>CM035795.1:29374781-29492281 GCA_020466265.1 Siphamia tubifer | reverse complement strand
TTTAAATGACATATTTAACATATCACTATGGGCAGATAGCTGTATATAAAGCCTCCTATTGATGCATAGACTCGCCCCATTGGTTATGATTGATGTGTGCTGGACGGTGGACCGATGAGGTGAGGGCAGGCTAATTACCCCTAAGCGGTAACTGACAATGAATCATGGCAGGAAGAAAAAGGGTGGCACAGAAAGAACCAGGGATCAGGAAAAAATTGCCCTTCATTTGGATGCTGCAAAATACTTATCGAGATGTTTACATTTCCTGGACACAGAGCTTCCACATCTGCGGCACAGGTGGAGGAGACGGGGAACACTACAGCCATGACTGTGAGTGTTACCTTAAGCTAGTAATGAGTGGAATCAGTAATCAGTAAACCGGTGCGCTCTGAAACGCAGTACCAGTGTTAATTTCGTCATACGAGACAACACAGCACTGACGATAACCAGGCCAATGTGCGTCTTGTTTTTCAACTAATAAATACAAGACGAAAATGTCTGAGAGCTGCGAGTTGGAAATGGTTCAACATTTAGAACAGTGCTGCACTCGTCAATGTCCCAATCAAAGCAAGGAGGAAGCGGGACAAAACCCCAAAAGAATGGTGGTGTATTTGGACCAGCTGATCTTAGTAGTTTCAGACAATGCCATTATTTACGGTTGAAAATCTCTCACCTTTCGGCGAAATTCGCCGTTTTGAAGTAAAAAAGGGTGACCCACGTGAATCGTGTAGATCCGAGGAGGGGTTTTTTTTGGGGGGGGGGGGTCTGGTCGGTCGAATTATTTATTTATGTATTTATTTATTTAATCATATGATATGATTGACTTTAATATGCAAAATGAAAACACTTTAAAATTGAACTTGGACAGCGATCCACAACAATCCCTGACTGTTTTGCTGCCAAAAACCTATCTGCGGAACGTAGGCAGGGGAGCTAGTTTGACTGACAGGCTGCCTCTCCAATCCTAGCGCTTAAGGCGGAACTTTTCCCAGATTCCGCCTACAATTTGCACAGTCGCTTCCAGTAGGCCAATCATGAGCATAGGCCTATTCTTCAAAGCCGCTAGAAGCACTTCACGGTCTCTGCGTGAGCGCGAGCATTTGAAGAGTCACCCTAACTACTTAACGTTACTTGCTAACTTACGTCTCTGCTAGAAGAACTATCAGGAAAAGCGGCCAGCGACAAGCGAACAGCATCTACATTTTGCTGCCGGATTGAATTAGGTCAGGTGAATAATGGTTTCGGTCTTTTTCATATTTATATCTGTGGTAAGCTGCTACACTGCTACAGCAATTTAGTTGAACACTACCAGAGCTGAGGTGAAAAAGTAGCTCCCATTAACTAGGTATTAGCTCATTGACATGTATTTATTAGACGGTATCTGTAGTATTATCCCAAGGTAGCACCAAACTTGTGAAGTTAGCAGTGACATAAAAAGAACCAAATGTTTCTTTATAATACCTCTGTAATTGGTTTTTGGGACGTGTGTATAGTAGTCGTGTGAGGGGCTACTGAGCAGGTTGTAAACGTACTAGAACTTGTTAAATTGGTGTACATGATTGAAGCCTTTTGTGACTAAATAAAAACACGTAAAAATTGGTATTTTATTACACTCCTTTTCGCCTCTGATGTTGTGTATTGCAGAATGAGTGTGTTAGGTGAGGAGGATGCTGCATCGGTGAAGCAGGTAGATGCAGGAATGAAATGCTCCTGGAAATGGTCCTGACTGAAGATGGAGGGAAAAGTAACAGTGAAGGGACAGGAGCTTTCCTTTCATATAGGGGATATTTTCAAAAAAATCGAGGAAAGATGTCAAATTTGGGGAGGTGGACAGGAAGCTATGCAGCAGCAACCTACAGGCAGAAACTGAAAGCAAAAACAGTGGACAGAGAGGTACAGCAGAGAAGATTTGGTTTAAAAAAAACTGGGGAGTGCTCAGCAGGCCAAGAAAGAGGCTGCAGAAACTGAAAAGCAGGCGGGGCTGAGGCATGCAGCAACTCAGCGCAAAAGGGCCTTGGAGACACTGGTGGCCCAGGCAAAAAGGAAAAAGAAATGATTAATTGGACTTGGACATTGGGGTTTTTATCTTTAAATTATATTGTTGTTGTCAACAGCATGTTTTACTAACAGTGTTGACCTTGTGGTATGTTGTGTTGATTATGGTTCAGGCATAATGATGAGTGATGAGAGGATGATGACTTAGCCTTGTGTCATTCCACTACCTAATTGGTCAGACATTATTCATTTTAATTCATTCATTTTTTAATAAAATGGCCATTTCAACATGCATATGAGGTAATTGTGTTTGTGTCTGAGAGAGTTGCGTGTTTTGTAGTGCCTCCTACAGAAGACTGAAACAGAGTGTTGGTGGACAAAGCGCTGAATATTTTTCTTCATAGTGTACACGCACCCCCCCCCCCCTCGCCGCCGCCGTGCCGAGCTGCGCTCACGCACTTCTGTCACCTTTTTGACCCCTGAGCCATTTTCATGCCTGACAACCTGTTGACCTCCATTTTATAAGGGATATTTCTTTTGATTCAGTCTACTAGTTTTTGTGATGTATCATTATTCAGAAGGGTTTTATCTGTACAATATTTGATATACTGTACTGTGATCTTCAATTTTTATTTCATTTCAATGTGTTTGTTCAGCTATAAAGGTAGCTGTAGTGTTGTAATGTTTATGTGTAGTGTAATGTAATGTGGCTAGGATTTATATATATATATATATATATATATATATATATATATATATATATATATATATATATATATATATATATATATATATATGTATCAATCAATAAAATAAATAAAAAAACAGGTGGTGACCTGATCTAAGTAAAAAATGTCCATTGAATTGTTAAATACATTTGTAATAAATAAATATAAATTAGTCCAGTACAAGAAAATAAATAAACATCACATTATCATTGATAGGGTATTGCTGGTTATGTGTAATCAGTCAAAAGGAGACACAACATTGCTGACAACCTCAGGGGCTGCTACTGATGAGAGAGGAACATCTGTCAGGTCCAGAATAGTTCTTCTCGTCTCCTAATCTAAACCCACTTTATCCTCACTATGGTCACGGGGGTCTGTGGGGACCTAATCCAGCTACAATGAGCAAAGGCAGGGTACACCCTGTATGAGACACCAGTTCATCTCAGGGCTGAACATATATAGACAAACAATCACTCTCACATTCATACCTATGGGCAATTTAGATAAACCAATTAACCTATCAGTGCATTTGGATGGTGGGAGGAAACCGAAGTACTCAAAGAAAACTCACGCAGACACAGGGAGAACATGTAAACTCCACACAGAAAGGTCTGATGTGGGAATTGAAGCAGGGTCCTTCTTGCTGTGAGGCACGAGTGCAAACCACTGCACCACTGTGCCACCCTAGAATAGTTCTTATTAAACTTAATTAATCTCATCAGTAGTTGGACTTATGAGAATAATTTATTCAAACACTAACTGTGGGAAAAGTAGTTATAGAGAGGTCCAGTGAATCCGTCCTGGGAGGCAGCATCTTTGAGAGAGGAGAGGAGGGGCTCCAGCTCCTCTGGGGTGTATAAACCTGGAACTTCACCTGAAATGTGACACACAGAGAACAGAGGAAACCTACAGAATTCCCTTACACTTCTAAATTTGTTTTGATAAGGTATAAAAAAAAAATTGAGCAAACACACCTGAAGACAGAAGGCTGTTGACCATCTCTAGGAATGCTGGATGGACAAACTGATAGTCTTCCAGAAGCAGAACCACTTGTTGGCCTTCCAGACCTGCAAGCTGCATCACCTACACAAACAGTGTGCACAGTCATGTTGTATATCTAAACATTATATATACCGGTACACCAAATATCCTTTGCGAACTACCTGTGGATTGTAACTTTACATAGATATAATGTAAAGAGGTGTCATGCAATAACCATCAATCACTGATAGCAAATTAAAAATTAAAATATCATGCCAATGCAATTTTCTCTAAGTGCATTTACTTGACACAATCTGAGCTAATTGAATCCAATGAAATCATATAAAGGCTACTTTATACTCTTACTGTCTTGAGATCATTGTTGAAATGCTTCAGAGAATAACCACGTGAGATCTTGGGTGTAAACAATGTCTTCCCATGCATGTGTGACACCAGGCATGTGGCTGTGTGCCGGCCCACTCCACTCCGACCCGCCAGAAGCAGAGAACCACCCGGTCTGCTCAGGACCCGATCCACTCTGGACACAAAGTCACACACCTCCCAGAACAGGAGAAGATCCAGCTCCCTGTTATCTCGACTGAACAGCACTACTCCCTAAAGGGATGGAGGGGGAGGGACATACACACAGGTGACAGGGTGCAACACAGGCACTGGCATTGTATATACTCACAGGCAGATATGAAAGAAAGCCCAGGAAAACCAAACACTGAGGCAGCAAGATTTATAAAAAAAAAACACTAGAGGACGTATTCAAAGCCTTGAGTTACTACGTTATTATGGTTCAAATAAATTAATCTAAATGAATTGAATATAATACAGTTACATAGGTGAATCTGTAGAAATGTACCTTATTTGACAGGATGATTACGTGCTTGTCTACATTATCCAAAAATTACAAACATTAAATTATATCTAAAAACTAACAAAAACATCAGCCCCCAAGCCTGACAATGCAACACACCAGAAAACACACTCCTCAGCACGTACCTTTTGTATAACTTGTTTTAAATCAGCAGAATCCAGGCGTCCTAGTTGTTTACCATGAGGAGGCAGGGCCTGGCCTGGAGCTGTCACAGCCCCTTCAGAGGCTCCCCACGTCACATAGAAACCATCTGCACACAGAGGAAATATCAGAGGCTCCGAGTCACACACTTGCATTTCCACTGCTATTATCCTCAACATTAGGCAAAAGTTGTGTTATTGTAGCACTAAGTTACACCATAGTAGTCTTTGCTAATGCTCATTCAGCTTTAAATATAAAGTGCTGGGAATGTTAGTTAACGTTTTGTAGCTAGTGTAAGGCCTTAAAGTTAAGTACAAGATTGTCAAAAAAGCTACCTCACTTCTAAACTCTCCTGAATTAGTGAGAGGTGCACATGATGGGAGGCTGAAATTTCAACTTTTCTTGGGTTCTTAGCAGGAAACTGCTGCTGAAAGAGCACTTTGGATGGAAAGAGCATTTATCCATTAGCCCTCTGTCTCCCTGGTGTCTCCCTTTAGTCTAGCTGCCAGAATTGTAGGGCTTTGTTTAACAGCTTCAAGGGCTTTGCTTAAAGATATAGCATTGTTGTTATTCAGCAGCCAATACCTGTTCTTGTTCATTATACTTCCCTGTAACGGAGTCAATTGTATTTTGTATTATGCTATCATTTGCCAGTCACTTCTCGTGTGGCAATGCAGATTTTTATGCATTATAAAACATAGCATAATACTGCACTTGAAAACCTTTGGCATTCAGTCCAGGCCAAGGCTTCTTTATCATTGATAAGTTGAGATAAGTTGAGCCCTATGGGGGTATGCCAAAGTTTCTGCATATATGGACAGACTGACAGACACTGAACTGATGGCAACAACCTGCATTGAGGTAAAATTATATAAATAATTTGATAATCTAAGGAGAATGTAATAGATGTCTTATGTGTTCATTGGGTTTCTAAGGGAACATCTTAAATAACTTTGTGGTATTAGTGACTTTGTTGTATCTTGTTGTATCTAAGCAACTTTACGCAACAATGACTGGACCAATTTCCATGACATTTTCAGGAAAGATGCAATTTGGTCCAGAATAGATCCCATTACATTTTGGTGATGATGAAATGCTGCAAATCAGGTAAAAATGTTTGTGAGGAGCAGGGTTTGTTGTGCCTGGCACCACTTGTTTTTTCTGTAATAATATCGGTGGTCAATTCAGAGTCAGTCAGTTTTTAACTTACTTGGAACATTATATTTCATACATGTAAATAAGAAATAAAGTAAAATACATGAACTGTATCAAATATCATAGTAGCAGTAACTGAAGAAAGCAAAAAATTATTTAATCAATGGGTTAGCCTCAACACTCACAACTGATGCTGTCATTCAGTCATAAATAACAGTATTTACAATGTAAGAATAATAAAAATGTATTGTATCATGTTTTAAAGTTAGGGAGTGAATTCTGTCTGAGTCAGGGTGCACTAAATAAATAGTTATATGTATGTTATTAATAAATGAGTATGTGTGTCACCAAAAGCAGAGCTGTCTCATACCGGTCATGTTGTCGAGTGCATCAGAACCCCAGTCTCCCCGTATGATGGAGGAAAGAATGTTATCAAAGGTGTGAAGGTCTTTGGAGGAAACTAGTCGGTCTCTGAACAGTCTTCTGGCCTCATATGCTACCACCTCCAGCACACTGTCTGTCACATTAGATTGAGCTGAAAGAGAATGACAGAACATACCTTTTTAATAACACTGAACAGGATATCATAAGACATGGCATAAGCTGAATGGAAGAATAATTTCTCATTACATATTTAAAATGATTTCATTGTCATGGCTTTCACAAACGTTTTATTATAAAATCTAAAAAGAGAGGCAACATTTTCTGTAAAATAAAAGCCTAACTTTGTAACTGTCTAATCACATTCCACAAATGTAATGATTCATTTGTTTAAAAAGTGCAGAAGTACAAGCACTCAATTTGCACGCTAACTATGAAATGTTGGTGAAAACTAAAAATGACAGTTTTGGTGGCACAAAGTGTAACAAGAGCACATTCCTGAGAGAAATTCCACACAAAAATGGTCATTTTAAAGTGAAACACGAAGAGAATAAAAACACCAGCATGCCAAGATTTGATTCTATAACTGTTAAAGGCCGAATTCATACTTAACATTATCATATAATATGCAACATACTCTCACATTACATATTTTAATATTGAATATTTTTTAAGGTTTTTTGTGTGATATTTAGTGCCAATTAGTGGTGACTTTTCAGACTAAACACATGGACATGTATACACCATATCTGTATTTGTTTGTATTTGAATCATCCTGTCCTCCAGGGTTCGTACTTACATGTTGACTTTTTTTGCTATTGTATTTACAGTACATGACATTGTATACAATGTAATGGCAATAAAGGTGCTTTGACTTGATTTTTTTAATACATTAACAACAAATCCGGGTTTAGTCATACTCATCACAAACATATGTATTAACATTGTCACAGAATAAAGATGAAAGGAGAGTGTTTTACATACCAAATGGAGGGGAAGCAGCAATGAAAATGAGCGGAAGAAGTAAGTTAAAAAATGATGAGCATGGAAAATTTGAAGTTTGTCCACTGACGTGTTTAATTAAAATAAATGATTGGACTTGCTATCACAGCAGGAACACATTGCAGAAGGAAAGTCTGACAGAGGGAGAGTTGAAAGGACAGCAAAGGGACAGGATGATAAAAGAGGGAGAAACAGACGTGTGACAGAGGATGTGAGACAGGAAAAAAGAAGGAGGGAGAGAGAATGAAAGAAAACAAAGGTTAGGGTTGGAGACAGTAGCTCTGAGGTAAAGGTGTACTGACAAAAAACCAAGCCATCTGGTGCTGTCATGTTGATTCTGGCGTCAAAACTGACAGAGTTATTAATGCTTAATGATCGTCAGGGGCAACAAAATTAACCAAGTGTAGATTCAAAGGAATTTGAGACAACTAGAGGGTCATTGAAGATCTCTAAATATATTGGGCAAAGCCACTTATGTGCCGAAGGGTCTAGGGCCCCACAGATACTTGGAAAATGTATGATCATAGTTTGAGATGATTTTATATTCTCTGTTCTTACAAAAAGAGGTGTTCTTCTTACCTGCAGTCAAGTCATATCGCAGCAGGCTAAGAACCCACTCTGTAAGGATGCAGGGGGTAAACAGGTAGTGGCTGTGGTCATCAACTGTAAATTTGGCTTTTACCTTGAACAAGAGAATCATACAATAGGATGAGACATAATTCAATATATTAAGTAACAAAAAGAGATACTGATCTATCTTTTATTCAGGCATCAAAGATAACACAGACTGTTAGCTTTTAAAAGCCAACTTGTATAATATATTTGTCGTCAAAATTTGGAAGAATGTCATCAGTGATTCTGACAATGTCCTAGACAACATACAACAAAACAACCTATTCCACTGTGCCCCCTTCCTTTGGGATTTAGAATATACTACATCACATCGACAGAGGTGCTGTTAAAGCCTCTGTATGTCAGTTTTCCAGTATTATACAGAGCAAACACAAAAGACAAAACAATAAATGTAATAAAGTGCACAATAAGATGGCTGACAATGTCAGCATCTACACAAAATCACAACATTCATCTGCACTTATTAACTGTGTCATGGTATTTGATATTGTGGTAAGAATCTCCATAGTGCATGAGAGCTTGTGCAGTACATTTGTACTGTAAGTGGGTGCAATGTCACTAGATTATATCAAGTACATCTGTGTGTTCAGTCAGTGTTCTTGTATTTGCTTTTCTTATCACGAGGAACAACTGTTCACAAGATTCATCATTAAATCCATTAAATTTAAAATCACTCTCTAATTACAGGTTTATGGCTGTAATATAGTGGTAACATTCTACATAAAAATTAATAAACTCCCTGGCTAGTTCAATACCTGTTCATACAGCTGAACAAAAGATCCAGCCAGCTGGTGTGTTCTCCCTGTGCTGGCCCACGCTGCCTGGCTGCCCAGGCTGTGCTGGAGAACAGGGTGCAGGTATGCTGAGTAGATAGTCTGCAGCTGCTCCCTGTCTGGATAGCTAAAGGCAAGAACAAAGAAGCAGAGAAACAAATGAATTCAACAAAGGGAGGTGATGAGGGTTTGGTCAGATGGATGGCAACAAGTTGAGAAAAAGTCTGTGGAGAGCATATATTAAAATCTATGAATAATGTGTAGCACATAATGTTTGGCAACACATGAAGAACACATTATGCATGCTTACTCTATTGTGCAGATGCGCACTATTGAAGAGAAACGGGAAGTGAGCGAATGGCTTCCTACAGCACCCCCTGTTGACATCGAAGCCACAACCTGGATGTTTTCAAGGCTCACCCACTCCAGATTTTCATCATAGAATCCATGGTATGTTAAGACCTGAGTGAGGGGAAGAGAAGAAAAAAGACACTGACATTCAAGTCAAAAAGAAAAAGAAATATGAAGTACATAAAATAAAATATCAGAGACACAAAGTACAGTCCTATCAAAGTAAATTGGTTAACTGTAAATGTTAATGTTAATCATACAAACATCTTTTGCTTAGCGGTAGATCTGATTTTTTAATCTTCATTCCTCTGTACCTGTTGCAGGAAAGCAATGAGATTGCTGGTTCCCCATTTGTCAGGTTTGGGTAGGTTGATGTCTTTAAGGTACAGAACCAGGTTTTCACAGTCCTTGGGCCTGAAGACTCGGCCAGTATTAGAGCTCAGCAACAGGCAGGTCTGAGTGAGCTTTTGTAGGACATGGCGTGATGAAGTTTGGGCACTGCAGTGAACAACAGCCACCTGTGTGGATCTCAATCGGGAGAACGCATAACGCAGGAGCATGCTAAGGCAAGAAAAAAAACAGAGAAAAATGATAAAGACTAACGCAAGCATGTATTTTCCTCAAAGCTACAGTGGTAGTTTATAGTTATAGCAAAATGTCTAAATGTGATTACTTTAACACATCTCACTTTCATATATTTAGAGTAATATCAGAGCAGTTTTGAAAAGGACAAAGGATAAAAATGTGCATTACCAGATTTACTACAGGGCCTATTGGGATCTAGAGAACAATGTTTGTCAGAACAGACCCAAAGGCAAAGATAGACATTTTGTGAGGGTGCCACTCGATAGAGTATAATTGGAAAGTGGACTGTGTGCAAGAACGTGCATGCATGTTCACTCCACTATGTGTGTAAATTAATTAGATGCTCTTTCATCTGAAGAATAAGCAGACAAACCCACTGCCTCATTGGCACAGTAACCTTTCAGGGGAAGTGATGCAAGATAAGAGGACAAGAGAAGAAAAGAAGAGTGAGGCTCAAGTGAAGTGTAAAAGGCAAACTGAGTGACCCCCTGTTCTTCAAACCCCCTGAGGCTTAACGCAATTACTTATGAGGAAACAGCTCTTTGTCAAGACATAAACAGACTAAAACATGCATGTACTGCACACAGATCTGAACCTCACTTCCTAATTATTGGCACTTTTACTAGAAAAGTCAATTGCAGAATAGATGATCTTTTGATATCAGTTGTGAATATGTGCCTATGTTATTCTCATTGTATCTGCCTCAGGATCTATAATTCACGTTGTGATGGACTGTGACCTCACTAAGTATATTTCAGCCTGTCAGTATGAAGTTTGCTTGAGGCAGTGACGACTCAATCTATTTAACTGCTAAATGCTTTTACTGCCAACTGTTAGAAGAAATGAAAAAATACTAATAATGTTAAAATTGAATGAGCACCTGTATCTATTTTGTTACTATTTATGTGCATCAACAGGGTACATATTTATGTTTTAGACATGGATTGTGATTACATACACTATATTGTGCTGTATATATTTCTTGTATGAACTATTTCTGTTTCTAAAATTGCTAATGTCTACATCAGCTTAAGTTTATGAATGATTGTTAGCTCTGTATCACCTTTCATTTCCATAAGTTTAATTACCCTTTCCCGCAGCCCTCTGGCCCAACAACCATGAAGGGCTGCCTGTGCTGAGTTGTGAGCCATGGAGAAAAGCAGTGTAGACCTCTCTGCATATCTGGTGTCTCAATAACAGGAAGCCTCTGTGTATTAGACAGCTGTTCCAGGGTGAGACCTTCAGGACGCTGGAATGTATAGGCTGCTAAATGTCCACTGCCAGGATCATAGTAGGTATCTAGGGGTTTTCTGATGTCAGGTGGGTTTTCTCGAGCCCAGCTCAGGAGCTATGGATAAAAACATGGAGAGGTTAAGCATGTGTAAATTCCAGGTAATAGTACATTTAAAGTGCTACAGGTGCTTTTTCTGCATCTATTCATTATTTCTGACTCAGTTAAGGGGACAAAACAAACCCCTTTAAACTGAGCCATGATAAAAATCTAAATACAAAAATTCACTTAAAAATACAATAATATAAAAAATGGTCTAAAGCAGGGGTCTCAAACATGTGGCCCACCAAAAGTTCCAATCTGGCCTGTGGGATGAATTTGAAAAGTGCATAAATTCCACAACCAAGGCTGTCAAACTCATTTTAGTTCAGGTTCCACATACAGATCAATATGATCTTGGGGGAAATAATAGCATAATAACCTACAAAAAATAATGAGTAAATTTTGTTTTAGTGCAAAAAATAACATTAAATTAGGAAAATATTTAAATGTACAAACTATCCTGTAACAATGAAATTTCAACAAATACAAACAACCTGAAATATGAAACACAAATATATCAGTAAGTTGAGGCATAATAGTGTTAAAAAAAATGTTTTTCAGGTTATTCAGATCTTTTTTGTTTGGATGGTGGGGGGGGGGGGGTTCCACTAAAACAGAGACACAAATTTGGAGTTGTCATTATTTATAGGTTATTATTCTATTATTTTACTAATTCAACCCACTGGAGATCAAATCAGGCTGAAAGTGGCCCCTGAAAGAAAATTTGTTTGAGACCCCTGCTCTAAACATAAAGCCATGCTTGCATTAGATATATTTGCCTGGTTATCATGCATTAAACTGTATATCAGTTTAAGTCATTTATGTTTTAATTGACAAAAATTGTCTATCTTTTTTCACTTCTATAAGGGTAATATTCATTCTTAAGTCATCTGCATACAGCAATCTTCTCCTCAGACAAAACCATACTCTCACCTCCTTGGCAAATTCTTGTCTTGTTTTAAGGTGCAGATTTCCACCCAGACCTCTAAGAAGACAGATGATGAATTGACCTCTCTCTGTCACAGCACTGAGGTGTGACAGACCATTGAACACTGTCCCCACGAGACTAGTTTCCACCACAAAGTCATTCTGGTGACAGGAAAGGAGACAGGGGTAAGATATATAAGCTTGAAGTAAAAATGTTGATAATGAAGTGAGTGACCCTTGCAATTAACAGTGGATGAACAGATGTGGAGGGGAACTGATCATGTATCGTTCAGCTTCTGTCAAAATTCAGGACAGTGGGTGTGTACAGTAGGACTAATTTCAATCTACTATACACAGATGGGATAGGAAAAAATATACCTGTTTGAGAACCCAGTCAAGGCCTCTATGGAAATAGTCACCAAGCCAGTTTTCTAAGTTGCTGCGGCACTCTTCTGGTTGACTAGACAACCAAGACTTTGCCAAGGCTCCCACGTCAATGTCTTCATCACTAACAATTTGAAAATAAACCCAATGAGATGGGCTTGTTGAGACATGCATATACATTACATACAACACCTTAGCACTGCTCAGTGGTTGGCTGGTTGACTGACCTTAGAAAGATCATGCCCATGCGAGATATGGTAGCTGGTGATGCACAGCTTAGGTCATGAGTCTCAAAAAGGAAGTTAACATTGGGTCCAAACTGGATGCGTTCTCCACTGGGCATGGTTAACAATCGATTATCATCAAGGACAGAATTTAGACTCTCAATCCATTCTGGGTCGATGTCACCATCACACACAATCCAGGAGCTCACCTCTAGAAAACCAAACATACAAATACATCAGTGTTCTGTATATCGTTGACTTAGGACATCTGCCTCAAAGGGTATTAATGATGGTCTAACTACTATAGACAAGTACAGGCTTGTGTATCCAGTTAGTGAAGTATGCACTGCCTGAATGTTTTGATTGTATCCAGCCTCCTCATTGACAAAAGTCTAGCTAGACTACAAATGAACACACGATCAACTAATTTCTTCTCTGTCTTACCCTGTGGTTCTCTGACGACCTGCCTGGCACTGCTGGTAAGGACGCCATCAGCCCATTCTCTGGTATCCATGTCTATATGTCCTAGTAGTTGTTGTCTGGGCATTGCCTTGGGATTCATTGTGTATTCCTTGACCTACAAAAATAAATAAATAAATAAAAAATCTAGAAAGATAGCCTAGAAAAATGTTTCCCATAAGAATTTAAGTATTAAAAATGGTACAGGTGTACAATATGACACGATGCAAAATTAACAGTACTGTATGAAATAAGGAATTACATCCAAAACTTCAAACATACACAGGATAAAAGAAAAGACAGCCCAGGAAAGCATTGTGTTTTTTACTCACCACTTTGCCTGTCTTATTAAGCGCAGCTCGAAGCATCCTCCAGAGCGTAGACTTTCCTGCTCCGCTTGGGCCCACTATCACAACTCCCATGCGTTGCCTTAGCTGCTCATTCAGCTCCAATGCTTTCTTTAGCTACACAGAGACAGTACAAGTACTTAGTCAGTTTGTATAACACAGGTGGATACATCTCCTGATGACTTCAACAGGTAAAGGACATACTGGACAACTGTGACCTGTTGTACATCTGGACCATACAGCTGTTCAATAATGTAATTTGGCTTAAACGAACTATGGAACAGACCCTGCAAGGCCAGCATGTACAGAAATCATGGAATGATATCAGGAAAATAACTTAATTTGGCATTTATGTTGAAGGTAAATCGGAATATAAACTTGAAAAATATCTGTAATGTGAAAACTTTGGTTGTAGGCGAACAAAACAAACAACACAAGAACTGTTAAATTCACTGGATGAAAAAAAAGGTTAGGAAACAACTGAGACTGTCATTTGTACTGTGATGGTTGTGTGGAAGATGAATTCCATGTTTTATTTCTATATACTACTGGACAGGTTGTTGAATTTAGGCAAAAGTATTAACCAAAATATTACTCACAACATTGTTACCTCTTTTTCAATGAATTTTGTTATTATTGAATGTATAGTATTTTTTTTGTTATGACATAATTTTTGTGCTCCACACCATGAAGATGAGAAATATGTATAAATGTTTTTAATACATCTTTGCATATGTCCATATTCATGCTACATCTATCTTTAAAGAGATCATATTTTGCTAAACCCACTTTTTTTAGTCTGTGATTCATTTATTTGTGGATTTGGATCTTAATAGTTCCGAAAGCTTGAACTTGTGTTAATGAATACAAGTGGCTGTACAAGACAGAACAGCACATCAATGACCGGGAGGGGTGGGCTTAAGGTGGCTCATTTGCATTTAAAGGGCCAGTGTTCAAAACAAACTTTCTGGTGCCATTACTTACAAATAAGGTTGAAGATGGACCTGTGGAGTTCAATTAATGAAGAATTCAGACCCAAGCGGAGCATTTACAGTTTATGTAGAGCACCAGAAAATGTTTCAAAATGTATAATTCAATTTTAAAAACACAAAATATCACACCTTTAAGACAATCTGTTGAGATACATTGTGAACCAAAATGCTAGTTGGTCACTATCATATAAAATGATAATGTCAATGTCATTTCTTATTAATAGATTTTCACATTTTCCCCATATACACACCTGGCTCGGTATCACTTCAAGCCGTGCTTCCTTGTACACTTGTTCCAGTGCTTGCATAAGTGTTTGGTCTTCTACATCAGTGAAATTAACTCCAGAGAAGACATCTCTGACCAGAGCATCAAACCGGGAGCTATCAGCAAATGTCAGCTTGGACATGGTGTTAAGTCTTAATGCTTGCACCACCAGACTGCTTTCCTCAACTGCATGCAGATGAAAAAAGACACACTTAGTTTCCATTTCTGTCCTATGGAGAATGTCTGTTAAAATATATACCAATCAAACAGTTTTTATATGGGCAAAAAACAGAAACAGTGTATGAATAACGTAGGATTCATGAAAAAAATACAAGGTTATGAGACTTATTTAGTCATTACTGCTTTACTCTTGTGGTTGACCCTTTTACTAAAGTGATAATTACTAAATTATGTCATGATTTAGAAGTTTTTCAGCAATTTTTGTTCTTTTCTCCAAAAGCTCCTGGCCTTCCCTGCTGGTAAAAATGTGGTGGTGTGTTTAGTTTGGTTTTTTTTACAACAAAGAAGAGCACTTGGCCGGGCTACATACAGAAACAAACACGAAAACCTTTGGGACTCATCGACAGACTGAAGGTGCATGTGCTATGAATGTGTGCCAGAATGTGTGTGAGTGGTGAAACAGAAATATTACAAATACTTTCTACAAAAGCATAGAGTAAAAATGAATCAGGGTTGATCGGTGTAAAGCAGAGATATATGGGGAGATGAAAGTGAGAAAGTAAGTGAGAAAAGGTGGGATGAGAGAGGCATTGACAGCCAGGTATCAGAGAGAGCACTAATGAGAGGTCAGAAGGAGGAGGAAGGGGGAAGTGGGTGGGTAAAGTGCCACAGAAGAGGTAAACAACAGAACTTTGGCAAAGTGTTTGTGAATGAGAGCATGGAGAAGGACAAAAGTACAGAGTGAAAAGCCCTAGGGAAAAAAAGTTTTTCAGAAGACCATTTCAGTGAAATGTCAATTGATAGTGTGTCTGCATTAGAGGATTTAGAGGACAAAAGTAGGTACTTTAAGAAGGACTGTCAAACACAGCCTTTTGGTGATCAATTATACTCATGAATGCACATAAACAGTACATTCAGGAGATACGAACACATTGACATCTGAAAAAACAGTCTGTGACCTTTTTGGGTACAGGATAAGTATCTTTAATTTCACCATACTTAAATTGTGTAACTTTCAGTTTGTGTGGAAGTTTGGCAGATCAGTGTGGACACAGAAAGACTTTGACCAACAGTTTTCAGCTGACAATAAAATGCTACTTACTAAAATTGCAACTTTTAATACAAAGTTGAATATATAGAGACATTCTAAAGGTTCAAATGAATAGTGCAGTCAGTTTAACTATAACCTTAAATCAGAAAATTGTGAACAAAAACAAGACTGAAATTTGACAGATAAATGTTGATAAATGTAAAATTACAGTTTCTTTACGTTTAAAGGCTGATTTTCCTTCTGGAGCGAGAACAGTAAAATGTAAGTATAGATGGTAATGTAAACAACAATAAACAATTTCCACTAAAGATTACATTCAAATGTCTTTCACCATTGTTTTTTAGCCCCTTTAATTCAATATGTCGAAATACTTTTGGTCATATAGTACATCTTATTTCATGTTTGTTTGGTCAATTTCATTTCATTTGTAAATAGAAATTCACTTGTGACATTTAGGCCCCCAAGGCATTCAAGAAAAACATCAGGCAGTAAAATACTTTGCACTTTGCCATTTCTTAAGTGCCAAACACTTAAGGCATTTAAGACACAAAGTGATGAAAATGATTCAGGATAAATGTTGTCAAATTTTTCCCTGCGAATAATCTATTGTTGATTAACTTAAATATGCTGAATATTCTCTAAAGTGTATCTGGGTCAACTGTGTGTTTGTTTTTTGATTTGGAAAGTATGTATATTTCTAAATTAACTGAAGGTGACCCTGACAAAACAAAAATACTGTGTACATTCAATTTAGTTTCTGATGAACATCGTGACATTAGATACAGTTCACTTGGCCCATTATGTACACGAATTAACATCACATTAGGAAAAGTACTATAACTATACAAGGTAAATTAAGTGAAAGAAAACTTTTAAACTTTTTGCATACAATTCTGTATCTTAAAAAATATATATACGGCAAAGTCGATCAACAATGTTAGGTAGGTATGAATATGTTTTTTTATTCTTTAGACAGTCCACACCAGAATAGTTCAATGAAGAATGCAAGTTGTACTTCAAATGGTAAGAATACTTCCTGTCTATCCTTTCTCCCTCACTGAACCCCAAGAGAATATTTGACTACAGATACTGACATGTGTTTTGCTGAATAAATCCAGGTGTTGTTGGTGGAAATCACTTTAAGTACATCTTCTATTACTGAATGTCTGTACCACATGTTGTGTTGTGTGGTTATGTTTTACAACAATGGGCAAAGTTTCCCCCGTGTTACTTTCCTGTCACGCTCCACTGTGAAAAAAGAACAAATACCTCAAGGAAATATTGTATCCTAAAATAAAAAAAATAGCCAGAAGGAATCTTACGTTTGTCTTTTTCATGGCTCCTCCTGTGTTGTTGCAGTAGGGTGCCACAGGCCTTCAGCACTGTCTTTAGAGCACGCAAACCCCAGTCATAGTGCTGCTGAGGAGTCAACAGCTCCCTGAATGCACAAATACATAGTCACACACTCACACTTGAGTATGTACACACTGCATACAAATAGTAGCAAAATTGCTACTTGTCACATTATAAGTACCCAAACATCTATATAATCATGTAACCCAATAATTCTCACCTGGCCAGGTTAAAAATTGCAACCAGTTTTCGTCCTAGCATTTCTCCATTTTTGAAACCCTCAGAGTAGAGAATAACTTCAGCAATGAGCTCATTGTCTGGCCTGCTCATTGCCACAGGCCTGAACAGCTGCTTTAGATTGTCTGGAAGCTTCTGTCTGCCTCCATAGCCTTTTCCCGCTGGGTTTAGTGTGATGAACACGCCAGAGTTTGGGTCCAAGTCCACCTGGAAGGACAGAAACAAGAGAGAAAATGTTTCCCTTTCAATAAAATATACAACTCCATGATGGTTCATTATCAAGCTAGCCATCTTAAAATAAATGGATGGATAATTGCTTGATTTATTCATAGACAAATTTATCTGTGTGCAAGAGTTCATGATCAAACAAACTCTCATAAACTTAAATGCACACATGGCTACTGATTAGCATTTTGGAATGGCAGATTTAAAAAAAAAAAACCAAAAAACTAACATTTGCAGAATGAGACCAAAAACTTGTCAACAGGAATAGGCTGTGCTATGTGTGTTTAACTATATGTGCCAGAAAATTAAACACAGAGACAGAAAAATCCATGAAAAAAGCCAGATTGGCCTTGAGTAGCTAATTGGTTTTTGGGATAAGTGTTGGCAAACATTACGAATTTTGTCTGCATCTGATTGTATTTGCTGACCTCCTTCCCAAGCAGTTCACATGTGTGCTTGTGATGTTTGAGGGAATCTTGAATGGCCTGAATCTGCATAGAAACTGCAGATAGCACTGCTTCTTCTAAGCGGTTAAACTCATCAAAGCAACCCCATGCACCACACTTCACCAAGCCCACAAAGATCCGGCCCATTGACTTCACATCAATGCCCTGAGAAGGAGACACAAAGCAAAGATTGACAGTTAATGTTTAATCCATTGGTTTAGTTCTAAAAAGCTAACAATATTTTTATATAGTATTGTTGTGCAAGTCGTAACATAGTCTCTTAAATTAAGTCTATACCTCATCACAGTTGAACACAAGCACTTGGCGTCCAAATAGACCGCCCAAGGCTTTGACTGACTCAGTCTTGCCTGTGCCTGCTGGCCCATAGGGGTTTCCTCCAAGCCCCATTTTCATGGCCTGGGTCAGAGTCAGGTAGCACTTATCTGTCAGTGGAGTGTGCACCAGCTTTGCAGCATTCCCCTGGGAGACAGGAGAGGAAGGGTGAGAAAAAAAGTGAGTGATAAAGACAGAGAGAAGGTGACAGGACCATATGGAGGTTGAGAGCCATAAGGGACGGAGAAGGTACAGAACAACAGAAGATGGTGTAAAATGGGGGTAAAACCAGTGAAAGAAGATAAAATGAGTCTAGCTTTTGTTTTTCAAAAGAACTGCAGCAGGGAAATTTTGCACAAAATATTCAGTTCTCACATCTTTACAGAAACAGTGCCCCCAAATGGTAAGGGATAAGAAGTTCAAATGACTTCCTGAAATAATGAAAAGGAAAGCTACTTATCTTGCCATTCAGTCTATGCCATTAAAGTCCTGAAGAACATCTTTGATTTTTGACACAGCTGTTCAAAGTGTGTACTTCATATATTTAAACTTAATTCATAATGCAGAGATATACAGCCATCTACTATTGGTGAATTCTGAAAATGAATTCATCATAATTAAATATTTAGCATGTGATTGCTTTGAAGGGGAGCATTAAACAAACAACCCATGTGAGCAAAAGTAATGAGCTCTTTAGGTTCTGATAAGTTACATATTAAGTTTTTCAGTTGTATTTTACACTTTTATTTGAATTAATTGACAATTAATAATATAATAAATGCATCTAACAAAAGAGAACTGGAAACATTAGAGAGCTTCTGTGATCCATTGTCAGTGTTCCTACCTTCCATACATGCATACCTGGTATTCATACGTATAACTGAACTGTGCATCCACCATATGTATGTGGCAGCATTTGTCTGGTCCCATGTAAAAACGAAGTTGTTTCTTCCAGGCCCACACATCTGGACTGGTAACACCTTCCTGGTTGAGCTGCTTCACTACACTGATGTTATGAATAATGTCCAGGATCAAGGCCTTTAGCTTCAACTGTAGGACACTGGAGTCTATAAAGAGAAATATTCCAAAATAGAATTTACATTAAGTACATACATTTCTATATTTAATGTTTAATGTTTCCATATGTAATGTTAGAAACTTGTAAAGTAATTATTAACTTCATTTAGTTCCCTTGATCATGTATTAATCCAAGGTTAATGGCATGCCTCTGGTGGGCATTTTAAGGTCATGTTACTGTAAACATGACTGAAATGGTAAAAAATTAAACTTCTTTTCATTTCAGCAACAATCTGGGAAAGGAAGAAAACAATATATTCACAGTGATACATTGTTAAGGATGTTAGTGATTAAATACATGCACAATTATCATAAATCGCATTACTTTATGCAGAAAAATCTACCTGAGGCTATTTAGACAAAGTGGATTTTTTTGTTCCTTTCATCCTTTGCAATTTGTTATGTGTGGCATCTTCCGTGCCTTCCCCAGAATTTCAGAAGGGCTCCACTGAAGTAGATTTTGCCCCATATAAAACGTTTATCATACAGCAGGTTTTATTACCAATTTCCCATGTTGTTTTTTTCTTTTATTGTACTGCCTTGTTTATGTGCCAAAGGTATGTCAGTTCATGACTCATTTATACAGACTGTATAATAAGATTATTCTTTTTTCTATCACTGTAGCTGCTAAAACTTGTATTGCAGCTTGCCTGCCATTCGCCTGCCCCTTAAGCCAAACACATTGAATTAAAGCAGACAGTAATTTAATGAGATGTTATCAGAGAAATGAATGCTATCTGGATTTGATTATACAGCCTTCTAAACACTAATGTCCACGCAATGAATCAGTCTTCACAAATATGCAACAGTCACCATTATACTAACTTGCAGAAATATTTTTATTCTGAAATATGCAAAGAATATACATTGGTAAATAGACTGTACTTACATAGCACTTTTCTACCTTCATGATGCTCAAAGTGCTATACATAGCCTCACATTCACACTCATACACCGGTTGGCAGCTGCTGCCAGACCCACTGGGAGCAATTTAGGGTTCAGTGTTTTGCCCAAGGACACTTCAAAATGTGGACAGTTGGGACCAGGATTCAAACCACTAACCCTTCAGCCATTGGATGATCAACAACCAACTCAGCCACAGTCCCCACAGTCACAGAATTGTGACTCAAATACAAGGTGAAATGATATTGTTACTAGAGTTGAGGGGAGAACCTTTCATCTCATGCATGAATAAAAACCTTGATTTGAATTTAAAAGTCCCCCTTTTTTTTTTTACAAATACAAGTTTTAGGAGTCTCCAGCCATGCTTTATCTAGCAATATATTCAGCTTCTGGTCATTAAATTAGCCTGCCAGCTACTACATCAGCATCTTTAAAGGGTACATCCTTCTGTAGCCTCCTGTGTCTGACTGGCTATCTAGGGATTCACACAACAGCAGTAATTTAGAATTAATCTAAGCAATAACAACTTGCACACTTTTAATCACAGCACAATCAATAACAATACACACATAGGCACATTAAAAGAAAACTTCATATCGTCTGGAACGTGATAAGCATAAGACAGTTAGAATTATATTATGTTAATGTCACAGGTAGAAATGGACAAAACCCTGTACAATATTTAAGGCTCTGCAGGTCTCTGTGAAGTCAATCACAAAGTTTGTTGTCTTATCCCTGTATAGCATGTCACCAGTTTTGTATCACTGGTTATTTTATCCTCTCAGTGTTGATTGACAACCTTGATCGCGATTAGGGTTTAGTCATTAACAGCACCAAGAAATGCAGTATATGGCTAAATAAATTAAGGAGAGTGTTGACATGTGCTCAATCAATAGAATAAACAGAGGAGTACAGTTTTATGTTTGATCCAATTAGTACTAAATATTTGTAAATTTATTTCAGGGTTAAATCCAAGCCTCTAGAACATAACTTGGTTAATATAGCCTAAAGGGAGTCATATATTTTTAGGGCTCATATTTGAATGACTGTAAATACCAGTGTTCAGAAGCTGGCTCCTGAAACATGTCTAGGACAAAACACACAGATTAACCCCCCTACCTGTGTTAGCATGGTCTTCAGAACAGGTGTCAACTGTAGTGTAATGTTCTAATTTTGCATTAAGTTCCAGTGCCAGCTGCTGCAAACGCTGCTCTTTCATAGCTCTTTCCACATCTTCAGTGAACTGGATTTGCTCAGCCAAACACAGAATCTGCATGAAAGAGAGGAAATAGAAGATAAAATTCTACAAGAAACTTGGCTACACAATGTTGTGACACCCTCCAGGAAAGTATGAAGTAAACTATTGTTTAGTACTACACTAAGGTACTTTGATGTGTACTCTCGGCTGCAGTGGATGGTCTACAGAATCGACAGAGGTGACCTTGTATTAAGGCATGATGACTAGTTGATATGATGACAAATTGATAAGGAAGAACACATATGTAGTGGGGATGGGAATGGACAAGGTGGAAGCAGCAACATATAAGAGGATGAGATAGAGAATTGTAAAGCTATCATCATCATAAACAGCCCCTCTGGTTCTGTCTGCACTAGGCTGAGGCAACTGATGTTGCCTCAGCCAACACATTTAATCTGTAATAAAGTAACCATGAAACTTGAACCCTGATGTGTTACTCAAAATGCAAGCAAAAGTCTTTCATTCTATCACCCCTAAGCCTCCACAATGCCAGAACACCTAATACATGAAACCTTTAATGTCTAAAACTAACTACACTAGACTTAAATGTCAAATTATATGCACTCACTATCAAATGGCTACACCACAGACATTGTATACACACACACACACACACACACACACACAAAAAAAACAATGACATACACGCAGATCTTCTTTTTGCATTTAATTATATCTTCTATTGATCCAATTCATTCCTTTTTTATTGCAGCTACAGGGGATTCATCAAGGTACATCTCACCTCATTTAATGCTTCAGTTACTTAAACCTTAATTTTGTTAGAATACTTTTTAAAACTGCATTTTTGTTTCTTCATTCAGAAAACAGTGCATCACTAACATTTGTTAACATTTTACAACAAACTACCAATGGATGAATAGACATGGACAACATATGTTAACCATAATGTGTCCTCTGTAAATTTATAATGTCAGCTATTTCGAAATAGTTCTGCTAAATTATTTTCTCTCAGCAGCCAATAAGTACATACAATGTGATGTGTGCTTACCTGTGATGGATAGCGTGAAGGGTCCACCTCTCCTTTCTTCCCTGCTGATACACATTCATACAGCAGATGCTTCAGAGTCTCCTTCATTTCTGCAGACAGCTCACTCAACCACCCCTAGACAGAAGAAGAAACATTCATGCAGAACTACACAATGATACACCAACACAAAACTGAATAAAATGTTTATTTCAAGTATGAAATTTGTCAAGCCAAACAGAAATCAATCTGAGAACAGTTGACATGCACAACATTTTATTTATTTATTTATGTGTACCTCCACAAGACTAGAAATGCGTATGAGGTTTCGGAGGGGCACTATCTCTCCCTCCAGAGAACACATGGCAACAATGTGCTGGCACTGCTCATCAAACACAACACTGTGAATGCCTGCACAGAAAATAAAGATTAGCTACTTTGTCCAACAGAAGAAGGATTGAAAGCTGCTGATTACTGCAAAATGAACAAACAGATTTACTGGAAAAAAAACAGAGGTTTCTGACCTGCAAAGAGTTTTTTGAGGTGTGACTGGATGACAGTGGGGTTTGTTGCCTGACCGAGAATCTCTAAAAGGTCATCGTCTCCAATGAAATAGAACCGTGGGAAGGCAGAGCGCTTCTCCTGCATTAATCAGACACAGATTTAAATACAACTGGGATATTGTGCAAGTCTGATACACATTTATAGACACACCTGTATGAGGGTAAAAAAAAATTTATACCTCCAGGAACTCATTGAGTGATTTTTGGCAGCGTTGTAGTTGATCCAATATGGTGATGAGGGAGTTTCTGATGCCAGCTCTGGAGCTCAGGGACACCACTCTGTTGTCCCTTTGAATGTCTGACATTATAGACCTGTAGTACATATTGAGAACTAGCATTGTCACTGAAGTCGTATAATACAGAATCCTTTAATCCTACACCTTCTACTTTGTCCATTCCTCTTAATAGAAGAGGAGCTATTATAGTGTAACTCCAGATAAACAGAAAATGACACCATTGATGTGCACATCCAGTACACCTAAGAATGTTATGAAAGTAGGATACAGGATTATAAGAAAAGTATTTAAAATTAGATTTGTGATGAAATACATCCATTGCCTTTATTACCCTGGTCTCCAAATAAAATGTTTCTAGAATAAAACCAATGACATTTTGCCACATGTGTTACTGTTGAAGAAAACTCAAATTTTAAATGCTGGTTGGCTCAAGTTTTGGGTCAAAATGTGAAATTCTTAGAATTAACAAGAGTTTTACTCAAAAGGAATATTCTTCTCAGATCTACCAGGTCTACTTCAAAACACTGTCTGCACATTATGATCCATTCACTTTATAGTTTCTTTCTAGTGGAATATTTACAAATCCATTGTATACATGTACATAAACCACCATATATGTGTAATGATACACCACCATATAAAAAACATGAGCCAACCAACACTTTTATCATTTGTTTTCTGATTCATCTTATTAAATTATGTAAGATTTAGCACATTTAATGTCTGAAGCAGATACTTTCTAAAAAATTGTAGAGCACTGCTATCAGTCTCGATAATTTACTACTGAACAAAGCATGTCCAAATGTTTTTATTACATATAACATAAGGTATATAACATATTCCAAAGGGATCAATAAAGTCTGTCTAAGTCTAAGTCTAATATGATGTTTATACTGTGGTGATGTGGTTTGTATTACTACATGTATAACTACAGCAGATGAAGTTTGTAAAAAAAAAAAAAAAAAGGACCTGAAATCCTCATCGACCCTTTTAAAGCGTGCCTCTTCTCGTGGCAATGCCCCCCTTCCAAAAATCGGTTCCAAATAAACCCAACGTCTCTGGATAGCATTCAGATTGAGCAGATACTCATCCAGGTCTGATAGACGGACTTCCCACAGACTGACCTGAACAATCAGGGAGCAAATGTACTATCAGTTTGGTTATAGTGATGAGAAACCAATACTACACAGAATATTCCAATACAGTATTTTGTTTCATGAAGTTAACCTAACAGAAAAACATTTACTTTTTCCCCAACTCAAAATTAATCAAATAAAGCCCCTGAAGTTTATTTATAGATTCAAAAATTTAACTTGACCTTGTCCTGGAAGCTGCGGTAGTACGGCGAGTCTTTCAGAGACTGCAGTAGACAGCGGTTATCTCCCACCTGAATGGGCATAAAGTGATGATAAAGACAGTGTTTACTATCCCTTAAGATTGTATTTAATGGTGCCAGAAGATATGTCTCCATCCTGAAACATTTTTCTGCTCTCACTTGAACAGTTGCTTTGACTGACATGGGAAATAACCATTTACTATGAATACACACTAATGGAGAATACGGGAGCTTTTGCAAAGTACCAAATCTGAAAGTGTAAGATTGTACACATTAGGGTGAAATAAGAAATAAGATAAGTACATAAAAGTAATATTTAGCAATTTTAAATTTCCAAATTCTGACTACATTTTGTTGATTGTCAATTGTAAGTGGAAATAGTCGAACAGAGAATTAAAGAATCATGGTCAACAGGGGAAGTTTCACAATGTATCTGTGGTTATTCAGAAGTGATGGATTGAAAGGGGTTTTTCATAAACTTTGCAGTTAAACTGAGCAAAAATTGGGAATTTCTTTTCAAAGACTTCCCCAAGGTACTATATTTGTTTCAGAAAATAACAGGACAGCATTACGAGTATGGAGTTTTCGTTTTGTTAGTGCCTTAAAAAAAAAAAAATTAATCTCACATGAATGAAACACAATGGTGTTCCAGTATGTTGTAATTTTTGTCACATGGCTGGAAAAAAAATACAGAAATGTTTCATTTTATTTTTACCTTTTACATGTTACATTTTAAGCTACTTAGAAAGGATTAACACCATTTCAGTTAGATTACCTTTACCTGCATTATAGCTGCACTGCACTCCCTTCAGTTTTCAAAGGATAAAACACAGCATATATCGTCATATAATTTGACTGATGAATCTAAAGCAAATCTTATTAAACTTCTTAAATGTGTATAAATTGTATGGACTTTAAGAAATTGCAAGTAGCAATTATTAAATAGGAAGCAGATGTTGAGAATCTCCCTGGTTTCAGGCATGCCAGGCAGCCTCAATGCAGGTAAAAAGGGTGAAAGTGAAATTCACACTCCTTCCACTTGAATGTTGGCTGAGCTGGAGATTTACTGAGTATAATTTATTCCACTAACTTTCAGGGATTGCCAAATAATGACCCAGTGTGATTACATGCAAGGTTGTTTTTTTACATACATACACACAGCAATTGCACATATATCTGCTTGGTTTTATGGGCCTGTATATCTACCTGATTGACTATGTCTTTCCAGTCCTTGATTAGGGCGAGGGAGCGACCACTGCTGTCTGTGTATTCAGTGAGGTTGAAGGTCGCTGCAGCTCCCCACAAATCCACCTCCCTCAGTGCTTCTCTGATTGTCACCTCTGCCTGAGCACGGCTGTTCAGATCCTAAATGAATGCAAGTGTGCACAGTTAACATGTACATCACAGTTGCATGTACATCATTTCATCATTTCTGTCCACCCACACTTTGTGTACTTCAAAACAGGTATCTTAATATTCAAGCTGTCGTGATCATTGTAGCTTGCAAGGAATATCATAGTAAAGGAGCCAATTATGTGGTGATCTGAAACTTTAGAATACATTTACCTTTGTAACACAAATTACATTATAAGATGAGAACAGGACTAAAAATAAGATTTGTGGGACAGGTTTACTTTTTATAATTCTTCCATAAACATAATGATGGATCTCTCTATATAGGAAACTTACAGACATATTTTCACCATGTAAAACTGACTGTGAAACGGGATGTTTAGTGGGTCAGTAAAATCAGTGCATTCATCAGACTTGCTCAAAAAATATTTTATTTTCTACTGCCCTCTGGTGTGCCTTATGATTCATTGCAGTACTAATGGCCACAAAAACCAAGTGAGTTCTATTTTTTGGGGGGTTTTTTGTGTTGTCAAATGATTAAAATTTGTAATTAGATTGATCACAGGGTTGCTGTGGACTGATTTCAATTAATCACAATGAAATTGATTGTTAATCTATATTATCATGTTTAATTTTGCATGAGCAAACAGACTCAAGGAAGAAGGGAATACAGACAGACAGACAGACAGACAGACAGACAGATAGACAGATAGATAGATAGATAGATAGATAGATAGATAGATAGATAGATAGATAGATAGATAGATAGATAGATAGATAGATAGATAGATAGATAGATAGATAGATAGATAGATAGATAGATAGATAGATAGATAGATAGATAGATAGATAGATAGATAGATAGATAGATTATTTCAACACCAGAAAAGCCCATATCCATATCCTGTATGAGTGTTTGTACATATACCTTGAGCTCCATGGCCTTATCTATGATGATATTTGCTACACCAAGAAGGTCACTGAATGTGAGTCTCTCCAGCGTAGTCCCCCTTGGAAGACCCAACAAACGGAACATGTCCAACCAATGGTCCTGGGATAGGTGATCACCACGTACGTACTTCAATACTGGGATCATGCTCTGGACATGTAGGTATAAAAAGTGTCAACATTCCAGCCAATTTCTTTTTTTAATGTAGAAAACCAGTAGTAAAATGAACACTGCAGCTCTGCCTAATAGTCTTTGTTTGTGTGTAGCAAATGTATAGAAAGACATTGACTTCAGTTTTTACATACAGTACAGTATTGCCTACCTTGTATTTGTCCACTTCTGCTTGTAGTTTAACAGACATGGCAGTAGGTTGCTCTAGCTTCCTTAGTCTATCATGCCATGTAAACAGAAACTCTTCAAAAATGTAAGTTTTACTCCTGTGAAGCAAAGAAAACAATCAAAACTAAATGTAACAGTCTTAAGAAACAAAAGCTCCAATTAACTGTCACTCTAAACTCTAAACTGACACTCATTAACAAAAGGTATAAACTTTCCCCTTACCTGAACGTGATCCAGTCCTCATTGGCCTTCTCTGTGAAACCCTGCTGCCATTCCTCATACAAACCCCACATCTGGCTGTACTCATCCATGTCTCTTTTTATGTGTTCTGCCAATGACAAATCTGGAACTTCTACATCAAAGTAGGTGCAATCTTCACTGTAGAGATGAGGACAAAAGACAAAATGTATTGACTGAAAAGACATTGTTGAAGGAAACTAACATCTTTAGCAGTTGTCCTGATTTTATTAGTAAGACCAAATAATAAAAAAAAAAACTTACAGCAGTTTATTATGTACAACCTCCAACTCTTGAAACTCTTGCTGCTTGTCCTTGATGGTCTGAAGGCATGCAAGTAGAGCAGCATGGTCACCACTCTCAAGAACATCATCTTTGGGTTTGAGCTGGTCCCAGCGGGCCTTAAACCGTTCCAGATCTGCCCTGTAAGCTTCCACGTGACCAGCCGTATTACTTCGCATCACATCCACCTTTGGGGTAGAGAAGACAGGAATAGGAATACAAAGTGGATACAATAATGGACATTTTTGTCTCGTCATCTGAACCCGCTATATCCTCACTAGGGTCACGGGGGTCACTAGGGGCCTAATTCAACTACAATGGCCAAAGGTGGGGTATACCATGTATGAGTCCCTGTTCATCACAGGGCTATAATGGAAATTTTCTTTTTCATAATTACTAAAAGGTTGCATTAAAAAGAACAACAACAACAAAAAAGTGTGTGAGTATGTGTGGCCTGCTTCGACATTACTACAGGGTGCACATCTTTTTATATAACTACTACACTACATAAAACAATGAGAGTTAGAAGTTGGTTTAAAGGTTGAGTGTGTAGAATGTGACATCTAGCACTGAAGGTGCAAAGGGCAACCAGCTGAATATTTATTGTCTATTTTCCCCTCCGGTGACTTTTTTAATCTAAACACTGTGAACCTTTAAGGTTGTGGTTTTGCTTAGGGTTACGGTTAAGGTTAGTTCATTTCTAGAACATCTGTTATTGGACATCTTGATGTAATTTTTAAACATGAGTTAAGTCTGGATTTTCATTTGTGAAGTGCTTTGAGATGTATATTATGATTTGTGATTATATATAAAGGACATGGGACTGGATTGAATGTTACACGATATATTTGTGTGCCCTTTGTATGTCACCTGTTCTTTGATCATGAGCTGGTGGCTCTCCATGACAAGCTCTAGTTTATCCCATTTGGCCCTCAGAGATGACAGAGAGTCCACGCCAGCACCAGCCACAGCTCGCAGCAAACGATTCTTCTCTTCTGCACTTTGAAACTCAACCAGGATCTGCACATAAACATAAATATTCAAGGTTGTATTTTGTATGTCTGGGTAGAAAACATTCATAAATAATTCAGAATTTAGGTGTGTGGCCTACATCTGGCTTTCGGGCTAATATTTGGTTATATTTGCCACGTATTGCACCAATCTCCTCCATGCTCTCTGGTCGAGTGGACAAGGCTTCTGTTGACTCAGACACAAAACTGTCTATGGTCTGTGTATGAGCTGAAATCAAAATGAGAAGACGCATTAACAAAAGAAAGGAAACAGAAAAGGGAAAGTGAAAGCAAGAATGCAACCACAAAGAGAAAGACAAATGGAGACAAAAAATGAAAACGAGAGTGATTTGTGGTTGGTGTTAATTATATCTTGTGCTTTACTGAATAACCAAAAGTAATGTTCTAAAACAATGAAATGAAGTGCATTATTTAATCACATGGTAAAATAATCTCACCTTGTATAGACTTCCTGAGGGACATAAGTAACATATCAAAGAGCCTTTGGATAAGGTCATCAATGACAGCTTTTACTGGCTCACAGTTGACGGTGATACAGTCTACTTTCTCCTGGCTGATAAAGAGGCAATTGTTAGAGAGTTCATTCTCTGTAATGTGGTGTCAGTGAATATATGACCTTTTAAGAATGGGATCTGTTAGCTGAAAACAGAAGAAACTTTAAGGTGTCTGTCAAAGTTCAAATGTGACTTATAAACATGTAATTTGTATAGGTATATATAACTCAAGTTATGTTTTACTGTTAAAAATAACAAAAAAGGAGACAAAAGATCAAAATTATGCTTTGTGCTGTGTGTCAAAAAAATAATTTGGAGATCAGTGGCCATGGAATTAAAATGTAGTAATTAAACTACCACGTAATACTGTTGCAATGTGACCTGTTTCAGTAGAGCTACCATGGACTACATTACCCCACTTTATTATTCATTATTCCCACTTATCAGCCTCCGAGAGTGAGGCCCCATTCATATAGGACTAGTGTAACCTGGGGATGATTTAGAAATGAAGCCCCATAAGTCTGCATTTCATGCAGCACATTTGTATTGGATGAGTGAAGCCTGTTTTTTTTTCCATACATTTACTGTTATCATACCTTGACCTAATGTCACAATTCACCACTAATAGGCTACCACTTAAAAATAACTGTTAAACATGCTGAAAAATGAAAAAAGAAGTTCCTTGCGGCACACTGTCAGGCATGTTATCAGTCTCATCAATTTTTTAATGTTTCACTCTTCAGAAGTTTTCTCTTTAATTAAATTGATCTCTGTCTTATAAAGAGACATCATCATCCTGAATTTGCACTCAAAATGTTTTGAAAACCTGCATTTATCATCTCAACTACAAATAAGCAAAATAAATTTATGCAAAAAAAGATTGCAAATCACAAACATTTGCACAACTATCATTAATGTTGTAATCACAGAACCTCTGTGTTTGGTGAAAGAGGAATAGGTCATTTGCAGTGCAATTTTTACATATAAATTACAGATATGAGTAAATACACAGACTTAAGAGGATAGATGACCTTCACAATAAATACATATTGCCAGAGATCAATAGTTAATATCAGTCCCATGCAAATAAGGCTTAAGCTGAGTGAATATGTGTTATGCAGTAGTTTAACATATACCTAGGGAGACGTTCTGACTCCTTTCCCCGAGCTTTTAGGGCCTTGAAGTTCCGCTCCCAGTCCTGCACTAAGTTCAGATGCTTCTCCACTAAATTCTCTAAATCCACCTGGCCCAGCACCACCCACTCCTGCAAAACACATACAAGCAAATTCATCTGTTTGTGCCTTAGTGAACCATTTCCTAATTTTCATTATGATGTCAAGCATGGCAGAAGTGTGATAAGTACAAAGAGAAAAAGCAGAACCAAAGAATTAAAGTAAACTCATATGTATAATATAGGTTTTGGTATAACACATAAGGGCTTTCCCCTGTGGTACTGATATGCATGGCTAGAGACAAACGGGGAATGGGACAAATATTATACACTTCTCAGCATAGAAACACTAGAGTGTAAGAATGATGACAGCAAGAACCAAACTTCTGTGCATAAGAAAGCTGTATGACTAACCAAAACAGAATTCTTTGAACAAAGCTGTAATAAAGAAAAGGTGAAAAAGGGGAATCAGACTCTGAATTCTTTAGTAATCCCAGAGGAATCATTTAGTATATAATAGAAGTACATGTTCAAACACTACACTGAAAAACATCATCAGAGCCATGTTGTATTCTATACTCTTCACTGTCAAAAACAGTGACCTTGTGGTGCTTCTAAATTCTATAATCAGAACTTCTGAGGGTACCTTAAACTTGTGTTGTACAGCCTGGAGACGGCTAAAGAGGTCCTCTGCCTTACTGAAGATTGTCAGGAACCCAGAGGCATTCCTGTCAATCATGATGCCGAAGATTAGCTCCTCCCCCTGGGCACTGACCCCTTTGAACTGATTAGGGATTGATATGAACCGCTTCATTTCTCTGAAGTAGCGTGCCCGCACCTCTTCAAACGGAGGACGAAACTGCAAACGACCCTGCCTATTCCATGGAAGGAGAGGAGAAATGAAGAACAAGATAGGAAGGAAAACAGTTGCATAGATAAATATCTGCAGTACCACAGCTGTGGTGGCATATGCATGACAAAGGAATAGAAACAGGTCACAAACCACAAACTTCATACAAAAAAATTGCAAAAACTGAATAGAAAGAGGGACTGAAAGTGAACAGGACAGAAAATTGTAAAACTTATGCATAAGTACTGACTTGAAGGTAAGGTCAATCTGTATCTCAGGCAGGTTCTTGTTCAGTGCCTCCAGTCCAGTCTGATACTGATGTTCAAGAGCTTTGTACAGCTGATGATTCCAGTGCTGACGCCAGGCCCTCATGTCATCAGATCTGAATCCCTGTACATACACATACAAGCACTGCTTATGCTGTATCTAATGGAGAGTTAATCATAGCCACAAAGGCAAATGAAGCTTTAAGAAATTTTAGTTATAGTAGTGTCCACCTCTAAATTTGTGAATAGCAGTAATTAACATGCAGCTTCAAGGACTCCAATATATAATTTCTTTGTTCATAATTTCTTAAAATAAAATCTCCTTCCTGGTAATGTTTAGTTTACGTTTTTTTCTACCTCAGTAAAGGATTTATGTATTCTTCAAAATATGATGAAAATTTTACAAAAGTAGAAAAGGTACAAGCAATTGCAATCCACACCTGAGCCTCCAGAGTGGCAAAACCAGTACGGAGCTCCTGAAGGCCATCCTTCCACCGCTGCTGATGTCTCAGCAGATCTACATTCATTAGTGTCAATACCTAAAAAATATTCCAAAAGCAACACAACAAACAGTATGCATTACATTCATTACTATTACTTATATAAACATCTGATTGGTAAATGTGAATTAAGCATCAAAAAATTATTTATATATATCAGTTAAGTAAAATGAAAGCAGAGATCTCCTTATGCAAGTTTCAACCTTGTCTGTGAAATCAGTGTGCCATTTGCGCAATTTTCTGTTCTCGGTGGAGAGTTTCTCAGCTGCAGATTGTAGTTTAGCAATGTAAACCTCCAATTCTTTTGGATTGTCCCAGGTAATCTGCAGTTTACCGCCTGATTCTTTTGTCTGTGAACGAGGATTCTGAAGGAAAAAAATGAGGTTAGCTATGTCAACATCAGACATATATTATTAACAAATTACACTGTGTATTGATGTTTTGTCTTTCTGCATTTACACTTTCATAATTCCTATACTTTGGACTTTATACTTTTACTTAGAATGGTAAAATCTGGACAAAATTGTACCTTGATGACCTGTTCAAAAGCCAAGGCAAGACCAAGCATCATAGGCCTTTGAGAGGGAATCATCTGTTGGTCAATAGTGTTGTAAAAATGGGCCACCTATAAACAGAGGAACACTTATGAACTATTGAGAAGAAAAATATTGGAAAAAATATAAAGAAAAGAAGAACAAGCAACAAAGTCAGAATTATAGTAAATACCTGTTTTAGGATGATGGCTTGTCTGTAAAACTTATCTGCAGTATTAGCAGCTTGTTGTATTTTGGCTGGAATAGGGAAGCCCAAAGCAGAGAGTTGTCTGACCTCCCTGAGCAGACTGACCAGTCTATCAGAGTACTGGATTTTCAGTCTTCCATCCACATGGTCCAGGTCCATCACACGGCTGCTGGCCTGGAGACTATCGATAGAGAAAGTCATGTTGGATATAATATAAAAGCCAACTAAAAGGTCAGTGCATTCTGTAGGCTTTGCTCTTTTCAGACAAATGATGCTTTATTGCAGTGACACACACAAAAAAATACAGGTAGAGTACAGTTCAATTGAAGGAAAGTTTTGCTGAGTGTTCCCAACCTGATGCCTGACTTTGGATCAGCCAGTCCAGACAAAATATCTCTTGACCAGTCTTCAAACTGTTCCTGTTCATATGCTCTCAGAATCTCCAGCAGATCATCACAGAAGTGGAGAAACCCTTTGAACCCAGACAGGTCAAAAAGAAGAGCCTCTGCTATGCGTACAGAGTCCTCCAGCTACAGTGAAAATACACAAAAAAAGAGAATCAGTACACACAATTCTTTGTTCAACATAAGCAATCACTTACATCTGTCATAGTGTTCTTACAGCTGTATAAAAAATGCAAAGAGCCACCTTGTGTATAAGCTGTCTGACCCAGACAATCTTGTTGACCACCTCAGGTAGATTTCTTCCAATCAGCGGGCCAGATTTGTCTCCAGGGCCCCCATGGCAACGACTTTCAAAGTCAGTTTTCAGCCCTATGACAAAAAAGTAAGTAAAGAGAAAGTCAAGAAAAGTCCTTATAATCTCTACTATACTGAAGTTGGCCCATTACTTGAAGACACACACACACACATGCTGTGATACAGTACCCTTGTTGTAGTCCAGTAGTCTGGCTAGCAGCGTCTCTCTCTCTGACTGTAGCTCTTTGCTGATAGTAGGGCGCTTGATTAGCTCCTTGTGCTTTTGGAAAATATGTAGCAGCTAAAGAACAAACACACACATGCACATATGTATATCAGTTTGCCATATTAACAAATACCAACATGCAATATTTAACAACAAAAGATGAACACTACCTGTTGTGGGTTGTCCTGAACATCTGCAATGCAGTTCTTTAGATTTCTTGCCACCTCCTGCTCTGATGGTGCAATGAGCCGCTCAAACTGAGCCACTGCTGCTCTCCAAAGGGGCTACAGAACACACAAAAAAGTACCTTTGATATTCCATTTTTGCTGACAATTGTGATGTTCATACTACTTTGAATAATTTGCATACAGTCAGAATGGTTGAGATTCTGTCAGCACGGGTTGTAATACAGTATGTTGGTGGTGATTGTTGATTGTAGAACATATTAAGCACTAATCCATTGACATGCCCACACTCAGACCGCAACCTGTCTACACTGGAGTATTGCAGTTATCAAAACAAAAGTATCAGGAAATGCTTGAAAGATGTAATTCAGATGATTAAACTGAACATATGCATGCACATACATGCATGCACGCACGCACCCATTCCTACAACTAACCTCAGTGTAGGGGTTGTAATGAAGAGGGTTGAGTCCAGAAAAAGGTTCAAACACAACATCTGAAGTCAGAGCCTGCTGCTTTCCTCCTGGTAGCAGACGCAGCAGCTTCTCATGGACCATACGCAGAGTCACTACCTATTACATGTGAATAGGGAGTGTAAACTCATGGAATATATGCATAATATATATATATATATATATATATATATATATATATATATATATATATATATATATATATATATATATATATATATATATAAAAAACACCAATTTTCCATTTAAATGGGTACATGAAACTGCTCAATAAAAATATTAACCACAAGCATACTAAAACCACACCCCTGTCAAATACACAATGGAAAATGCTTACAGAGCAAAAAGACAGTTCCCATAATAAAAATACCCTACCTACAAGAGAAAAAACATCATTTGTAATAAAGCGGAAAGATGCCTCAGTATAAATGGGGCAACAGTTTCATTTATTTATTTTATCCTTTATTTAGCCAGGATTGTCCCATTGAGACCAAGTGTCTCTTCTTTCAGGGAGTCCTGGGCAAAATGGCACTTTCAGACAGAGACACAATAACACATATCAGGGAGAAATAAACAAATATAACACATTGACACATAAAGGAGACAGACTTACATCAAACTCAGTGGCTGCTAAAAAGCTACGTGGAGTAAGTCTAAAAACAATGATAGAATTGTATTCTTAAAAATCTCCAATGATGGCAGAGAGTCCATAGCCAATAAATTCTGTAAATTATTCCAGAGACATGGAGCAAAAAAAGAAAAGCCAGTTTTCCCTAGTTCAGTACAAGGGGTAGAAGACTGTAAGGGCAACTTCTTTGAGGAATGTGATCTATATGATGAAGTGCAAAGACTGAGAAGATTACAGATATAATGGGGAAGTTTATCCAGCAATGCCTTAGCAATAAAAAGAAACATGTGCAATTTCCGTTTTAAATACAAAGAAGGCCACTGAACCATTGAGTATAGATCACGGTGATGAGTTCGAGAGGGAGCCCATGTTATAAACCGCAGTGCAGAATGATAAACTGTCTCATGTCTCTAGATTTACATATCCATTTCACAAGGCTATGAAAACTATCCTTGACTAAATGAAAACTTAAAATATTATTTAAAATGTATGAAAGCTAACAAAACCTAATAAAGGTGTGACAGCATCCCTGACCTGCAGCACAGTTACACCTGGTACATATTGTCTGGATTACCTCACTTTACTGCCTGCCCTCTTTTGGCCACCAAGTTTCTCTTTGATATCTTATCAATAGGACTTTGTTTAGCCTATTATTTATTTAAATAATAATAATAATACTAATAATAACAAAGCTACATAATTGATTTACCTCAAAACAGTAGAAAGAAAAGGACAAACACTTTGGACCTGTATTATAATTTCCCGGTTATGTAAAAGAATGCCAATATGATGTTAATGAAATAGAGATTTTCACTGTTTCTGTTGCTGTTTGCTTAACTCTCATGGGAGAAATAGATAACAAATAATGGACTGTTCTCTGACAGTTGATTTGCACCTGTTCACACAGGAATAAAAATGCAAATCTACACGTAACATGTTTGCTATGCACTGTTATGTACAAACTTCCTTTTCCTTCCTTGTTCCTTGTACTTGTTCTAAAATTAACACCAGTGGAAAATTCTACTTCAGTCTGTTATGTCTGCTTATTTACGAATGAACAAAAATATGGCTAGGATAACTAAACAATATGTTCAAGTATTATTTAAGCATTAAATGCCATGCAACTATTGTGGCAGAGTAAAGTTAAATGTACACGCTTTGTGTTCAACATGTTTTCACCCTAGATCACTACTATGAAGTCTCTTACTTCATCCAGTCTCTTTGCAAGACAATGCACGGCTTCTGGACACTGTTTGTTTCCCTTCCAAGGGTGAGGAGCATATCGCTTCCACACCTGCAAAAAAAGAAAATTAAATATATTTTTAATGTTTACAAGTAATTACTGTTAATGTGTCACATTTATTTTCATCTGAGCTGTACCTGTCCAGTAAGATGCTCACAGGCTACCACCCACTGCTCACAGATGGAAGTGCCTGTTCTCAGGTTCTCTCTCACTGATGCAAATGGCTCCTCTAAGATTTTAAGACCACTCAGTTTCTTCTGGACATATCTTCCCAGGGCTCCTCCTTTAAGATTTTAAAAGACGACTTTTGTTATGGGCAATATAATTTTGTATGATGCACTAGTACAGCAAGTACAATAACAACAGTAATCTGCCAGCTCAAGCAATAATTCATAGAAACCTTTAAATGACTTTTTTCTCTTCTAGTTTGATAAACTCTGTTCTCTATGTACAATACATATTCTGTGGTGTTCCTGTGAAGTCAGTTTCAGTTCCAAAATGTGCATTTTATCAGAAGCCAGTCTACTTTGAATGAACACTGTCTTAATATACCTTGAAATCTACATCAGCAAATTAGCTGTTTTCATTTCCTGGTTTTTGTTTGTGCGTATATAAAAGATTCTGACCAATAACATCCATGAGTCGAACCATGCGTGTCTCTGGGTAAGATTCATAATCAGTCTGTCGCCAGATGTCATCCAGAATGTCTTTGCTCTGTTCCACCAAATCTGCAACCTCAGCCATAGATAAACCATCTAGACCACTGTACTCCTGACAGAAACGCAAAAACAAATATGTGTTTTCATCCAAAAACTTGAGCATAAAGTCATGTTGATAGATAACACAGTTAAGTTGCTTTTACAGCTGAACATAATACAAACACAAATTCAATCCTTTTAGTAATGTATGCTTGGACTCACTATCCTAAAAATAGACATACCTTTTGTATAGGTTTAAACTGCTCTGTGAAATGTGCAGCCCGTTCTCTTATACTGTTCTTTTCAGCAGACTCCAAGAGATCTGTCCAGTACTGGAATTCATCACTGGGAGTCAGGATACCTACACAAACAAGAGAGAGAGAGAAAAAAAAATTGCTAATTAAAAGTTATTAAACTTGTATTTTGCTTTATATTTATAAACTTATAGATTAAGAATGAACAGTAAAGGGTTTATGCTACAAGTCAGTAACATCAACAATTAAACTTTTTAACTTGCACTTCCAAGATGTGTCCCTAACCTGCACTTATAGTAAAAATATTACACCTTCTGTGACCACTTTCAAAGCAGTATGCCCTCCAACCTGTGTATGTGTAAATACGTTTACAGATACTGATACTGATACAGATTAAGTCTATCAATTCCTTAGGGTTGAAATTGAATTGTATAAAATTCAATTGTTAACACATACCCAGGACATCCTGCTCCACATGAACCTTTTTGGCAGAAGATTCTGCTCCAGAATGGCGGACCACTGACCCAAGGCCAACCTCAAGCTCACTCAGCAGGCCTGCCAGCTTAGGGTCGAAAGCTGACCGCCAGTGTTCATCCTGGAAAGATACATCCCAATCAAAACAAGATGGGAAGTAGAATCATTTCTGTGGTGATTAAAATGCTTCAGCTATTAAAAAACATATAGAAAAGTGAACTGAAGCCACATTTTTTGTGCAAAAGTAGAATAGCAGATTAATTCCTTATTGCCCATTGTATATTTCAACACACAAAATAAATCTTTAGGCTGTCTGATGGCCAAGCTATAAACCAATAAACTTTCGCCTCTGGCTGGCAGTGCCAAACAAACTGGAAGTAGTGTAGACGATGACACGTGATGTCACGAGTGTGAGCCTCCACACAAAACAATGGCAGACTATAGCAATTTAATTTCTTTAAAATAAATAAAACTGCTAAGTACCGAGGCAGAACCCAAATGCAGACGACACTCGGATATCAGTTTCACAAAGTTTATTGGTTCCCACAAGAAAAAAACAGGCAGAAATATCAGGGTTAATACAGAAACTCTAATACAAAAGACTTTGGTTTCATTCCTCCCCAAACTAGACCTGGAATCCAGGGCATATAGTCTAAGCACACTTTATTTGGTCAGGTGTAGTTTCACTATAGTTATGTTTCATGATTTACTCTTCTGTAATGGCAAAGGCATGATGACAAAAAAACTCAAGATTCATTAGATGCAAATTGTGAGAGTGGCTCAGTAAGCATGAAACATTATCACACACTGGCCACCACAGAGTCCAGATCTGCACCCTACTGATAATCTATGTGCTGGAGGAGACTTTACACAGAAAATCGACAAATAGATTTGAATGGTGTAGTCAAATCTACTTCAGCAATGCTGTTACTGAAGCCTCCAACTTTAATTCCAGAATACTCAGGAAGATGCTCACCTTTAGCAGCACAGGGGCAAAGACCTGTTTGACAGCCTGATACAGTGTGTTGATGGGAGACTCAAGCATGGAAGACACAAGGAGGCTCTGATGGAGGTTTTCTTCTGTAATCACTGTGGGATGCAACTTAAAGAACACCAACACTTTCTCTCTGGTGTTCCCTGAAGCTTCAATCTGAAAAATAATAATAAAAAAATAAGTTTTTTCACTTCTACTTACAGGACATTTTACAGAAACAACATCAAATAACGTATCTTGTTTATGGGCTTTTATTAGATGACTAGTTCAAAGTAACTGTAATTTCATTTGGAAATATAACAAAAAAAATCTTTAATACTTAAGGAGTTAACCTCAGCCACTGGTTAGATGCTATAAGTTATTGACATTTTGCTTAATATTTGTTTTGCATCTTGTGATATATTCATTCATTTATTTATTTTTGCATGGCATTGTAATTGTATCAAGTATACATTTACCTATGTTTTGTTTGCTTTGTACTTCCTGGGTATGTAGTTTTGTATTTGGTTTTGTATTCATTTTGTATTATCTTTGGCTGCATTTTGTTCGATTTGTCTGGCTTTATATAGTATAGCTAATTATTAAGGCAAAGATTATTTAAAAGCAGGCAAGAAATAAAAGATTTTCTTCATTCTGTTACTTTTTGAGCATGGGTGTGTAAATGTTTGTTCAACTGAATATCTGCCGATTTAATGCACATCCATGAACGAAATAAAATTAAATTAGATGAACGAATGAATTAATGAATGAATGGTCCAAACGTTGTGTTACCTTATTCGACAAATGAAGCTCGTTTTCATGTTTGCTGACAGACAGGACAAATTCATTTCCATCATCCAAGAAGTTGTTGAGCTCTGGAGTGTCATCCAGAGAGGACGAAGGCTTTAATCCATAGAAGTTTCCAGTTGTTGTCAGGATAAATTTCTTGCGTACATCATCTGCTCCGTAGGGCATCTTTTGGCAGGCGTTAATGAATTGATAATTAAAATAACTATAATAGAAACAAAAAAAAATTAAATTAAAAACATTGCAATAGACTTCACGCCGTACAAAAGCTCAGTCATAAATGCACTTACTGAAATTAAACTACCTAGTCAACACTTTAAATATGTCAAGTATTCCTTGAAGAACACTTTGATGCTACTATAACACCGTCTTAGCAGAGACAAATAAAGACATAGCTTTACATCTCATCGTATATCTCATCATTTTCACTCACTGACAAGCTTTGTTTACTTCTTGTTAGAATACTTACACGTTGTAGCCATTGCTTTATGACGATTTCTGAGCTACTAGCTAAAATGTACACGTGGTTGGATGACATAACTCAAACTAATACAATTAGTATAATCTCATATCTGCTCCTATTAAGTTAAAACGACCAAAACTATGGTACAGTACTGACCTAACAGACGCTAACATTATACCGACCGCTAGCTGGCTAATGCTAATTCGTTAGTCATCTCTTTATAGGACATGCCTAGCTAGCCAGACTGTAAGCTAGCAAACATTAGAATGGGTATCATACCGTTTTGATGCCAAATAATTCGGTTAATTCAAAGACTTGGTAAATTACTCCATGGAGTGAATGTAGAGCTATATGTTCCTTGAGTCCATACGTATTCCGGGATTATGCTTGCGTGGTTACTTAGTAGCAACGCTAAAAACTGTACCATGTGATGCAATGTATCCGAAACCCTACGCAATTACTTGCGGTATTTACGTGGCGTTGATTTTCAGAATGTAATGTTTTAGGCCTATATTTATGGTGAATGTAAAGCTCGTTTCATTGAAGAGAATGATTTTACGTACTTTTATACATCCAGTATATGATATCCCAGGGTTGAGGTGTAAATTAGTTAACTCATAGGTGCCTAAGCACACAGAGAAATATACCCAACTACATCCATTTACTGCCAACATGTGTAAAGACCACATCCCAAAAAGATGCAAAATCTTCCTCAGATATGTAAATTCACCCAAGATTCGAGTTGCACTGCAATTCCACTGAAAGGCTGTCCATGGCATCTTCTATTGTTTGTGTATGTGTGTGTATCAAATGTTTTTTTTGAGTCCAGCGATCAGTAAACTGTAACCTAAATTGCCCTATGGGGATAAATAAAGTAGTTTGAATTTAATTGAGGTAATACTACTACCGTTTCTTCTGGTAGCTGGGTAGCTCAGTAAGTATAATAACTACGATGCGAGACAGAAGGGCTCTAACCTTGGAAGAAGCAGTAACAATGTCATAATTTAGCCCATAGGCTAACGTATATTTTTTTAATGTCATGTGATCTATCTGTACTACTTTCACCCCTGGTGTAGATGCATTGTCTAATCGTGGAATTCATAGGGGAAATCATATCTGAAGGATAGGTTGGTGAAATTTTCATATGAAAAATAAACAACTGAGTATACTAAGTTTTTTTTAATTTAATTTAGGTTAGTGTTTTTAAATAGTAATGCATGTCCTTATGGCTATATATCATTATAGTGCATACGAAAACTGACCTGCATACTTTATGCCCCACGAAAAATAATATAACCAACTACCACTGTTCATGAATTCAGTATCCAGTTTCCTAAATGAGCAATAATCTAGTTTGCATAGTAAGAATAACACATATAAAGTTTACCACAATACTACTTTGTACCATTTCCGGAACCAAAAGAACGTGGAGGACCGTGGGTGGTGTTAATAAAATGGTGGTGTTGATGACAGAATTTCCCCTGAATGATGAGAACTGATTCGTACTTTACATACGTGCGCGCGCACAGCAATTAGCCATTAGCTATTAGCAATATCTGTTTTTATAAATTCAAACTTTGTAGCTATAAAACACTGCATATAATTATAAAAGGGGTGACACTCATGTAGCTGCTCCATAATAAATACAGTGTTATCTAGCTATATAAGGTGTTTGTGTAAACTCAGTAACTTCCATGCACATACACTATGTACAGAGTAAATGTTAAATGGACGAAGACAATAATACGTTCCCCTGTGTTTATACATCATGTTTTTCAGTAAGAAACTACTTATTATGGAAAATACCACATGCGACAGGAGGAGTGGAAGTAAAGGAATGAGTCCAAAAAAAGGTAAACTTAAGGATTTATTTTTTTAATTTGAGGTCCCCATGTTTGCTGTACCCCCCCCCCCCCCCCTATATTTGTTATGAAATGGTTCACTTCCTACCTTTAAATATTTTAATTTGACTGAGATTTATTCAGTGGCATAACTGTGAGGCAGAGTCCAGAGAAATCCCCTGCTTTCCACCCATTCTATACTAGAATATATGTCAGAACACCCAGAACATTGTAAGATGGTATCATAACCATAACACATTTTGAAGTTTCTAACCACTTTTACTTCTCTTCTAGGAAAAGTGTGATGCTACATGCTAAAGCTGTTAAAAAAAAAGATAACTTTATATATTGTAACTTTACATGTACTGCTATGACTATTATTTTAATGTCAAATCTCATTAGACAGAGTGTAACAGTAATAGAGGTACAAAGACTAAAAAATATGAATGTGAAGCATTGTGGTTAAGAGAACAAGCCCCTAGAAGAAGCAAAATGTCACAGACACTGATAAGGAAGCTGATTTTGTAGAACACATACACAGACTGGCCAAAAAAGTCCCACAGTGTCATATTTGATTGTAATACCTTGAGCATTGCAATGCCACAATGTGGAATTGTTTTGGTGACCTTATGTAGTGTCACAATATTGATTTCTAACTATACTGCCCTACAGAGCAAAAAGGCAGTAACTGCATTTTTAGTTATTGTGTTTTTTGCAACATTCAAATCATTCTTTGTCATTTAATGTACTATCTCATCTCAAATGTCTGGCCTTATGGAGAAAATTGGCGAGTGTTTGTATAGTAACTGCAAAAAGTACTAGTAAAACAAAGCAAAAAGGCAGTAAATATCATTACTGTATTCGTACCAATGTCCATTTGGGATCCTACCCCAATAGTTTACAGTCAATCACTGTATTAGACTGAAACAGATTATGTAATTACCATATTTTCCACACTATAAAGTGCACTGGACTATAAGGCACACTGTCAATGAATGTTTTTCATATATAAGGCACATTAAGTGAAGTCACTCATGAGATAAAAAGTCAAAATTCCCAGTCACTAAGCACTACCAGATTTAATCCATATATAACGTATACTGTGGTTTTTGTAGAACTAGGTAATATGCAGTAACAATACTGCCTCATGTGCAATAATCTATCTACATCTACTGGGGCGGAGCAGCAAGAAAACTTTAAGGCCATTTGTCTCAGTTTCGTGCTCTGTGCAGTTACTGCCTTTTTACTTTGTAGGGTAGAGTAGTTGTACTGATCATTGGTCAGACTTCTGTATAAAGTCTTCTTCAGCAAATCCTGGAGATGTGGATTATGTCTGGACTCTGTGGTGGTCAGTCCATGTCTGACATCAATACCTAAAGCTACCTGAGTCACTCTTTTATATTTGCGTCTGATGAATCTATTGTCATCTTGGTATATTCCTGCATTATCAGAAAAAAGAAAAAAAAATCTACTGATGTTCAGACCTGGTCATGCCACATATTCAGATTCACCTCACTTCATTTTAGGGACCATAATGTGCATTTGGAAACATTTTTATGTATTTTTTATTATTTAATTTGACCAGATGTTTTAATAATGGTTTGGGCAGGGTTTACAGTAAGTCAATTTTAGTAGGTTATCACAGTAGGTGATTGCAGGCCTCCAGACTTACACCTGAAACAAAGTTATGTCTTCTCCTCAACCATTTAATATATTTACTGACGTGATTGTTTAAGAGATGATAAGCTAGTTAATACATTGGTTAGTTATTCAATGAGAATCACACAAGTCCTGGCTTTTCATTCTCTTGTTATGACACCATTTAAAGCAGGGGTGTCAAACTAATTTCTTCTTAGGGCTGTATTCAGCCAAATTGGATTTCAAGAGGTCCAACCCAGTAAAGTAATAGAATCATAAACTACAACTACTTTTTCTCTGTTTTAGTCAAATAAAATATTAAATTATGAAAATACAAACATTTACAAACTATCCTTTTAGGGAAAAAATGATTAACCTGAATTTTGTAAGGAAAATACATGCAGTTTCAGGGATATTATGCCACACCTAAACATTTGTAGAAGTGCATACACACAATGTTAAACAGGATAGATAGATAGATAGATAGATAGATAGATAGATAGATAGATAGATAGATAGATAGATAGATAGACAGACAGACAGACAGACAGACAGACAGACAGACAGACAGACAGACAGACAGACAGACAGACAGACAGACAGACAGACAGATAGATAGATAGATAGATAGATAGATAGATAGATAGATAGATAGATAGATAGATAGATAGATAGATAGATAGATAGATAGATAGATAGATAGATAGATAGGTAGGTAGGTAGATAGATAGATAGATAGATAGGCAGGCAGGCAGGCAGGCAGGCAGACAGACACAGACAGACAGACGGACAGAGAAAGAGAGAGAGAGAGAGAGAGAGAGAGAAAGAAAGAAAGAAAGTAAGTGGTGGGCCAATCTTGACCCCCAGACCACATGTTTAAGATTCCTGATTAAATGTTTTGTTTTGTTCCTTTTTAAAGTGATTAACAAACACAGTGTTGAGTAGTGCAATCCCCTGTCCCTAAACGTTGGCCTCACGTCCAACTTTGAAAAGAGTCTTGTTAGTTGAGAAGTAAAAGGTGGTTCCCTGCTTGTGGTTTATTCAAAAGTGAGTCAACGCATGTTTACAAAAACAGGTGGCTGCATAGGTCATTACGTACACATCAATCTTTCTCTTCCCCTCCCCCATTGTTTTCATTTTCTATGAGTTACTGTAAAGTGGTGTTGTATTCCAGGGATGCCCTACCTCTTTTTTTTTTTTTTTTTTTTTGGAAGATCACATGATCTGTCATTTTCATATAACATTCTGTGTAAGAAAGTTTAACAGAAAACACAAATTTCTCTTCAGCTCAGACTACTGTAGGTGTTGATTACCTTTTTGGAATTATTTTTTGATAAGTTATTCTAACTATCAGACAGGTAGAAGGCAGGTGGTAATCTGTCATGACAGATCTGAAAGCTAATTATTAACCTCCTGACACCCAGCAATGCATTTTTGTCCTCTGGAGTGGACAAGAGTTTCACAGCTTTACTTAAAAAATAAAATAATATAAAAACGTCCACTTTAAAGGACATATTAAAATATTCATAAAAATACAGCTGAAAAAACTGTTACATCAATTTGACAAAAATTCAAGAAAGAAACCGATATAATGGTTAAATGGGTGTTGCACTTTGGTTTTCATTGTGGTAAAAATCTTCCACCAGAATATATTTTACATGCTTTTGCTGCTGTTGTTAAAGAGGGAAGTCTATGATCATTTCCTGATATGAATGTGAACTACACCCATCAATGCAAACCAACACAAATATACTACCATAAAAACATGTGGAGACTTGAAACAAAATAGTAAATCACACCACATTGACTCTTGCAATATATCAAAACAGGCAATATTATAGAAGAAAATCAGTGTAACGTTATTAAAGGGGTAGTAATTTGATCCAGACAAAAAAAAAAAAAAAACAAGCTTACACTATTGGAGAGAGGCTTGTAACTCCACCCATTAGATCTTGTTGAAGAGAAGTTGATTGGTATTCTGCCTCTCACACACGAGGAAGACAGCAGGAAGACAACATGATGGTAAGCCTAGTCTTATTTAAAAACTATCCTTTTTATTACCATGACACTGGGTATTCTTTACACACATATTTTGACACACACGTCAAAAATGAGAAATATTTTTCATGCAATAAAAAAGTTTGGTGTGTGAGAGAAATACTTGAACAAAGCAGTCATGCTTGTATTGGATTTATCTAAACATGAGGTCACGCTTTTCAGAATAGTAATCTCAACAGGAAGAGCTTAGTTTTGAGATATATATATATATATATATATATATATTTTTTTTTTTTTTTTTTTTTTTTTTTTTTTTAATTTATAACTGCAAAATGAAGATCTTTAATTAGTACTGTAGCAAGCATAATTAATATGTTTTAGATATTAACTATTAACAAATCAACTAAGACTGGTATGCCTACTGTGAGGTAATGTTTAGTAGTTTGCACAGGTAGAAAGATTTGTCCAAAAACATCCTTGTGGAATAAAACGGCACATGAGAATGATTATTCAGTTTTATGTATAATTTTGTGACAAGTTAAAGTAAAATATTATCTGTATCTAGTAATGTCAGATTGAAATATCTTTGCATTAAAGTAAAAGTCTAAATCCCTGTTATCTGTGTTGATAGATTATTTTTTTTTGGCTCCATTAAATGCTGTAAGTCAAGTTGACGTTGAATATCTCCAGGAATTGCTGATGTAAGATTTGTTACGCCCCACCTTCTTTGATCTGCTTTTAGTTTCTACAGAAACAGCAGATATTTATTTGGTGATCTCATCTGCGGTTGGCTGAAAAATAATGTTCTCTCTTAAGTCTTTTTCTTTGATTTCCTTTCCTTAACAATACATGTATATGACTGTAGTTCCAACTGTGCAGCTCGATAAACAAACAAACAAACAGCAGACACAGTTCTTTATCAGTTTAACAATTTTCTGTGATTTTTTTGTACCTTCAGTTAATCTCAAGTATCTCTCACATTAAAAAAAAACATGAAACTAGTGTGACCTAAAGTCAAGATCAGGTTCAGTTGTAGGAATGGTGATTCCTGCAGCTGCACTCATACCAAAACTGGCTGAACATGTGCTTCTTCATGAGCCAATACATAAGTGCAGGTAATAGATTGCATTACGTAATGTGGGAATTCCCAACATTGAAAAAACTCATCACTATGATGTCCTCACCACAACAACAAGTAACTATTTATGTTCAACTGACTTACTTTACATAGATTGATTTGTATAGTAAGTGTAATCATTATTTTTCATCTGCAGGTAAAGAGAAAGTTTGATTTCCTTCTATGATGTAATACTACTACTACTACTACTACTACTACTACTACTACTACTACTGCTAATAATAATAATAAAATCATAATTATTTATCAGCGCCTTTTCAAAAATCTCAAGGCACTTAACAGAGTTAAAACAGTATAAATGGCTAAAAACAAGTATATATATATATATATATATATATATATATATATATATATATATATATATATATATATATATATATATATGGAAACAAAGAATTTGATGAAAAGCCACAGCAAAGTAAAAATATAAATAAAATGATCTTTTTAATAATCATTCAAACAAGGTTTGAATGGATATAAGTGGGTTATTTGTTCATGAAACTGTCATGAAACCTATCCTGTTGGTCTTAGTTTCGCAGAAATAAAGCATACCTCCCACATATTTATAAGTGATCATGTGACTATTTGGGAATTTCCTCAGATGTTGTTAGTTTCTGCTTGGAAGAGTCATAGCGGTGTCTTATCTAAGTGACGGTGTTTCCCTGGCCTGTCTAAATTCATATCATGCTGTACTTTGTATTTCCTTTTCAAGACAGATCCACTATATAAAGTCATGCTCTCATTTAGTGGAATTACGATAGAAATTCCAGGATTGTTTTAGAATAAGTGAAATACTTGACAAAAGAACATGTTTGACACATTTACGATGTTGTATCACTCTGGGAATTTCACTTCACGAACTGTTTTAGATACTATTGTTTCTTTTCCACAGGTTTATAAAAGTCTCAAGTGAAATTAAATGAAATTACTACTTAAGATGGATTGAGTTATGAATTGTATACGTTTTGTGTATATACATTATCAGGGTAGTTAATAGGTTTCCACACAATGCACGCATTTGTACATGGAGAGTTTCCCTTAAAAGTGAGAATATATCCTGTTTTCTCATCATTAAGGTGTCACTGGGACTTTCCCCCACCCTGATGTTTGTTCTACAAATTTTCTTTCAGGAAGAAAAATAGTTATCTCATCTCCACTGATCAGACACAAGTGGTTTATCTGTGTGTGGTTTTAAGGAACAAATCATTTTTTATTGCAATTGGGAGTCCATAATTAATGCTATTTTCAGTCAGTGTCATACTAATTATTATGTTCTGCTTAAATAAATCAGTGATGGTGGGTTGTGTCTGTGTAGCTCCTACAAATGTAATAATTACACAGTAAATTAATCACTGGTTATATGTGACACTCATAGCCAAATGATGAACAATCTTTCCATAATGTATTTTAGATGGTTGAACACATCTTTCTAGCTTAATAATTTGATGTGCTTATAGGTAGAAAATCAATCAGAGATATTAACTTTTTTGTCTCTTCAACAGGACTTTACGTGTAGCCCTCAGAGTTTCAGGTAAGTGTTTTTCCTTTATCGTAATTGAATGATTTCAGAAGAATACATTCAACTGTATGACTCATGACCCACTTTTTGGGTGGAGTGCACAGGTGGTTGAATGGCAAATAAACACTGGGTACTTTCACATTTGAAAGCAGAAAGACGGTTGAATCCATTAAACTATCAAGAATGAACTGAAAAGGAATTTACATATTCAAGTCACAATATGGATAATGTTCAAAGTTCTTCAAACAAAAAAAAAGTTTTTGTTTTTCTGCTACTTTTCTGGAATACATCAGAACATATAGTAAACATGAGCACTATTCGTCAAATTAAACTATGATTAGTTTAGTATTAGTAGTATTAGTATTATTTTTAATCTGACTGTTCCCTGCTACATTCAGTTAAATTCTCTTTAAGTTTGCATGAAAATGAGGACATGTCTTCAACAGGCTCTGAAGACTTAAATACAGGTTGAATGATTAGATGAAAATTAATGGAGGATTAAACAGAACATGTCCAAACCTGCACCATGATCATTGCACACCTAAGTATATGAACCACAGCTGAAGTGCAAAAAAACATTATGATACAACATAGACCAAGATCAGTCATTTTGTAAAAGTCCAATACTCTATATCATTTATGTCATAAATACATTCATTGCACTTCTAACTCTTCACTGATCATCTCAGGTAATGCCTCCATACTGCTAATCTTTTAGGAGACATGGCCATGTTACTGGAGAGGAAACGTTTACAGAATTGTGTTTTTCACCTCTTAGTGATAAACTATGTGGGGGCATTTGCCTTGGTTTGACAACATTTTTCTCTTACTTTGTTTATGCAAATACCAGCTATCACATTGACTTTCGATTCTGCAAGAATAACTGTGAGTGGCAAGACCATGTGCAGTCAGGTGTGATGATGAACAGTTTCCATATCTGCAGCTCCAGAGGATTTAAACTCTTATTCTACGTCCCTCTAGAACGTTGCGGCAGCTCCCGTTTGAATGACGTCAGCGGGCGGATTTTTTTTTTTCCATAACCGCTCGCTGCCCATGGTAACGGGTTTTGTCACTTCAGATTCACTGTACCACATCACTCCGCAGGTAGTTCGGCCACTTTTAAAGTAAATATTCGTCTAGTTTATCCAATGTTAACCTACACAGTAAATTTTGCAGAGTTAAATCAACACTTAGAGAGTTTATTTAACTTCTTCTAGAGTGTATTTGGTCCCATTGTCTCCAAATTAACACTGCACAATCTACAGTGTACCCTGATGTTATCCTGACCGTAGTCAGGAAATCAGGGGAAATCACCGTCCTCCTCTCGTACAAAATCTCCAGGGGTGAAGTAAGTATTTTACCCCGGGGTTAACTCCTCTATGCTGTTTTTAGAAAACAAGGAGCGGTTTCAGTGAGCTTCGTTTTCAGTATTTATTTGCAAGAACGGCACAACACCTGCTCCGGTCGCCGACCTGACTGTGTACATCCGTCTCTCTCTTTTAACCACCTCTTTTATGCACCCCCCTTCTGTCTGCCCCACCTATTTCACAACACTAGTCTGTTAGAGTAGTGACAGTAATAAACTGGAATAACCCGTAGAATAAGCAGGATAATACATGGAACACGAGTTACTATCAGAAAAATATCCCCCTTCGGGGCAGAACAACACCCCTACCCGTCGGGGAATATTTTTCTGATAGTAACTCGTGGGAAATACATTATCCCTTGCTAATATGGTGTTAATTGTGTGCATGCTGAACATATGCTATGTACTCACCTCAGCATAATCTGGGTAACTACGTATGTAAAGTACTGTCTATTTTTTCTTTAGTTGTTCATTGAGGATTCTTCGAATTCCATTGAATTTCCTGTTAACTGTGACGTTCCTAACATCAGTCACAGGTGAGTAGATCTTTTATATCCATGTATCACAACATGCGTTTTTATTAATTTCATATTTCAGTTGAACCAGTTGTTTATTTTAACAGCCTAATGAATAGAGAAGACTGTTTCTGCAGGACTATCACGGTTGATCACACAAACAAATACTCACAGCAGTATTTGCTTTGTAATACAAACCAACTACTATATACAGTAATAATCTGAAGCCAATAACTAATTCACTGCCAGGTGAATGAGAAGATAATATTGACTCAGAATATATTCAATATTATATAATATTATATATATTACACTATATACTATATTATATTATACTATAATAAAAGACTCCAAGACTATATAAGTATGGCACCCATCAAAATAAAGTGTAGACTGTTCATTTGGATTTCAATTGACGCCAAAACACGTCAATGGCAGTGAATGAGTTAACATGAAATATGAGCATGCTGCATTTAAATCTGCTCCTTTTGTGGGTTTTAATGGTTGATTTATTTTAGAAAAACAGTTATTACTAAACAGACAACTTGAAACATAAAACATTTTATTTTATTGTTAGCAAATATTTTATTTTTTCAGATCATTGAGTGTATCCGATATGTTTTTTTGTTTTTTTGGGTTTCATTTTTAGTCAATCTCAGATAAGTGCAAAGGCCATAAAGTAATTTGGTTGTTTTAGTGAGCTGTCATTAAACATTAACATCCAGGACTGCAATAAAAAAATAAAATGTTTATGGTCTCACTTTCAATGTTTTGGTATTTAGTTCATTTTAAAAAGGAAATAGACGCTTCTAGTCATGATTTGTAGCTAAAAAAAAAACTGAAAAGAAGAGGAACTGGGATTAGTTTATTACGTCAATAGACAAGCTCTTAAAAACCTCAACCTTCACACCCACACATAGCCTAAAGTGAGCACTGTTTACTTCAGCATAATGTCTACAGTCATTTACTGTAAGGTCATATGTCAGACACAGCCCCTTACCCAGTTTGTTACAAGTGCAGTCAAAGTCATCATATTATTAATACTTCAACCTCTAAATTTTTCTTGTAGCTATCACGTTTCATGTCATGTCATAACAATGTCCATATCCACCACTAATTACATTACACTATTTCTCATACAGATACAAGGAAACGCTTATTAAGACCATAAAAACCCAGAGCTACTTTTTTGGCAGTTCCCAAGTGATTTTTTTCTAAATATTTACCCTTTCTTAAGTGATTTATCACCATTCATTGTAATATTATCATCTTTACTTTTCAGTAAAAATCATATATGTATTTAATTCACTCATTGTGTTTTTGTTCCAAAAAGACTAGATTCAAAGCTGTATCAGAAACAGGGAGAAACTGAAGAAAAAAAAGGATTGTTCAGGAAAATATAAGATTAAGTTTACATAAACTGTCTCCATCCCTTGTCATGTATCAAATTCCATGGGGTTTACTGATGAATGTGGTAGAAGATAATAGCTTCTGAATGTCCAAATGGGTCATATGTGATGACCATAAAAAGGTGACAAACTGAATTTTACACCAATTATTTAAATATATTAATGAATTATTGAATACAATTATTAAATATTTTTTGATCAGTCTATGGTTGATGTGGGGTCTTTATGGGTTAATTTAACATGAAAAAAGCTCATCGATTATATAGATAATATTAGAATTTTCTCTGTGGACAGATTATAATTTTACTTCAGTATTAAATATCTTCCAATATGTTGTAACTCTTTATTCTTTGTGATACGTGTCTTGCAGGGACCAAAAGTATGAGTCTCAGTGGTGAGATTGGTGGAGAAGTCACATTTCCTTGCTTCGCCAACACTAACCAAAGAGGCATTTCTTTTGTCTATCTCCAGAAGGGGAACAGCTATGTAAATGGTTACCATGAATATAGAACGATCCTCACACCCAAATGGGAGAACACTAGATTGGACCAGGAAAAGAATGTACACATGAGTCAATTAAATGCTTCACATGCTGGACAGTATACCTGCCACATTCAGTACACTGGCAATACAAACATTGAAGAAAAATACATACAGCTAAATATTACAGGTATGTTTCAAAATGCTTTTTTTTTTCTTTCTTTTTTTTCTTTTTAATATTTACCTTTCCATTGATATATTTGTAACATAACAGCTAAGGAGAAGTCTTTTTGTTTTCAGTTTATTAGAAAACTCCCTGGGGAATACCTGTAAGTGGTTGAAAGGTCACTAATATACAGTGTGTGGGTGTGCTCTTTGTATTGCTATTGGATTCTTTACATGATTAGTTAATTGGAAAGTTCAGTTCAGGTCAATTTATTTAGAGCACACAAAATCATCAAAATGGTCAACAAATAATCTTTCTTGCACTCAAAAAGAAGTGGGAAGAAGTAAAACTTATAAACTCCCACTCCCTTTTTACAAACTAATAATCCAGCAGATTTTGTATTCTATGATTTAACACACTTTTTATATCCATTTATCAAAACATCCATAGTCATTTATATACATATTGTTTTGTAAGTCACCTCACACAATCTGATTTGTATAATCAACTTTAAGTATATTTATATTCACTTTATATTTACTACAAAAAAGTATTTAATATGATAATATCTATCTATCTATCTATCTATCTATCTATCTATCTATCTATCTATCTATCTATCTATCTATCTATCTATCTATCTATCTATCTATCTATCTATCTATCTATCTATCTATCTATCTATCTATCTATCTATCTATCTATCTATCTATCTATCTATCTATCTATCTATCTATCTATCTATCTATCATCACTATTTTGATAAGTACATGGGGTGAAAATCTGTTAAAAAATAATAAAAAATGTCACAGGATAATGTTGAATCAGTATTTCTATGACAGTACTTGTGATTAGTCTTAACTCTTCTCAGAAAAATGATCTTTTTTAAAAATAATTTCTTACTTTTACAGCCAACTACACTACACCAAATGTTACAAAGACATGTAGTGATACCGATCAGAACTGCAAAGTCACATGTACGTCTTATGGCGGCTACCCCAAAAGGAAAATGTCATGGGATGATCGTGCACTTGGGAATGCTAGTGCTCAGATGTGGAACCATGTGGAGAACCCTCCAGAATGTGACACGAAGACAAAGCTATGCAACATCTCCAGCACTGCCACGTTCAACTGCTCCTCAATGCCGCACAAAGTCCTCAGCTGTTACATCAATGAAACAGAGATATCATCTAGATTCTCTATCTGTGAGTATAAAGTCAAGGAACAGCTCAAAGACTTTAGCCGAAAGAAAAGTTCCGCACAAATCCCCTCTTTATCAGTATCGGTTCTTTACTTTCAAGTGCTGGCCAAGTTTTAGGAAGTGTGAAGAGCAATGGAAACCCCTTTGAAAAGATCCACTTTAAGTACTGGGAAAACATGCAGGAAATGTGAAACCATTTTATTCAATTCCTTTTAATGTTATGAATCAGATGTGACACAAGTCGTCAGTTATTTCAGATTTATCCTCTTCATGTGACACAACACATGCTAACTTTGATATACATCTTCTTTCTATCTGGTACACCTGTAGTTAAATTATTAGATTTTTTTTTTGTTATCTGCTAATGCACCGCAGATCAAATTAAGTAAATGTAATTCTTCACTTTTAACAGATGTACTCTATGGTCATTGTCAAATACTGTAAATGGCCTTCAAGAAAAGATATGAACCATTCAAATCAAATATTTCATGTTACAGATTCATTTGTCATCCAAACATTTTCCATTACAGATGTAATGTAAAAACAAAATGACAATGCATTGGTCTCTAAAAGCATACAGATAAAAACATTTTTGGACAGAATAAAATCCATTCATGAATAAATAATGCACATCATATAATATGTGATGAAAATAAACTGTATAAATATGATGTTAAAAAGTATTGCATTGAATATAGCCCAAGTCAATATTGTACAGAAATCCCACTGATTATTGCACTGTCTGTTTATCTATTATGTAAAACAATAGTAAAGAGTTTCAGTCTTATTGAGTGAATATTGTATTTATGCATCCTTATTTGCACCAAGTACCCTCCGTCTTTAGTCAGGTTTACTGTTATTGTGTTCCATGACATATTAAAACTGGATAAATTATGATTTTATGGCTGGACATCAATATGTAAACCAGTATTTTGATTCAGGATGAGCTACGGTTGTAATTTGACTGATGTGTATTTGTTTTTCTGTTGCAAAGGTGATAAACCATTGCCTCCTACAGCCTCCCCTGAGTCTTCTTCAGTGCCTATAATCGCTTGTGTGATTATAGTGGTCATAGTATTAGTAGTAGGGTTTCTGGTGATGTGCAAAATCAAAAAAAGACATAGAGGTACGGACTGAAATCAACTTTTCTGATGATATTTTAATTTCAAATATACTTTATCAGTGTACATTTTTCTGCACTCATATGTAAATTGTTTTTTATAATGGGTTTATATTTAATTTTCACAGGACACAGAAGTCAAATGACAAGACAGGAATCAAATGTGGAGTAAGTCAATTTCTACGTATATGTTGTTAAAATTATTGAAATTTCATGCTTGTGTATTAATTTGTCTTTTCATTATATTATATTCTCAAGGGAGGCAATTTCTTTCGCGGAATAAAGGAGTGAAAAGGCATCATGAATGCTGAGCGCCACAAGAGGAACGTCTGATTTTCAGTTGGACATGAAATCATAAGTATTTCAGAAACTAAGATGAAACTTAGTCATAAAATGTACATTACATAAGTGACAAAGTGGAAACAAACAAAGAGAGCAAGTGTTATCGTCATTACAGTAGTGACTCACTTGACTACATGCTCTCGGTACTTCTCTGGCAGCTCTTACTCTTGCACTAGATGAGGAAGTGCTCGTTATTTCACAAGTACTTTAACTTGTGAAGAACCGTGCATCATCCAGGTGTGAACATGTGACTTAAAAAAAAAGAAAGTATTTTTTTTTTATCATAGTTCATGGTGATGTGAAGTAATCTGTTACAACTGTGACAAGTGTCACTTGAAGATGTATTTACCACAATGTGAAAGCATGTTGCTGTTGTAATTGCACATGGGTGTTTGATGCCAGTCTATGAGTTTTGTTTGTATGACTGACTCAACAGCTGGACTCAAAGACAATATCTGAAAAATAACAGAGTAATTGTTATTTGTGATATGCACCAGTACATTGGGGATGTCAGATTTTTCAGATCGATTTATTTGACAATGAAGTCAAAATTGAGTCGACTCGTCGTACGATGACAGCAGAGTAACGTTACAGACACACAGCCATTAAACAACGACAAACTTCTACCAATAATAATAATAATAATAATAATAATAAACTTTATTTATATAGCACCTTTCATACAGGAGGGGTTGGCCAAAGTGCTTCACATTGATTGACAATTAAAATACAAATTTAAAATACATTGGATTATGAATACACACAAAATTTAAAAAGTACAATAATTAAAAAAAAACATTTAAATAAAGTAAAATTATATACATAAATTTAAGATTTAAAAAGTGCAAGAAATAAAATGAAATTGTACGGGTTTGCATAAGACTGGTGAATTGAAAATACAATAGTAAATGATCATACATAGATTAATAAAATTTCAGTAAAATAAAATAAAATGTACATAACAGTGAACATTTATGGTTTCTGAATTGTGACCCTTTATCTCCTTTCAAAGGCTGCTGAAAATATTTTATGCTGGTTTTAAATATATTCAATGAACTGGCTTCTCTAATGTCTTTTGGAATTGTATTCCACAATATTGGTGCATAGTTAGCGAAGGCTGCGTCCCCCATTTTCTTTGTAATATTTCTGGGAGTCGCTAGTAGCCCTACGTTTGATGACAACAGTGTTCTAGTTTGTAAATAATTCATCAGTAATTTTACAATGTACTGTAACTCAGCCTGTTTCCATTTAGAGCTTTATAAGTGAGGAGTCGGATCTTAAAATCATACAGGTCACCAGTATCCAGTGTAGAGAAACCAACACTGGAGTGATATGCTCTCTCTTCTTAGTAGTAGTGTTTTTGGGAGGCCTATAAAAAGTGCATAGTAGTCCTGACTGCTGGAGAAACTGCATGAAGCAGTTTTTGAGTATCCTTTCCATTTATAATTGCTATTACTTTGGCTATGTTTCTGAGGTGGAAGGAGAATTTTAAAAACTTGTAGGACACAGCCCTTCTTAGACCTTTAACCAAAACAAAACATAAGGTATTATATCATTTACTTCTAAATTTAAGGGAACAACATAAAGTAGCAAAATGTTAAGACAGTGGCAATCAAAAGATGCACATGAGGTTTGAGAAAAGACCCCATTTTAACAGCACAGATTTCTGGTGATCCCAGACATTCAAAACACAGCCTTTTTTTTATGATAAAATTAACTAGTTTTTGAACATGTAATAGTTTGTTATACTATGCTGCAAATAAACATGGATTTTATATGACATTTATTCTATATAATGCACTGTAAAAACAAAGATATATAATTTACTTCATAAAAGTAAGGTAACAATTTCCATTCATTTCTGTGGCGTACATTTTACCTTTTTTTTAAAAGTAAAATTTAACTAATTTAACAGCTGTAATACTCTAAAAGGAATTAGGTCAAACCCACTTAACATATCCCATTCGATTACACAAATTACTCATCAAACATGAATAATATTAACTCTGAATATGTTCAGCTATTTAATTTATGGTTGGACATATCAGGCTTAATGTCAATATGAGTATTAGTATTAGATCTATACTAACACTATTAAGTATGTGAAGGAGTTTTCAGCTTTAAAGTTAAGTTTACCCCACACACACACACACACACACACACACACACACACACACACACACACAGTATGAAACGTCACTATAGAGGGTCATGAGACAAAGGAGCAACTTATGTCATGATACAAAAATAGTAGATATATAAATAAATACATACATAAAAAAGGGTAAAACACACCATAACTCTGCTATATATAATGAACAACACTACTTATGAACTCAGAAAACTGTTAAACACATCAAAACTGGCCCAACTAGTTTGTCCCAATGCGTGCTAGGAAATTCCCCGAGCTGCTCTTGTAATATGGGGCAACTGTTACTGTATGGTAGGATTTAAGTAGTCATAATACATTTCACTGGCAACTATTATGGTTCATTAAAATGTAACTGATTTCCATAGATTATATATATATTTTATTTTATTTTTTATTTTTTTACACTGAATGTATATTATTATAGATGGTGGCATCAAAGCCAGGTGTAGAATACTGCACAAAGTGAGAATTTTATTTTCCTTGGTCAGGATATGTACAGTCAGTCCAGCTTGTATTTACAAAACTACTAATTAATATAGAACAAACAATACATCAAATAACTATGAACAGTACCACAGTGCTTTAGGTTCAGTTTAGTTTGTCATGTCTTTAAGTATTGGGATTTCCTTTCTCAACATACCATACTGTATATTTTTAATTAGTAGGTTTTTATTCCTTAATTTTATCATTTACTAGAATTTCAGGCGACCGTTACTTTGTCCCACAAATAAAATTGAAGTGTTGATCCACACATACATCGCTACCTTGCTTCCATGTTTTCATATAGAAAGATGAAAGTATTAACATGTGCTGAATCAAGGCTCACACGCTGTCATGTGATGGAAGGGAGAGAGAGAGAGAGAGAGAGAGAGAGAATAACACACGACTAGTCGACTCCTCCAAAGTAACGTCGACTTGTGTCACAGACGTCGATGCATTGACAAACTGACTTAAGAATTTATTACTTTGACAGTCTCCCTACACTGTAGATTTTGCAGTGTTAATTTGGAGACAATGGGACCAAATACACTCTAGAAGAAGTTAAATAAACTCTCTAAGTGTTGATTTAACACTGCAAAATTTACTGTGTAGTGAAGCCATTTTGAACAAGGAGAAGATATTGTCATTGTTAGAATGGTAAATAAATATTGTTGTGTGTAAATTAACTAGAAATACTGATGAAGTATTAATATATGTTCTCATTTTAAGAAAGATTTTTGTTGCTTTAAACTTTTTCTTGATATTTATTTTGTATCTAAGTTTTTTTTAATGTAAATGTTGCTCATTTTTTCAGTTTCCTTTGTATTCTGTTTAATTTAATATATGTGTTGTTGTTGGGGGGTTTTTTTTGAGGGAGGGTATTGTTAAAATGCCCTGCTAATTAAATATATATATAATTTCACATTTCCTTGTGGTCTGGTTATATATCTTTTTGTATTTATTTAAAAATGTCCATTCAATTTACTTTTTCAAAGCTGCAATTTTGCTTTTCTACCACTAGATGTCATTCTAGCTCCATGACACTCTACCTGTCATGGATGATTTACAGAGCAGTGGGCTATAACATAAGAAAATTGTTTTGACTACCAACAGTCATGATCCTGATCACATATGTCACAACCTGGCCTCTAAAAGCATCTTAATTTTCATCAATCCTGAGAATTAAAGTATGTTTATGCATTCTGCACATGATGTATAATCAAAACAATGTGAGCCCAATCCTTTAGACTAGGATGCGTGTCTGTCTGACCTCAGTATGTGGTCACCTGCCAGGGTAAGACTGGGTAGCCCTTGTTTATATCAGAAAAGAAAGCAAAATTGAAAGGGAGTAAATTGGAGGGAATAGAAAAAAAAACATAAGAGAGGCTGATTCAGAAAAGGGAGGAGATGTGAGACCAATTTGATTCAGTTTATAAACTGAATGAAAGAAGACAAGAGTAGTGTTATTATACAGACACACATATACACATTCATTGCATGCAACTGGTTTCATGTTCCAGCTTAGTTTCCACATTTCTTTGGATTTGGTGTATTGTATAAATTCACAACACCCTTTCATTCTCCCTCACACTTGCTTAGTCTGCATCTCATGATTCCCAGTGACATGCTGTCAGTCCACCTCTCTGCCCTGTGTTTACACTGGGCAGCAGAGCAGCACCAGGCCGGTTGCACTTCAGGAATGTAACCCCAAGGTCCTCTACAACCTCTCCCCCATCTTCTATTTCTCTTTTATTCCCTTAAACCACAGACTCACCCCTTCCCTTTCTCCTCACTTTCCCTCTGTTTTTGCTTTCTGTCATTTCCCTTATATGCTTCCCCTCCCTCTAATTACCCTCTGCTGCCCCCACCATCGCCTCCCTTCCTCTCCTTCTGCCATCTTCTTATCATCTCCCCCTAACACACCATCTCTGAACCACCACGCCACTCCCCATGCGCCCTCTCCTTTCTTTTTCTTTTTTTTTTTTTTTCTTCCCTTTTATAAAATTCAGAAAGTATTGTCCAGGCTCACTCCAGCCCCCCTTTCCCTTGTCATCATCCCCTCACCTCCTGTCCTCCCTCCTTCATTCCTCTGCTGTCTAACCCAAACAAACCAGGGAGGACTTTCCTCTGTGGTGGCTGTAGAAGAAACACACCACATGTCAGACTTGGTTTAAACATAAACATTAGTCAATTTGAGGGACTGGAAAAGGATATGGACCGCTTAAATCCAACATAAGATAGAGCTACTAGGAAGTCTTAATGTTAAAATCTACCACCATAAATGCAGAGCAGAAAATGTTATCTTTTAGTGTGTATTTACAAAGATAATCATTACTATAAATCCACATTTAAAAAAATATCTTTTACTTCTGTATCAAAGAAAAAGCAAAATAAAAATACTCCACTCAGTCTTCTTATGCTTAAAGTAATATGAGTTAAATAGTCCGTTAAGTTAATAAAGAAAGCAGTGTGTCACTGAATATTATTCATGTCATAAACAAGCCATTAGCATTCATAACAAATTACAACTTTAACTATTCATAGAACAGATACTGATCTGCAAAATGTAATCACCATTTGTTCCTAAATCAAAGCACACTTAAAAAAATTCACACTTTGTCTTTGAAACATTGTACACAGTAAATTTTGCAGTGTTAAATCAACACTTAGAGAGTTAATTTGGAGACAATGGGACCAAATACACTCTAGAAGGAGTTAAATAAACTCTCTAAGTGTTGATTTAACACTGCAAAATTTACTGTGTACATTGAAGCAGTTCTGATAATTATGAATAATCTAAACCGTTTTTTTTCCCCTAGTGACGCAGCAGAGTGTGTAATCGCCTGTTTAATGGAGAACCTTTTCAGTTGGTCCACAGTCCTCTGGCATTTCTCACTGAGTGGTGTGTGACCTCTGCCACACTGTTCTGTGTGGCGTCCATACCAGGGGATTCATAATCAGATTATACTAGTTATGAAAGTCAACTAGATTAGTTTTAGCACAGGGAGCCAGAGCACAAGGCATTGATTCACAGTGGGAGACGAGAGCTGATCAGCATGGGGGAGATTGGCCTGTTAACGTTCTGCAAACCATGTGTCTGAATCAGCCTTTGAGTGTGTATGTATGAATATTTGAACAAACAGTCAACACAGTGAAGCTCAGTATAAACACATATTTCATTCACAAACTCTACATATTTTTGACCTTTTATTCTTTTCTTGTCCCCATTGTGTGTACTAACTAACAGGTCTGTAATGATGTTTTTAAACTACCCCTGAATATTGGATAGAAAAACAATTGAAATGTTATTTATATATTGTATCAGTTAATGTTGACAAATGTGAAAAAATAAGAACACTGTAAAAAAAAAAAAATACAATAAAATAACAAAATCCTGCTGCTTTTATGGCGAAAAACTGGCAGCTGTGGTTGCCAGAACAACCCTGTTAAAAAAACATTAAACAATAAACACATTTACAGAGTAACATGTAGATCTAACATGTACATTTAACACTGAATGTAAACAGTAAATGGTCTTCTCCTTACACAGACTTGCATTGTGCTCAGAGTGTTTGTTAAATCCACTGGACACTTTGACATGTGAACAATAGGGCTAGGATTCAAACTGCCAACCCTTTGGTCATTGGACAACCTGCTCTACCAATTGAATCGCAGACACCCATTATTTTACATATTTAAAACTTCACTTCTTTCTTTATTTTTTAATTTAATAAATTAATTAATTAATTTAATTTTTTTTTATTATTTTAACATTGTGATGTTGCATTTTAAACGGCTCTCCATTGTTTTTCAATGTAGTTTTATTTTCTCGAAACAACAGAAATACATTATTTCTACATAGACACCTGATTTTGTTAATGTATGCTTCCTCTAAAAAACTGATTTTATTTCATCGTTAGCAGAAAAACCTTCTATGATAAACAACTCTGTATTGTATTCTCATTTACAATTCTTTTATGTTACAATGTTACAACTTATTGCTTTTAATTCTGCAGTCATTTTTACCACAAAGAAGGAGGTTATGTTTTACTTCACGCTTGTTTGTCTGTCTGTTGTCAGCAAGATAACTCCAAAAGGTATGGATGGATTTTGATGAAACTTTCCGAGATGATTGATAATGAAGAAAACCATTCAATTTTGAGCTATAAAGGTCAAAGGTCAAGGTCACAGTGAAGGTCAACGTCTACAACACATAAGTAGTGATATCTCAGAATCCAGACAAAATAGTATCACACATTTTTTTTTTTGCATTCAGACCTTCAGACATCAGATGAGATAACACCAATTGACTCGATGCCATCAAGCGAATGGTATATTTGCAAAATGTATGACCTTTACAGACTTGTGCTGCTTCGCGGAGGTCTGCGCTCTCTGACTGCTCTAGTTTTTTGTTGTTTTTTTTTACAGTGAAAACGGGCATGTTTGCAGCATGAGAGCAGACTCCAGTTGAATGCTTTAAAAACTACAGATGCCTTTTGTACATGTGGCAGTTGTGATAAACAGAATAAACCTACTAGAGCAGAGACAGTGAGGGTCTGAGAGGGTCAGAGGTTCAGCTGTGGCGCTTCAGCTGAGTGATCATGTTGTTGCTGTCACTGCAGAAACCGTCTCGATGACCCCCTGAGACAGGAGAGGTGACCTGGAAGCATTTATCACCTCTGTGCTTTCTGACCCTTGACCTGAGGCCTGAAATCAGGGAAAGAAACATAACAGAAAAGGGGAAAAGAAGAGTTGGCGGTGGGGGGAGGGGAGGGGAGGTTAGGGGGGGGGGGTGACAAATGAAGGAAGGTGAGGGGTGACTGCTATGGTTATTCGCAGAGGTGGGAAGTAACTAAGTAAAAGTACTTCATTACTGTACTTAAGTAGATTTTTTTTTAGGTATCTGTACTTTACTCAAGCATTTATTTTTCTGGTAACTTTTTACTTTAACTCTCTACATGTTTGTATAAATATCTGTACTTTATACTCCTTACATTCTCAGAATAGACACGTTACTTTTTCAAAATAAACTAACATGACATAAATTCAGAGGGAAAATCTGTGGAGAAGAGAAACTGGGACTTCCTGTATCATAATTATGACTTTTTCTCTCATAATTTTGACTGTTTTTCTCATAATTAAGCATTTCTTATTTCATAATTTTGACTTTTACCTTATAAATATTCATTTCTTAATCTCAAATGTATTATTTTTTGATCACATATGGATGACTTTTTTTTCCCTTTATTCTCAAATGTGACTCTTTTGCCCATTTTTTTCCTTAAATTTCCTTCCAATAACAATAAAACTGAGTAGTGTGACTTGATCAAACACATTATCAACACAATAACTCACTTTAAAAGACTTTATTTGTTGATACTTTATTATTTTTCCTGCTTAAATAACTATTATTTCTTCCATGGCAAAAATGCAGTTTTACTTTTTACTTTATTACAATTGAGAAGTTGTACTTTTTTACTTTTACTTCACTAAAGGAGTTGAATCAGTACTTCTACTTTTACCAGAGTATTTTTTTCACACCAGTAGCTGTACTTCTACTTAAGTACAGAATATGAGTACTTTGACCACCTCTGGTTATTCGATACATTAGAATTGTAAAATATCCTGTCGTTATATTGTTTATACTAGAGATTAATGCATTCAAGAACACTTTTCTGTACCTCAGAGGTTATGGTGGCTGGTTTGTGAAGCTGCTGGGAGTCAGTGTGGGTTCTATGACTGTGTATCAATGATAATATTTCTCTTGGTTACAAGTTGAAAATGTGGCTGGTGTATTTGTGTGGTCTTTGTTTAGTCTAGCCGGCTTCCATCACACTTGAAAGAGCTCGAAACAAGTTTGAGATGGAACACGAGAGAAAGACATATTTGTTAGCTTTGAACCCAATAGAACCATTAACACCTCTCTGTAACAGTGATATACTAAAGGACTTCTTAGCCAACAACAAGGCTGCGACCCAGGATCTAAAGTTGTGTGTGTGTGTGTGTGTGTGTGTGTGTGTGTGTGTCGATGAGTGAAATCTGAGGAGACATTGATGAAAGTTTCATATCCTGTGAACATTTTTAACACGACTTATAATGTGACCTCTTTTAGTTTTACACACAACCACAACTATCTGCCTGTCAATCTGTATATCTCTCTAGGAAGATCAGTGGTGTCAAGGATTGATGGTTGATATTGCCCATTTGGCTGCAGTTGGTTTGGCAATGTCATGTTTCCATCAAGGCAGCGTATCAAAGACACTGAAAAGGATTTGTAATGAGCTGTGGACACTGGAAGTGAAATCATGTTGGCCCACAGTGAGATTACCAAATGTTGAAATATTTATTTGCATTTATCTACTGCAGATTACATTACTATTACAGTGACATGTTTTTTGGATTGTACTGTCAGAAAAGATGTCATGATGTACAACTTCAATTCATTTCATCTAAGGGTAAAACGGTACATTATAAAAATGACCATAGAATTAACAGCAGTAAGTTGTAAAATTACAACATATAAAACAGTAAGTAAATAAAATGCAGCTGTAGTTTTTACAGGAAGAGTATTTATAACAAAACCAGATTTGTGTTGTAGAAATTATTTATTACTATTGTTTTGAGACAATACAACTGGGGTTATCCAGTGTGTGTGTGTCCGCAGAGACATATCATGCTATAACTCAATGAATACTTGACATATCACCATGACATTACATGGGCATATACATATACATAATGCACATCAGATTCAATGATCCACTTAAGTAAAGGTCAAGATCACAATTGAGTTAAAGTCACAATTCACTAAAAGGTCAAAATCACACTATCCATTCTCAAGAATGGAGGGTCACAGAACTTTCAGATTGGTACCAAATGATGCAGAATTAAGATTTCTACAAATTATCATTTAATTCAATTACTTTGCATGCGTCAAGCATAGACATATCATGCTATAACTTAATACATACTGGACAAATAATACTATTGCACACACCGATGCATATATACAGATAACAAAATGCTCAATATTGTAAAAGGTCAAAGGTCAAGGTTGCATTATTGGCTCTAATTCAAGAAAGGGTTGTCATAGAAACTTGAGATTGGCACACAATAGGGGAGAGATTAGGCATTGTGTGAAAACTTGTTTTAAATCTACACATTACTCTTGTAAATCTGTTGATGTTTTGATGTGTTTTTGACAGGATAATTCTGGCAACCACAGCTGCCAGTTTTTTCCATAAAAATAACAGGATTTTTTTTTTTTTTTTTTTTACAGTGTATAGAAACATTTTGGGTCAGTACAGGAGTTGTGTTTGATATATTTTCAGTACAATGAAGGAGACAAAAAAAACCCTTTAAATCTAACTGATCTTCATGAAGTAATGCCAGCACACCACTTTTGTTTTGTCAACTTGTCTCTCTCCATTGACATAACTGACAGGGAATCTGACATACTCCCAAAACTGGAGACCTTAGAGAAGACAGAGAGCATTCCCACTCTGGCTTTTAGTTGTGGCAGTGCTCTGAACTGCCATGCTGGATCACCTTCAACATGTGGGGACTCACTAAAACCCACCTGGTTTTTAGATTTTTGATGAAACATAAAAAAAAAATAAGTCACCTCAGATAAACATGAATGTAACAGTAAATATGAACTAAAATGCAATACAGTTATATATGTTAAAGCTGTTTTAGAGGTTGGTGTAAGGGTGTGAATAAGTATAAGTCAATGCTTCTTTATACATAGAATCAACTTATCTAAACTACTCACTAATGTCTAATGGAAGGGCAATTTTAAGTCTACAATTTATTGAGCTGTTTAGGCTTTTTACAGGTTAATTCACATCAGTACATCCATAGTGATATGACATATGTACACATTTGGGAACATCTACTTGCCAGCTTTTTAGACCCACTAAAAATTTTTTAATGTATATATTTTAATGTGTATATATATATATATATGTGTGTGTGTGTGTGTGTGTGTGTGTGTGTTAAACCCTGGACGGCACCATTACCATCCAGATATGCATGTGAACAGACTTCGATTGCTAGCTTTTTGTGAGCTATAATGTCCTGGGAACATAGTTTTAGTACTTTGTCTGGAGATGGTGTTATTATCCCCCACCCGAATGCGGTGCAGACCTGGAGGATAATATGACGACGTGGCCCAATGTAAGTTATGGCAAGATTTGTACGTATTTCATGGATTCCATTCCAATAGACAGGAAAGCTATGGACAATCTGACAGCCTCCGAGGCGTATCAGTATCAGCATATAAAGCACTAATATATAATAATAAATTGTACTCTCTCTCTCTCTCTCTCTCTCTCTCTCTCTCTCTCTCTCGCTCTCTCACACACACACACACACACACACACACACACACACACACACACACACACACACACACACACACACACAGAGAGATAGGGCTGCCAACTCCGTGAGGGGAAAATACGGGACACTATGGCAAATCCCATCAGATTCACAGACCTCTATTTTTTATATATAATCATCAATGGCAAAATAAGAATTTCGTCACATTTAAAGCTCAGCTCAATACTGGACATAAGTTAGACGATTCCATATTTAAGGGTCGTTTGACAACCCTACACACAGAGCACTGTAGGCGACCTGTCAATCAAACGAACACATCCAGCTCTACTGTCTATGAACATTAGCTTAAATGCTAATTAGCTGTTTTAGCAAAACACCGGTGGCAACGTCAGTGTATGACAACTTCACAATTAACAGTATTGACAGTTTCATAGCTAAAGCTTTCATTTCATAGCTAAAGTAGATGAACTTACCATCAGATTGAAGTTTAAGTCGCTTTGTGGAGATAATAGTCCACTGGGTGAGTCGTAGCCTCTTTAGCTGTGTAAAGCCAGTGTATCCCAAAAATAACTCTAGAAACGGGTCTTTTGTCCACAAAGTGATGGGAACACACAAAGACATTGGATACTTCAAATTCAATGCCTGTGATTCAGGGACTTGTGAAAAAATGGAAACAACGGAGGACATGAATGTTGCCTCTTTGTGGCAGGTTTGTGGTTAAAACACTCACTATCTAACCACTCGTTCAGGTGTTTTGTTGAAGTTTTACAACCAACGACAGCATATGTAGGTCCCGAACCACTTTTCCTCTTGTAGATGTCCATAATTTTTCTCATTGAATCACTGTGTTTATATCAGAGTTAACTAGTAAAGTCAACCGGAGGTGCCAAAAAGGAAGTGAAGAGCATAATCAGGAAGTAAAGCCGAAACTTGTCTATTCAATGCACTGTGTTAAAATTGTCAATCCCAGTGGTTTTTCATGGCAGTTCCATTCAAGGTTTCATGTGTATCTCATTATCTCCACTGATATTACATGTGGAACCTACTCATTAAAACACATAAATCACAAGTGATTTTGCAACAGCAGTAATTTTTGTGAAAGACTCTTCTTTGCATAATTACTTTGATGACCAAAATATACTGGTGAGAGGGAAAAAACATGTTTGAAAAAATATAAATTTGTATTTTTTGTATCATTTTCACCATATTACAAAAAATAGTATAAAAATAGTTTTTATCTGAAAAATTCTCTCTCTTTTTTTCTTATCTCAGTAAGTATTTATTTTTTAACATGGACCAAAAGTGCTTCCAAACTAATTTCACTACATCTTGTTTGAATTTTTAGCCTCCATTTCCTGTTTTTAGGGACCACTTTCATAGAAACACCCATTAAACAATACGTCAGAAATACTGTGGGCCTGGTTTGGATCCTCACCATATGTGAATGTCAGCTGCCTGATATGAATGGGTTCAATCTGGTTAAGCATATGTCAATAAACCTGCAGCAGATAAGTATATGCAGTCTGAAAGTGTCAGATGATCTTGCAAATCTTTTACTGTAGAAGAGGAAGGAGATAAAGCAATACGCAAATGAAATTGAGAAAACATTGAAGCAAAATGGCTGGCATATTGGACATGACTCCTGGAGCGTCCTGAAGCAACCTGCTCTTAAATATATCTCCATATCACAGATATGGGGGGGGGGGGTTCAGCCAGGCGACGATGGACAAATACTGACGTGGCTCAGATCCAAACATAAGCAAAAAAATAAATAAAAATAAAAATTGGGAAGTTCATATCCGAGCACTGACCTGCAGTAGATGTGTGATTATAAGTGTTTATCTGTGTAAGGTGTGTGTGTGTGTGTGTGTGTGTGTGTGTGTGTGTTTGCATGAGTGTAATAAGAGACACCTGAGATGGTTAGAAGGTCATTCCCGGAGTCTGGTCACATAGCTTTGATCATTTTCTCGTCGCCTCAGAAATAGACTAGAGAGAACACAGAACTGGCACAAGCCCTTCTCCCTCAGAGTGTGTGTGTTCATATATGTGTGTGTGTGTGTGTGTGTGTGTGTGTAAATGTGAGGTTGTGCGTTTGTGTTCAAGTGAATGACTGAGAGAGAGAGTTATTGCACAACAGACTGAGAGAGATCATTCAGTTTTGTTTGTAGTGCACAAGCCTGTGTCTGCATGACTGCGTAAATGCATTTGCACCCATACCTTTCTTTGGGTTTGCTTGTATTTATTAACAAAATGTCCCAACACAAGAAACCCAATGTGTGTTGTTAATATTTTGAAAAAATGTGATTGTGGTTTAAATTCCTAAACAGTTAAATATAAGTCCAAAATTAAATTCTGATAGCTGCCCAATGGCTGGAAGCGTTGGTGTAAAATAAGCTGCAAATACACACAACGCACAGTTGAACACATTCACTGACTGGTTCTTTTGTGAACAGCTGTGGCCCCGAAAGTAATTTAAGCAAGATAGATTAACGTCTACCGTCCCTGATGCAAACTCAAGCAATCAGCACTAGCAGTAGATCCAATAACTTCTTTACCTTCTGCAAAGACAATCATTATTTTCAGGTGCATCCAGGCCGTGGTGTGTGAGCAATGACAGCAAAACTCCTCAGCGTATCTGAGTTGTTTATTCTATTTTGTGTGAGTATGGATTTGCAGGGGAAGGTTGTGTTATCATTTTTGTTTTACTTAACCCTTTTACCATCAAAATAATAGATATATTTATTAAAATGCCTGGTATTTTTGTCAATAAATGTGTAAATGTGTATGTTATAAGAAGAAAAGGACAAAAACAGAAGTGAATTTTCTTCAACTTTCTTTTCATAAATTCTTGATTGAACATTTCTGAGATTGCAAAACTACTCAGTTTTACATTTCCAGAGCTTTCTGAGTTCATGTTACAAGCTGTTCTATTTGTCAATAGTCAGGCTTTTTTTTTTGTATTTTATTTTAGCAGTGGTAGATTCTGAAACACTTCCTGTCCTCCTGAACACACACACCCACATGACACACATCACACACATGATGTAAGTTGTGCTTTTGTGCCACAGAGTGCACTTTTTCCTTCCCAAAACTGTCTTTTCTTGTCATGTCCTCCTACATAATGTATGTAATAGCATCAGAAAGTCTCTTATCACAGCTTTCAGGGTCAGTTTGAATGATTAAAATTGTGTATCGAGGAGTTATGGTCATTTGAAATACACGTGTCACCAGTAATCCCTGTGGTTGTAAAAAGCTTAGATGAGAGCAATGATGCCATGGTTTAGGGACTGACTAATCTGTTTGTCCCCCCTATCTAATATGCATTTACAATCGATACCTGGTTAATACTTTGTAGTCAGGTCACGTGATGGAATTGCATTATTGCACGATACTACACGCATGAATTCATCATAGAACATGTATCCGTATTTAAAATTTATGTGCATTTGGCTAAAGATCAACTTTTAGGGTAACTCAAGTTCAATTTTATTTAAGTCAAATCAAATTAAAGAAAAATGTTAAACTAACGGGGTTTATATATATATATATATATATATATATATATATATATATATATATATATATATATATATATAAAATAAACACCAGTCAACGTAAACATAAAGCAGTTATTTGAAGCAGAGACTAGTAAGTTGCATCAGAGCCAAAGTAGTAAATTTTTTTGTTTATTACAGCAATAATCATAAAAATATTAGAGTTAAATCTAATAATTGATCAGGGCTAACAACCACTTTATCCCTATTTTTGATTGTAAAAGTAGGATTTCTATCTTCTGTCAAAAATAATACATAAAATATCTATCTGTTCTGGGAAAAATACTCCGTCCCTGTTGTTCATGTCTGGTTTTCTTCCATTTTTTTCCTTTCTTGAAGAGGACTTTTGCCTCATGAGTATAGAAGTAATAGATTTTAAAGCTCCTTGAAACAAATTTGTTATGTGTAATATTGGGCAATATACGTAAAATTCTCCTGATAACTCAAACATCCATGGGAGCTGGATAGAGTTGGCAAAATTGTTTCAGAAATGATTTGTCCTTCCACTGAAATGCTCCGTCACCAGGTGTTACATAGTGTTACACAAGGAGGCCCAGTTCTTAGTAGATGAACGCTCCTCTGTGGGTTCTTTTGCACACGATTTCAACCAAACATGGTCTTTGTCAGAACTTAGCGTTGCTTGATGAGGACTCTGGTCTGCTTTGGAGCAGCTCCGAAGAAAAGTCAATCCTTGTTTGAATTAATGCCCAGGAAAAAAAAAAAAAAAAAAAGGAATATCTTTGTTTGAAACTTTGCACAGAGACCATGTTTGGTTGTATTTCAAAAACACAGTGAGGCCCAAAGGCACCATCAATCCATTATAAAGGTATTGCAGCATCTCATCTTTCTCAGATCAGAGCATCGGGAGGGATGCAGTGCATGCTTGGCTGACTCTCCCAGCAGGTCCACTGAGACAAATCTCTGGAAGCAGAATAGACATTGTTAAAGTATGCTGCCATGGGACACAGTGAGGCTCACCTTCCTGTTTCAAAACTGAGAAGTAGTTGAGAAATACAACGTTCACAGACAAACGCACCTAAAAACACACATATATGCACACAGAGGCTGCAGGAAAAAAAAACAAAAAAAAAAACAAACAACACACACCGATACACACATATTCACTAAGAAGTGGGTGTAAATCAAAATCACAACACACCAGGGGAAATCAGAAGCCCTGAGGATGGGGTGGAAGATTGTGATCGAAACAGAGAATTTGTAATGAGAAGATGGGGAATATCTATATCAATTTTTTATTTCCAATAAATCAGATTTTTTCGTTTTCTTTGTGAGACAGCTCCATCTGTAATATGAACAGGCAAAAGAAAGGCAATCTATCTAAATGCAATAAAGCCTGTTTTTGTCTTGGTGACCCTAATATTTATCATTTACAAAGATTAGTTAGATGTTGTGTGGCCAAAACATGCCATTATTTAACTTTTATGGGATTACACAATGACCTTGTTTTATTCCTTAAATCTCTATGGTTACCTACAGTGGTTACTTATTTATTTATTGTTTCAAGACTTCTACTTAAAACTCACTTTATTTTAATACAGATATGCACAAGTACTTTTATTCCCATAGTGCACATTACAGGGTTAATTAGTGTATTGTCACTGCTTTTATCCTTCTAATATGTGGGGGGATTTTTAGGGGGAAATTTAAAATATGAACTACATACCTTTCCACTAAATCAAATGTTGAGTGATTCTATGTCTAACATCTCTATTGGCTTTCATCTAACAACCATTTGGTGTATGTTATGACTGGCCATCACCCTACCAATACACACACACCCAGTCAATACCACCACCACCTCCTCCACTTGCACAAATCCCCAGATTGCAGCGCAAGCTCACACCCACACCCACAGACACCGGAGGCATCTCTCTCCAGTTGAAGAAATCAATTTGTTGTCAGTTATTGATTGTGTAATGTCAGGAGGAATAAAAATAGAGATATTTTGAAGTGTGGTTGTTGAGATACATTAAATATACATCAAACGTTCACATTGACTAGTAAAGAACAGAAAGACAGGAGGAAAGGCAAGAAAATATACAAAGAGAAGGTTTTTGGAGTCATGATCCACAATAAATAAAAAATAATAAATGCTGTTATAATGCATAGATTTCATTGCTGTGAAAACGAGTTCAGAGCTACAGTAGGTGATGTGACAATGAAGGATTTAAATGGAAGAAAAAAATATGCTTACACTTAACCCATAAAGGTCCAGTGTGACTTTTGTGATTTTCTTATGTGATTAATTTCCATTTTTACAAAAATAAATGGTATTTTATATTTTCAGAATTTTCATTTGAAATCAAGTATTTTCTTAAATTTCATTTTCTGATTAGGTAGATGTTCATAAAAGCTCCGATTAAAATTGAGGGTTATTCCATACAAAACACAGAAAAGTGACTTTTTCAATGATATACGTATATCATTAACTGAACATAAACCCAGTGTCGCCATCTGCTGTCATTGATACAACTTTTCAATACAAGTGGTGCATGTTGTAGAAGATGACAGTGTTTCCACGGTAACTACGGCACATCTGAACATTCAAATGGGTCATATCTGATGACCATGAAAACAAGATAAACTGCATTTTACATAAATTGTTTACATGGATTGATAGGTTTAGTGGATGGTTTTGAACAGTAGACCAGGAGATGCATTTATTGTCGATGTTTGGGGCTTTATAGGTTTAAATATTTTTGTTTATTTGTTTTTTTTTAATCCAAACAATGAGTAAAGAAATACACAGACAACATAAATTTGGCAATATACAAGCTACATTTTGGATTTTTGGATGTTCTGAATAATCATTGACCGTTTTTTTTTTTTTTTTTTTTTTTGCCATTTAATCAATTTTCAAATGTTTTTATACAGTATGAACTTAATTTTTAATTTCTAATTCTAATACAGAATATCTCTTTCATTGTGTTTTTCTTCCTGTGGTGTACTGGCAAATATCATTGCAGAACCAACTGTCCACTTTATGACAAGTGGGTGTTTAAACAATTCAATTTTATGATACCTACATATTGTTATCATGCACATGGGAGTTCTGTTTGGCACACTGAAGTGCATGCAGCTCCAGAATTTGAATAAATGCCAGGATCACACCCTGTATTCCATTATACTGAAAATAGATAACACAAAAGAGCAGATAATATATAGGTTTTTTGTTTGTTTTTTTCAGGGGTGATGGTGTTTCTCTATTAAAACCAGACACTCATTTGCTACTGACAGAAAGAGCATGTGTTGTGTAGCTAGAAACTATTTCACACTCAAGGTCACTTTTACCCAGAAGCTTTATAAATCCACAAAATGAGTAAAGTTCTGCTGGGCCAGGAAAAATCTGCTCAAAATACAGCAACAGCCAAGACACATTTTTACATGTTCGAAAATATTACAGAGCTCTGCCAAATTATATTCATAAGAACAAAGCACCAGTCCAGAATTTTGATAGAAACCAAAGGCCGTCTCGGTGTTTTGCAAAAACCTTTGCGTCTCCATTTTGTCCATTTTTAAAACTATAATGCTGGAGTATAATGAGAATGTTGCATGAACCGTTGGGTTTAGCAAAACCACAGAAAATGCATTGTCAAATATCAAAAATACCATCAATCAGAAAAGTAAAGTCAATTCGAGGTTTTCGTGGGATACCATTATATTTCTGAAAGTTATTTCACAAAACCAAACAGCAAGATGAGAGGAAAGCAAAGCTGATGAAACCCTGATCTCTGATTTAGAATAATATTCAGTCTTTGTGGGATTTGGCAGTGCTCTTTGATAGGCAATAAATTGACTTGGAAGCATACCCATTGCATCAATTTAACCCCCCCCTTCCTTCCCCCATTCCCTTGTTCATCTAAATACCCCAACCTCTGACAATATACCCCCCTCTCTCCCAGCCCCCCGCCCAGGCAACCCTTTTGCCCTCTTGTATCCGGCCATTTAGCGTGACAATCCATTATTTTGACGGCTCCAGAGGAAGAAAGACACAGAAAGACACAGAAAGACACAGCCACTTTGACTTCCTCAGCCCCATTTTCCCCCCCAGTTCTCTGTCTTTCTTGCTTTTCTTTTCTTGCTTCTACTTCCTTACCTTTCCCTTTACCCCCTATAAACTTTATTTTCCCTTCTTTTCACACCCCTCCCCTCACTTATTTTCCTCCTCCATTTCCACTCTACTCCCACCTCCTCTTGCTACTAATGCCTTTTCTCCTCCCCCCCCCCCCTTCAGACGCATCCCCACCCCCGCCCTCCTTATTCCCCCACCCCACACACCACTCTCTGCCCTCCTCCCTTGCCCCCCCCCCCCACACACACCCCCAACCCCAACTTGTACTCCATCTCCTTTTGGCTCTGTATTGCTTCGTTGCTGCCAGCCTTTAGGAAATCTGAGCAGGCCTATAGAAAGAGAGGAGCCAGGGTTTAAAATGTCTCGAGTCGACCCCCTCTTGACAGTCCAACAGCCTCCACTTATACCAACCATACCCCCCCCCCCCCCTCCAAACACACACACTAATTTTCCTCGACTGGCCTTTCAGCATACTGACACCCAACCACCTCCCTCCACACATACACCCATCAACTTCTACAGTATTTCTGCCACAGCTACATTGGGGTGTTTTCCAAATGCTGTTACCACCTTCAGGCTCCAGCCCCAAACTCTTTGCACCTCAAAATTCCACCTCATTGTCCCTCTGTGGCCTTACAGATTGTCAGTCAGTCAGGCTTATCCAGAATGAAAATACTGTTGGTGCGGTGTCAAGCACAGATCATTAAAATCAGAAAACTGTCACAAGACTCATTGATATGTATAATATAAATGCTATACTGTTTAGTGTTCATCATAACAATAATGAACCCCACTGTTGGGTTAAAAAAATAAAAATAAAATAAAAATAACTAAAAAATAAATTTAAAAAATAAGAACAAAATGCAGACAAATTAAAAAAAGGAAAAAAAACCTCTATTTGTTACCTAATTTCCTATTTGCTCATTTGTTGTTTTGTTTTTTGTTTGTTTGTTTTTTTTGTGTTCTGTTTTGTGTTTTTGTATATATGTATATGTTTAGTACTTCAATTATTTATTACTATTATTATTATTATTGGGCGGCATGGTGGTGCAGTGGTTAGCACTCGTGCCTCACAGCAAGAAGGACCCTGGTTCGAATCCCACACCAGACCTTTCTGTGTGGAGTTTGCATGTCCTCCCCGTGTCCGCGTGGGTTTTCGCCGGGCACTCCGGTTTCCTCCCACCATCCAAAGACATGCACTGATAGGTTAATTGGTTAATCTAAAATTGGCCATAGGTGTGAATGTGAGAGTGATTGTTTGTCTATGTATGTTCAGCCCTGAGATGAACTGGCGTCTCATACAGGGTGTACCCCGCCTTCGCCCATTGTAGCTGGATTAGGCCCCCAGTGACCCCCGCGACCCTAGTGAGGATAAAGCGGGTTCAGATAATGAATTATTGTTATTATTTTTATTATTATCATCATTTTTGTACTATGCACTATATTGCTATAAGATGAATTCAGGTTATTGGGGAAGTGAATAAGGGGTAGGATTAAATAAACTTATGCTTCATCCTACTCCTTTTCGGACATGTCATGTTATTATTATTATTATTATTATTATTATTATTATTATTATTATTATTATTATTATTATTATTATTATTATTATTATTATTATTATTATTATTATTATTATTATTATTGTTGTTGTTGTTGTTGTATTGATTATTGTTGCATTCTGCACATGTTTGAAATAAATCATTCAAATCAAATCAAATCAAAGCACTCTGAGAGTGCAAACCTCTGCCAAGGCAGACCCCCCACCACCACTTTGAATGAAGAAAGGTCCGCCAAGGAGGTATTAAATTCAAGTCTGTTTGTTTGTTTGTCTGTCTGACTGTCAGCAGGATTACGCAAAAAGTTCTGGATGGATTTTGAAAACATTTTCAGGATGTGTTGGGAGTCTTACAAGAAACAAATGATTACATTTTGGTGGTGATCCGGGAGAGATCCTGGATTCTGGATCACTTTGAAATTGTACATTGCTGTAAACAGAGAATACATTTCAAAGTGATCCAGAATCCAGGATCTCTCCCGGATCACCACCAAAATGTAATCAGTTGTTTCATGTAACACACCCAACACAACCTGAAAATTTGATCAAAATCTGTTCCAAACTTTTTTTGAACTTTTTAATCCTGCTGACAAACAGACAGACTGCACAGACAAACAAACAGACAAACAAACGGACTCCCTGGCGGAGGTAATAAATAGATTAAGTATACCATTTTATTTGTCAGTATGCTGGAACTACCATTTCTCATCAAACATACATTGCTGTTAATGATCTTTATTAAATAAAACAGGATTTAATTAGCATCAAAGTGTAAAAAAGGATCTAGAATATAGAAGTGACCAAACTTTTACGAATACATGACATAGTTTTCCAGTAGCTTCCTTTTTTTCTGACTTCTGAGACAAAAGAATCCCACCAACATGGTTATGTGGAAAGTATTTGTGATTGCGCAATAGAGGAATAAAATGTCATTCTTGGTTTATGAAAATCACAAGTTAGAGGTGCAAAGTGGGTAAAAGCTCAGACCTTTTCTACACTTCTGAACTATTCCATGGCTTTCTTCTTTCATTCTTAATCATGTGAGACTGAAGCACATGAAGAAAAGATATAAATTAAGAGTTCAGACTCTGGTCTCTTCCAATAAACTACTCTCACTCCTCATACAAAATGCCCCCCACCCACCCCCCAGCCTCTTACACTATTTCCCCCTGGACTCTGTAAAATGTGTGTCAGGGCCTTAGAAGTGCAGCCAAGGCAAACACCTGGCACAGTGCAGTGATCTGCTACATTTCACCTTCTACCGCAGAAATGTGCACACAGGGAGATCATACACACAGACATCAGTACATGCTCAGACACTGTGTGTGTGTGTATGTGTGCGCACACAAACACACACAACACATTCTGGTAAAGACATTTACACATGTACATTCACCAGTACTTAAGTAGAAGTACAGCTCCTGGTGTGAAAAAAATACTCTGGTAAAAGTAGAAGTACTGATTCAACTCCTTTACTGAAGTAAAAGTAAAAAAAAAAAAAAAAAAAAAAAAAAAAAAAAAGTACAACTTATCAATTGTAATGAAATAAAAGGTAAAAAAAAATTTTGTTGCTATGAATGAAATAATACGTATGTAAGCAAGAAAAAACAGAAAAATAAAAAAACTTTCTAAATAAAGCCTTTAAAAGTGAGTTAATGTGTAGATGATGTGTTTTATTAGGGTCATGGTACTCAGGATGTTTAGGAAAAATTCAAAACTTAAAAATAGGAGATTAAAAAAAAAGCATAATTATGAGATGAAAACAATATAAATCATGAGATAAAAAGTAAAAATGTTGAGATAAAAAGTAATAATTATTAGATAAAAAGTCAAAACTATGTGATAAAAAGTAAGAATTATCAGATAAAAAGTCAAAACCTTGAGATAAAAAGTAATAATTATGAGATAAAAAGTCAAAACTTTGAGATAAAAAGTAATAATTATGAGATAAAAAGTCAAAACTTTGAGATAAAAAGTAATAATAATGAGATAAAAAGTCAAAACTATGTGATAAAAGGACAAAATTATGAGATAAAAAGACAGAATTATGATATGGTAAGTCACAATTTCACAATTTCAGTTTCACTGATTTAGGACTTTTTCATACTGTCACACTTGCCTAGTAATGAGTTTATTGTGAGAATGTAAAGAGTATAAAGTACAGATATTTATACAAAAAAGTAGGGAGTAAAAGGAAAAAATTGACAGAAAAATGAATAGCCAAGTAAAGTACAGATACCTAACAACTGTACTTAAGTAAAGTAAAGGAAGTCCACATGCAGTCACTATAACGGAGGTAGAAACAGTGAAATGTGGCCTCCACCTCCTGCTCTGTTTCTGTCTCCCTCCCTGGTGGTGTGTCATATTTCGGGGGGATAATAGGTGTCATGGTGAGACCCCTTTGGTCTAAGCGCTCTGGGGGACTCTAGTGACACACATGCACTAATGCACACACACACACACACACACACACACACACACACACACACTCAGCCATGTGAGCACAAGCAGCTCATTCTCTGGACCCTGGGAACCACAGATGACTCTCTACTCCTCTCGTCTTTCTCTAACTCTATCAGTTTCTTTTTTTTTTCTATATTTCTCACTCACTTTTTCTTTACTAGTCTCTACTTTTATCGTGCACATGCATTCATCCGCCTCACCCGTAAACCACTGTTCATGTCGATGATCAAACAAGTAGCTCACTGCAGTTTGTTTTTTTTCCCTCTTTTTTTTTAAATTGTCATATTGAGTCCAGATGTCATATATAATTTTAGCTTTATTGGTTCACCGATTGGGTCGACACACACAACCACACTAGTAATGTAAATGGTAACATCCTCCATACAGCCAGGATAGTGGAAGCAGCTTCTGATAGATTCTTTTGTTTTGTCAATATTAACTTTAAATGGTCCATTTTTGTTGAAATACATCATCATTGGTCATTTTATAACTGCCACAAAAATATTCAAGTAGCTAAATCAATACCTTAAACTCTTTCATTTGTTTCACATTTGAACACTCTTTTAGTAAGAAACATTGGCACGTAAATATTCTAAAATTTAACATAAGCATAATTCTGTCAAACCCTTTAAAATGAGACTTTTATTGCTTTTTTTTCCAGAAGCTGCTGTTCAGGTTGACAGACACATGATAAACTACCATGACCTACACCTGTATTAACTTTCATGTATTGTGTTACCCCTCCTCTTTCTCTTCCTTTCTGCTGTGACAGACAGAAGGACAACTGCTCACAGCCACAAGGCAGAGAGCGGGAAAACAGAGTGGAGGAAGGGAAGGTATATGTACCTGCAGGTAAAGTGTAGGAGGATCCTGTCTCCTCCTCCATCTTTTCCACCTCCTCTACTCCCTCAGGCTGCAGAGACGTGTGTGTGTGTGTGTGTGTGTGTGTGTGTGTGTGTGCTGCATGCACTTGTCACTTGTATTTCTATCTTTATGGGGACATTGATCTGTTTACACAGTCACGTCATGGGGACCTCTCACATTTAAATTCAGGTTTCCAAAAGGGTTAAATATAAATATAGGTCCCCAATAGTAAAATATAAATCTGTGTAAAGTATGCAAATGTATGCAAATTATGTTATCTATAAATGCATAAACTTGTTTATGCCCCATAAAGCATGAGGGAAATAGGCACATTATTTTTTTTTAATTACTTTACATTTAATTAAGTTTTTTATATTATTATATTATATATATTATTCATTTATTAAAATTTTTAAAATGTTATTATATTTTATTTAAAAAAAAAAAAAAAATATATATATATATATATATATATATATATATATATATTACATTTTTAAATGAAATTTTTTTACATTTATTACAAAAAAAACCAAGAAAAGGTGTGTTTACATTCACTACCAAATGACTACTTTACCTACAAGTGATGATTACAAACGTACGTCCTCATGAGGCATGGAAACAAGTGTATGTGTGTGTGTGCGTGTGTGTGTGTGTGTGTGTGTGTGTGTGTGTGCACGCGCGTGAGACAGAGAGACTAGAATCACAAGAATGTGTCCATCTTGGTGTGAAAAGAGTGAGCACATGTTGTGTTTATCACTAATGTTCTGTGTAATTACCAACTCTTCCTGTACAAACTTTAAGTGAAATCTAATGCACTAAAAGCATCTCATCTTTCACACCTCCCAGACACCTTGGCCAGGTGAGCTGCCAAACTCAGCCAATCACAGAGCAGAGTTACAAAACCTCACTGCACCACAACTGTCACCACTTTAACCCATCCTATCGACGCCAGGGAACAACATGTTTTTCTGTCTTTCTTTCTGTCCTTCCTCATTTTCATATATTTTGTCAATTGTCCCTGTTTAGAAACTTCTAAATGTAAACAGATCAGACATAAAAAACCTTTTAGGAGGTAGTGAAACAGCTGCCATGTGGTGAAGCCATTATAAACACAGTAAAAATAAAAGTTTATTGTGGGTTCACATCTTTCACAACTTTACCTTCGCTTCGCTAGCTACTGCTCTCGTCTTTGGGGAGAATCAGACATGGTGTGATATTCTGATTCTGTCTAAGAGAGATAAAATACTATACAAATAAGGGGGGAAATGGAAGTTAAATGGAAACTAAAAAACAAAGAAACAAAATGGAGGAGAAAATGGTGGAAATGTCATGGTGAGAAAGAAGAAAAGATACAAAAAGATAAAGATATCAAAAATACGGAACACGCTTTTATACTGATGAGTCACATTTTAAGCCAGTTTGTGACTGGTTCTTTAAATACAAAGTTATATACATAATCATTTACCACTATTGAACCTCCACTATGTGCTTTGTAATAATATCTAGTTCCAGCCTTTATACAAAAAAGTTAATCTAAAAAAAAAAAAATGGAGGAAAAATGGTGGAAATCTAATAATGAGAAAGAAGAAAAGAATGGACATGCAAGAAACACACTAAATAATATATTAGAATAAAAAACTCCAGAGGTGGAAGTAACTGAGTAGAAGTACTTCCTTTACTGTACTTAAGTAGCATTTTTAGGTATCTGTACTTTACTTGAGTATTTGTTTTTCTGTAAACATTTTACTTTTACTCACTATATTTTTATATAAATACCTGTACTTTATATTATTTACATTCTCAGAATAGACACATTACCTTTTCAAACTAGACAATGTAGAACAGTATAAAAATTAGTCTTAAATCAGAAATTGTGGCTTTATCTCAGTAATTATCCATTTGTTATCTCTCATATAATTTTTTTCATAATTTTGACTTCATCTCATGATTTAGATTTTGTTTTTATTTCATAATTACGCTTTTTTTTTTTAATCTCCTATTTATGACTTTTTAATTTTTCCTAAATATCCTGTCCATACCCACTAAACTGAGTACCATGACCCAATAAAACACATAATCTACTCTGTAACTCACCTTTAAAGCCCTTATTTTTTCCTGCTTAAATATCATCCATAGTAAAAAAAAAAAAAAAAAGGCATTTTACTTTTTACTTCATTACAACTGAAAAGTGTACTTTTTACTTTTACTTCAGTAAAGGAGTTGAATCAGTACTTCTACTTTTACAATAGTATTTTATTACACCAGTAGTTGTACTTGTACTTAAGTACTGAATGGGAGTACTTTGACCACCTCTGCTAAAAACACTAAAATACTGTTTTCTATGCTCTATTAAAATATAGACCAGGTTTATCCACTATAGAGTCACATGTTAGGTCTGTTTTTTGATTGGTTATTTAAAAGCAGTGTTATATACGTAATCATTTACTGCTATTGAATCTCCAGTATGTACATTGTAATATCCACTTCTAGTCTTTCTACATATTTCCTTCCCGATACAGGTCAAACAAACACACATGGATACACACACAGATTATCAGAGTTATTAATATCTTAACTATCTTCATAAAAGTGTTTACTATGTCAGAGAAGCTTGTGTTGTTGCTTTGTGTTTGTAGTGTGAGAATCATACTGTGCCTGCATTTGTACAGTATGTGTGAATGTGTTTGTGTGTCCCCATCCTAGCAACAGTTGTTTCGTGTGCTAAACAAACCAAGTTGCTATTTTATAACTCTCCGTCTTTGAATCTAAGCACTGGTGTGTGACTGGACATGTTCGCACTTCTCCCCCTTCAGTGCACTCACTCCACGGTCACATCATCATGACTTAAGCTTGGAAATGTATCCAAAAGTTGCATAGAGATGAAAAATGCTAAATATTTGGCACGGTAACATAGACTTCAGATTCAGGTCTTTGCTCAATGGGCAGTGGAGAGATTTAATCTTCATAGAAATCCTAGTTATGATGCATTATTTTGGTGTAAAATAACTTTACTGCTGGGTCCATGTATATTTTGGATTTTCTGTTTATGAGTTTGAATTTAAAAAACAAAAAAATGACTTATTTAAGTGATTTATTTGACTTTGGTTTTGAAGCACAAAACCAACAATTGAATTACGCAGCATTTTTCTGTCATTTCATTTCCTTTTTTTTTTATTTCACTTCATGAAAAACTATGGAGCCCTTTAGGGGACATAGGAAAAAAACAAAACAAAACAAAAACTAAAAAAACTGTATCTGCTCAAAGTCAGCAAAAATGAAAAAACTGACCAAAAACATATTCTCGCACCAGAGGTTACCATTCAGACTGTAATAAAATGCAAATAATGCAAGAATAACAACCAAGAATTATGTATTTGCAGCCGTACTCAGTGGGAGAGGATTTTCAGCTCAGAATGTGCAAAAATTTTGCGCTGAAAATGCCGTAAAATTGAGGGGGTTGCCCGAGAAACATCTAGAGTTGGAGGTGGCAAAAGTCATGAAACTCACCTTTTTTCTTTGATATGTGTAAGAATATGTTGACTTTGAATTTCTTTTTGTACAGTGAAATAAAAAAAGGAAAATGCTGCATAATTAAATTGTTAGTTTTCTGCTTCAAAACCAAAGTCAAATAAACCAGTGTTTTTTTGTTTTTTAATTCCCATTCACAAACGGAAAATCCAAATACCAATATATACATAGACCCTACTGTTACTAGTGTCGCTGGTGTTCTTGACCTGCTACAAAGTTTTTGTCTCCTCCAAGCACCTTAAATGTATGTGAATTTGTGCCAAAAACATCCATGTCTTTCCATTTATTTATGATATAGCCTAAGATAAAATATTAAATAACAACAGTACTAAATGTAACTGTTAAATTCACACACTAACATAATAACAATCAGAGCTTAAATAGATATATTTGCTGTTTTCCCACTTTCTTTATGTTATAACCCTAAAAACAATGCAATGCAAATAACACTAGGGAACACAGTTTTTGTTGAGTTAGGTCTGACAACCTAATGTTTTTCTCTATCACATCAAGTTTGTGACCCATAGGATCCCTGTTTTCTTAAGACTTATGAACAATCCTGTACTTAACAGGTATGTTTTTATTTTATAAGAATTTTAAAATATTGACATACAATGAAATGTGAAAGAAATAGGCATGATTGCAAGGTTTATTTAACATGTATGTTTGTACAAAGGATATGGCTACTCTACTTTTACTGTCATTGTACTGGCCTATTGGGAGCAGCACACACATCTCACTGCACTGTCTCCATGGTAACTGCACAAACAAGTTTCCATGTAGCTGTAAATGAGTCCAATCATTATTAACTGGAAAGTCTAACTACAGTTAATCAGCGGAGAAAAAAACTTGATGTTTGTTCGTTTGTCGTTTTCTGCTTTATCCGTGTCCAGGTCGCGGGGGCAGCAGCCCAAACGTCCTTCACTCCAGCTATCTCAGCCAGCTCCTCCAGGGGAATCCCGAGGCGTTCCCAAGCCAGCCGGGAGATATAACCCCTCCAGCGTGTCCTGGGTCAGCCCCAAGGTCTCCTTCTGGATGGACATGCCTGGAACACCTCCCCAGGGAGGGGTCCAGGGGGCATCCTCACTGAGTCACCTTAGCTGACTCCTCTGGACATGGAGGAGCAGTAGGACTACGCTAAGTCCCTCCTGGATGTCCGACCTTCTCCCCCTACCTCTAAGGCCACCCTGCGAAGGAAACTCATTTTGGCCGCTTGTACCCGTGACCCAAAGCTCATGGGTCGGTACGTAGATTCAACCTCTACCTATGGTCGAATAATAATAAATAATAACAAATAAACGTAAAAACTTGATGTGCTAGAAATAAAAACTCAACTACAATTTTGGAATCAGCATATGTTAATTTTAGTGTTAATCAGCATAAAAATCTAACAGCACCAAAAAATAAAATTGTACCCTGGTGTAATAAAGACAGGTACATGTTTTTTCATTGCTTTTTAGTCGCTTCTGCATTGTTCCTGTTATTATCCTTGTAACCAACAAGTACGTTTACTATGGTGTAATGTCTAGAAAAAAAAAAAAAAAGGAAGGATGGTCATGTACAAAAACACCTGGTGGAAATAAACGTTACAGTGTTGAGCATTTGACAGCATGACTTATGTGAACAGATGTTCTGTTACAAGTCAGAAAGATATAATTGACTGTTTGACACAGTGCTTGAATACACTATAAGAATCATGTTTATCCTTACAATTGATTTTATGTTTTACTCGTTTCCATAGAAGCCAAGTTTATTTTTCCCTCTTTTGCTTCATTGAATTGTCCTTAAGAGCCTAAGAGGAGATTAGAGGACAAAACTCTAGGGTAAAGTGGTTAATATCAGCAGACGAACACAACACCACACCTAATACAGCCGTAATATGACACATGACAACCATGACTTCACTTGTTCTTTGGCTTACACCTTGCCTACAGTCATTTTAATGAATGACTAGAGTATATTTGTGCATACCTATGGGACTTCTGTATCTTAGCCACTAATTAGATGACACTTTATTGGCAAGTACTGATCAGTGACAAATTACAGTCAAAAAAATTCAGTGATACCTGCAGGAGATTTTAGGCCGACATCTTAGGTAGTAATCATCAATGCGACAAATGATGGTATGTTTTCTGTTGAATGGTGTTCACAGAATCAATGCCAGGATGCACTGAAACTGCAGGGTGGGGTTGTGGGGGGGGGGCAGTATTGAGCCTTCTCAGTCCAAATCGAAAGACTAAAAATAATTATAGGTAGCTTGACCTGGTTTCACACTTTTGTGTTGAGTTACATCCAGGTCACGCAAGTAATTACAGCTGTTAGTCACATATTTAACCCTCCTACCGATCTGAAAACGCCTATGATTACATAAAATTGGGGTGTGAGAGGGTATATTTTCCACAGCCTGAAAGCACAGACAAAGAGAACATGCAGAGGTTTCAGCTGAATTATATTATGCTGAAAGGTAATTATAGAATTTTTACCCAGCAGTGCTAAAAAAGCAGCATGCATTGCAACTTTAACCCATAAAGATCAACTGTTACTTTTGTGTTAGATGCCAAATAAATGTTCTGTAAATTGAACCTTTCTTATGCGATTTATCTCTATTTATTGTAATCTTATCCTCTGCATTTTTTTTTTTTTTTTGGAGGTTTATATCCAGATAATCTTAAAAAAAAACCTGGGTGTTTTATTTGACTGAGTTTACCTTTGAGTCACACATGAGGGCTGTTACTAAAATTGTTTTTATCATTTAAAAAACATCACCAGAGTGTGAAACTTTCTCTTTTGAGCCAGTGCAGAGACTCTGATGCATGCATTTGTTACCAGTCGTGTTAATTATGCCAATGCTCTCATGTCTGGTCTCCCCAAAAAGACCATTGCACCGCTGCAGCTGTTCCAGAACCCATATCACACCAGTGTTCAGGTCTTTGTACTGACTCCCTGTGAGTTTCAGGGTCTATTTTAAAGTGCTTTTATTGCTTTTTAAAAGTTTTAATGCTTTTAGCCCTGTTTATTTATCAGCTCTGCTTTTAACTAATAAGCCCTGTCGGACCCTCAGGGAGTAAGTGTTTAACTGTTCCTAGAGTTCACACCAAAATGCATAAAGAGGCCTCATTCAGTTTTTATGACCCCAAACTATGGGACGGTTGACCTGAGGATCTGAGGACCACTGAGAATGTTTATATTTTTAAAAATGAACTGAAAACCTACTATTTTAGCTTAGCTTTTAATTATATTTTTACTTTTAACATTCTATCATTCTGCTGTTTTATGTATTTATTTTTTTATTTTATTATTATTTATTACGTATTTAGTTATTTTATTATTCATTAATTACTTACTTAATTGATTAATTCATTAATCTATTTATTTATTAATTTATTTTTTTAGCTTTACCGGCAACCGCGGGCTGTATGTAAATTGCCTTGTGCTACATGTATACATGTATGAAAAGTGCTATATAAATAAACCTTTATTGATTGATTGATTGATTGATTGATTGATTGATATGATCAAGTAGGTGAGGGGTCTCAAATTCATTTTCTTTCAGGAGCTACATTCAGCCCAATTTGATCTCAAATGTGTCGAACCAGTAAAAATATATAGTATAGTATATAGTATATAGTATATAGTATATAGGGGGGGCGCGGCTCAGCTGCTTGACCCTGTGCTCACCGCTGTTGGTGAGCCAAAGATGAATTTCCACCTTGGTGGACAATAAAGATCTATTATTATTATTATTATTATTAAAAAAAGGTTAAAATAACCTATAAATAATGACAACTCCAATTTTTTTGTCTATGTTGTTCTGCAAAAAAAAGAATAACATTAAATTATGAACATATTTACTTTAATAAATTATCAAAACAAATAACCTGAAAAAAATTACATTGCATAAGAAAAATAAGTGTAATTTTAATGATATTATGGATCAGATCTACAAAGACATTAAAGACGTCATTCCTTGTCCTTGTTAAAATTGTGCTTTTTTCTTTAGAAATTTCAGGTTCTTCATATTTGTTCAAGTTATTTACTTTTTTTGTTACAGGAGAGTTTGTAAATGTAAACATTTTCAGAATTTAATGTTAGCTTTTGCACTAAAACAAAGACACAAATTGAAGTCATTATTTATAGTCATAGTGTAATTTTTGTTCACATGAAACCAAGAATAAAAAATAGTCTTTATTCCCATTATGCTGTTATTTTACTGTAGCTCATATAGGTTTGTATGTGGATGTAAAATTACTTCAATAGCCTTGACTGTGGAATTTTTGTGTTTTGCAAATTCATCCCACAGGCTGGACCGGAACATTTTGGTCCCGGGCCGCATGTTTAAGACCCCTGATGTAGATGCTCATAAAAGCTCAGATTAAAGTTGTGGATTATGATATAAAGAAACAGAGATAACTGAAAACTGTTTCAGCAAATATTACAATAATTGTCCATCCACTGTCACTGATCAACTCCATGGTTTTACTTGTGAACCAGTGTTATAAAAACGATTGTATTTGTATATTCATTATAGAGCCTCTGAACAGTAGATGGTTTAAGTTACCGATGGCTGTTTGAGTCTTTATGGCAAAACAATTAGTGAATTAAAACTACAGATAAAATCATAGAGCAGCAATGTCAAATTATTTTAGTAAAAGTAAAAATAAAATGTTAAGTAAAACTACACTGACTAGAGCAGGATGTTGTAAAATGAAGCAAATCTGCAGCTTGAGAGACTTTTATAATAAAAATTAACATACATTTAGCCTATTTTGTTGGTATGTGGTTTTCCAGCACCTTACTGACGCATCATTTTTGTAATGAACAAAAATGAAACCATGATTTTTTAGTTCTGTCCATCTATTGGTCATCTTTTTGGAACTGGAGCCAAACTGTATTGTAAAGTCGTTCCTTTTACTTTTCTGTCTTTCCGGGTTGTCCATCCTTTTGAACATTCTGTATGCAGTACTAAATGATTCAAGTTGCCATTTTTTGACATTACTCATCTCCTCCGCTGTCAATTAATACCCTATTCACAAATTATATTGTCTTCCTTGGTCTAAATCAACCTTTGTTTTGGAAAATCTCAGACAAAACAATGCTTGGACAAATCATTACTTGTGGCAGCCTTAAAACACTGGAGATAATATTTGATGTAGGAGATGGGGAAGCTTTGATCTGAAATCAAATCACCTTAACTGTTGGTTCAGGTTGTCAAAGTGGATTTTTTATATGATGTGGATTTGGCCATAACCATGGTCCAGTCACTCTCCCATCAGGTATCTGTTCTGACCCTGATCTGCTGCAGGTCATATACTGATTTATACACATGGATTTGATGTTTTAGGTGCAGGTTCAGGAAACATTTGTGAAATGGGGGGTGGGGGGGGGGGTGATACTATTGTATTACAGTCATTTGGTTTTCGCTGTCTGCCCTAAACTGGAGTTAGTAAAAATCTTCACTTTGAAAAATGTTATCAAACCTCAAAATGTTGCAAATTATTTATGAGAGAGGAAGAGTTTTGAGGAATAGATGAGAGCATACAGGGCATAACAGTAAAATCAAGTTAACACCATTACTATTGTGAAAAATTCACAATAATCACAATTAGCAAAATCTAATAACCAATCATAGAAAACACCAATATGCAAGATAATTATAACAATTATACAATAATATAAAATTTGCCATAACTACCTGTACTTACCTCTCACTGTCTCTGCACCTTAAACTGGTACTTTGTATTGTATAGTTCCAGGGTTTGCTAAAGTTCATACACTTTTCATACAAGTGCATTAGAATTCCATTGTGTATGCTCTGTGTATATAATGAGAATAAAGGGAATATTGAATGTTGTACATCAGAAACTATTTTCCAGCAGCCTGAGGACATTATATCATTGTCTTGTTCTTTTAATTGTTCATCTTTCTACGTATATCTATGTTCTGTATATACATATGCTCGCAAATCAAGTTGGTTCTTAAGCTTGAAACAGACATTGAGAGATTTAGGTTGACAGTTGCAGTTGTAATCTCAAAGTTCAGTCATCCTGAGCTTTCAACAGGATTGTCATATAACAAATGTACATCTTGCCCTTTCTCCTTTTCTTCTATGCTTCTTTTATCCCAACATGTTCCATCCATTGTGACATCCTCCCCTTTTACTTGATCCTGTCTTTGTTTCACTTTTTGTTCTGTGTGTTTCTCCCACCCCTTCCTCTCCACCATAACACAGTAAGTATTTTGTCATCACTACAGGAGGTACAGTGAAGAACATTGATAATCTGCTCTGTCACTCCTTCTGTTCTTCAGTGGAGAAAAGAAAGATCTTTCTTCAACTCTGTCCTGTATTTAATTCCCTCCATCTCCACCTTTCAATCATTTTCCCCCTCAGCATCACCCCTAACAGGACCAGGACCTGCTGACCTGCCCATTGACCCCTCCACTGACCACCTCCCCCATTCTGTGTTGCCACAGAGAGGTCTGGGGATTAGTCACCATGGAAACAGTAGCTACTCTTGTCCTTTTTCTTCTGTTTTTGTTAGATCTTGAGAGCCACGGCGAGTATTTAACTTTGTAGTTGGAGAGACCAAACTTTGAGTTATTGGAGAAAGGAATGTTTGCATAAGTGTGAGTGTGTTTGCGTGCGTGTAGGATAGAGAAATAAGGAGGTGCGACCTATGACCTCTGGATTCCTGTAGTCTCACTTGCAGCTTAATCGCTCCCAGCAGAAATAACTGAAACACTAATAAACCATCTACACACAGGGAGTTCAAGTCAGTAATTTAATGTTTTTAATTATGACATATACTCCCCCGTTCATGCACCAAATTCCTTTTACAGCCTACGCACACACACACACACACACACACACACACACACACACACACACACACACACTTATGCAAACACCCACAGAAAGGTAATATAAAGACTGAATGACTGTACATTTGGGAGATTTTATCTAAAGGGGAGGGCAGGAAAAATATTCATGTTTTCTTTCTTTCTTTTTTTCTTTTTTTTTTTTTTTTACCAAAAAACTAGGATTAATCAACAATTAAAAATATTGGAATCAAATAAATATATTTGTAGATTATGTGGGATAAATGTTTCCATTCATAGCCATGGGAATGTGAATGTGTTAGTGTGAGTCACAGTCACAGTGTCATTTGAACCAAAGCTGGCAGATCAGTGTGTCGCTGAGGTCAAAGGTCAATTCTAAGGTGTCTAAATATGAGCCACACACCTCCCACACCATACACCGACACTCACATGTGCCATTGCTTGAATTCAACAAAGGTAACAGAGAGAGGCCAAGCAGTTGCTATATGAGCAGAGTGCAGACTAAGTGGAGTCAGAGTGTTTTATAATACGCATTTACACACACACAGCCCACAAATCCTTCAAAATGTCTTGTTTTCAGCTGCTTATATGATGTATGGTGAGGGGACGTGACTGTGGGCAGAGAGGGGGGGGGGGCTCTGACTGGAGTTAAGATCCAGAAGGAAATTAAGAAACGCATGTGTTGACATTAGAAGCAGTTAGGAGAATAACATTTAAAACTTAAAGAGGTTTTAATTTAGTATACACACTGCAAGGGAAATACAGAGGAAACAAACACACACACAATTCATGTTCTACTGTCACCACCTGGGATATTTTTCTCACTTTAGTTGCAAAAACAAGGGGAAATAGGAAGAAGAAAAAGAGAAAAAAAAAAAGTAGGATGTCAAAAGGTTATAATGGGTTGCTGGCAGGGGTCAAAGGTTAAAGTTAGACAGCATCCTGTCAACAAATAACTGAAGGAACCACCTGTCCATTACACACATTAGGGCAGAGTATAGCAAACCTCTTTGTCTGTATTGACACCAGTTGGTTTACTCATCACTACAAGATATAAGATACAATGGTTCACATTTTTGCATATATCTGTGCATTATCCCATATTTACTGTTTTTTTAACTTATTTTGTTTAACGATGTAAATTCAATCTCCAACACCTAGTTAAGAAGATGGGAAGAGGGTGTGTGTGTGTGTGTGTATGTGTGTGTGTGTGTGTGTGTGGGGGGGGGGTTGAGAAGAACTATAAGGATAGAAGGGAGGAGACACAAAGTAGGAAGGAGCAGAAGAAGAAAGAAGGGGGGTGGAGAAAAACAAACAAACTGATAACGGGATAGATGAGAAGAAGTCTTTATTTATTATAATGTTGCCTATAATCAACCACAATGTTTGTGACAATGTGGTTGATATATATAGTCTGGGACTCACTGTGCCTGGTCAAAAATAATGTCTAGAAATAGGAACATGTTTGAAAACCAAATTGTTCTGACTTAATGTATAAGCACAGACTATTACAGCCTCTGCTAATGGTGGAACCCATTCTGTGAAAATCTACAGTACTTGGGTCAGGCATGAGAGTGCAAATAGCAGTAACTATAGCAACTATAGGATTAACAGAGGGGTTACTACAGGATTTTACAGCACAGCTACTGTAAACTTACATATGAAGAGTCAGAGAAAAACTAGTATAAATAAGCAAAGATCCATGCAAGCAAAGGAAATAATGTTTAAAAAATCTCATTTTTTTCTCTCTCTTCAAGTGCTTTGTTCTCATACGTTCCTTTTTGAGCACATGTAATTATTCATTCATGTAAACACAAACACATTTGCAGTAAATATCAAAAGTAGTAGGACAGATCCAAGTACTTGGGGTCAAATGCAGTTGCAGTGTTGGCCTGCCCTTCTGACTGTCTTCAAAACAAGACAAGCAGAAGAGAATAAGAGGGAAGAATTGTAAGCATTTAATTACCATCAGATTTCTTTGCTGTTTTTGCTTCACAAAACATAAATACAGTTGAGTTTCATCTGGTATCGCATGGCAGGAAAAACAAGAGGACACTGAAGAAATACATTTATTGCTTCGACCCTGAAGTGTACGTATTGTTTTTGTTGTTTGTTAACAATATAGCTGTACTATACACTATAGCTTTTGGGATGAATTCACACATATTGGGTTTATAGATTGCCAGTGATCCAGAACCAATCTGATTATGTTTTGGGAAAAGTAGATCAAAGTAAAATAAATAAACAAATCACATCCTAATCTTTTTTCCCCATTGACTTATAATGGGCATTATTTAACATGTCTGTAGCAGCAAGACCTTTGGGTAAATTCATAACAAATTTGTTTTATAGATTGCCAGTGACCCAGAATAGATGTCATTACGTTTTGGAAAAAGTCAGTCACAGTTAACATTTTTCTTCTGAATTTCTTAAATCTTTTTTTCCTCCCATTTACTTAAAATGGGCAAAATTTCAAATGTATATAAAAACATCAATGTTCTTTCAGTTTACTTCAAACTCCACACATATAAAGAAGCAATTGATAAACTGACATTACTACTCAGAGCTATAATATGTGCAATGGCTGGGTTTGTTGTACCTGTAATTGAATTCATTGAAGTCAGTAACAGTTAATTAGACTTTTCTGTTTTCATTATCTGATGTAATGAGAAAAAACTATTGCATGTAAAAACAGAATGGAGTTGATGCAAAGACTTCAAGTGTAAAGATGTAACAAGATGAAAACAACGTAAGAAAAGTAAGTAAGAAAAAGACTTGTAATTATAGCCGTTAAGGACCTTTATTACAAACAGAATAGCAGAAAGACAGGTACCACCAGAGGGTTCAGTGTTTGTTTCAGAAACACAGATACATCAAAGTCTCTTTGCAAAGCGGGAGATTTTTCCCACTAAACACATGTAATACCAACCAAACAACAGGCCCAACTGATCAACTCTGAGGTTTGTGTCCCTGTGTTCTAATCTGGGCCTGTTAACAGAGTGCCAAGATTCACTGGATTAACATGACAAAGACCTGCTCTGATCCTCAAAGACCAGATAGGGAAATGGTAATCCTCACACATCTCACATTTACCCACACTGTGCTTCCAAGGAATTAATGCACATGATAGATCAATCTGCAACATTTGGAGATAGTTTCTAAGAATGACTTTTGGTACACAGTAGTCACTTTTAATATTTATGAGTGCCTTACCTGCGCAATAATTATGTAGATAATACATAACCTCCCGTGACTCCAATTCATCAACTCACAAATTTAGGCCCAATCCACACAGAAATGACGTACTTTCTTAATGGATTGGCCTTTCATCAAAATGGGACCAGTGTCCCAAAGCAATATCTTTGGAAAATAGGTCCCAGAGGAAAGATCTGGAGACGGTGCCATTTCCGCACCCATTTGGACGAGTAAAACCTGTGTGTTCACACACATGTCTAGACCACATGACATGAAAAAAACAGCAGCCTTGCACTCGTAGCATCCATTCTCGTCACAAGACAATGGTGAACAACAGAGTAGCAGTGGTGAATGCATTGCTAAACATTGTGTTATTGTTTGCGTCTGGTGTGTGCATCACGCTGGTAGAAAAAAGATGTGGGCACATGTGTACTACTTCTTCTTTTGTTCTCTTGAATATGGTGGGACTGGCTTACAGTGCGCATAGTGGTGTGTCATGTGAATTGCATTGTTTCATCCCCATGGTGACGCAGATTTTTTATGAAAAATCTTTTTGACACGGTTTCAAAACTAAACTCGGATTGAACTTGTCTGGACGTAGCCTTAGATGTTTCACTCTGTATACAGTTGACTTGTTTGCATTACGTTACACTGTAGAGTCCACAGGGATCCAGACCCTTAAAGATCCAAACGTCCACCTTTAAAGCTTTAAAGATTACTTAGAGTTTATAACATGGAATTGGACATATGGACACATTATTATTTTATATCCGTAAATGTAAATTCACATTTTTTTTTAAATTTGTAAATTCTCATTTTGTCCATATTTTTTTAAAAAATTAAATCCAAAAATAATGTGTTAAAATTTTAACAAAAATCTAGAATTAAAATTACATTTTATAAACTCTAAACATATATTCTTACAGACCATATCCACTGTCTGTATAAAAACTCCAAGTTGCACTTCATTTCTTTAAGTTTTCTTTGGTCATTTATGGCTCTTTTATAGGACACTGTAAGGAACTTAATTTTCCATAGTTAAATCAACACCTACATTATCCTTATTATAAATGTCCAGAAGAGAGGTACCACTCTTTCAAGCGTATGATTCTGTGTAGGCTGCATTTCTTTTCAAATGTGAAAATAATGTTAAAATGTTGAATAATTCTCTGCCTTGTTATATGAGTGTTCGGTATTCATATATATATATATATATATATATATATATATATATATATATATATATATATATATATATATATATATATATATATATATATATATATATATGGAATGTACATGTTTAACCTCTCCTGCAGAATGTGCTTATTTAGTTTTTATTAACTTGTATATAATGTACAAATACATAAACTAAAAAGAATAAGAGGCTGTTTAGTTATAAGTGCATATACTTTTACAATGTGTACAAAACTCATGCACTACATAAACTGAACCACAACTTTGGGAATGTTTAAAGTTTGAAACAATTCCACTGTTACCTCAAAATGTTGTCTGCTTGCATGAATACTGAATCTTCACATGGAGTTTTTGGGTTTTTTTTGTTTTGTTTTTCAAAGCTCACATTTCTGCACAGTGTAGTCTGGATCACTTTAGCGTTCTGGTAATGGGATAAATTGGTCTGCTCTGTTTAAAGTGATGACAAGCTGTAAAAGCAGTAGGAAGATGGGGATTGAAGACAAAGAGACATTGAGAGACAGGGAGAGAGGGTGAGCAAGAAAGCAAGAGATGACAGAAAGCAAGGCAGAGGTCTGCTTTTATTGGACTGTTTCTGGAAGCAACAAATGTTCCAGCGAGTTTACTGGGGAGAATTCTCCCACAAAGATTTTTACAGACTTTCGCAAAAGAGAAGAGAATAGAAGACAAGAGAACAGAGCACTGAGTCTCGGCATTTGAAAAGCCAAACAAGTAGGGATTTCCATTTAAATAAGCCCTGTCTTAAGCCCATTTAGCTCATACATCAGCAAAGGCAGACATGGAATGCTTCATAGTTATGTCATGGAAATTAGCAGTAGGTGTATGAGTCTCCCTGCATTGATTTGCTACAACAAAAAGGTTTCATTGTGTAAAGGTGTTGTAATTGTGTTGCTGGGTGGCCTGCTGATTATAGAGGCCATTTTATAATTAGATGCTCCAGGTTCAGACCAGCAGAAAGCACAAGGAAACCACACAAACAGAAGAAATGTTTTCCCTGTGGATCAATAGATGTTTAGAAAACTGTCATAAAAGATTAGAAAGCACCGTCATAAAACACTGAGATAACCATATAGGAACACAAGGAGTTTCCTATGACACACCAGTGAGTGAATTTGCTGTGTTTTGTGGTCCAACACCTGCACTATTATCTCTCCATATCTCCATTTTCCTCCAGCCCAAAATAACACACTCTTTACTGAGTTCCTAAAGGTCAAAGGGCAATTGTGATTCTTTACCTTTATTCTCATGCTCCGTCCTTAATCTGCCTGTGGTGTTTTCCCCAGGGGACAGATGGGTCACCCCTCCCTGGCATCAATGCACAGGTGTGAGGGGTGCACTGGCCTTACTGCGACCTTCCTTACCTGGGGGAGGGGGAGGGGGGGGGGGGGGGGGGCAACTTGAAGTCCCCACCTGCTCCAGCAGAGGAAGTTTGGCTACAGACGAGGCAAACAGTGGTGCTAATGAGGCTAAAAGATCAAAAATGAATAGGCTAACATGGGGAGTTGGGAGACGGGACAAATGCAGGAGAGTCACTCAGCTCCTGGAGTGAGAGTATTGTGAATATACGAATGAATAACAGAGAAAAAGAGTCAGAGAGAGTGAGACAGACATGTGATACAGCACAGCCCACCAGTTTTCTTTGTTCTTCCCCTCTAGCGACTGACAGACAGGACAATAGCACCGGGCACTGCTGCTCCTTCTCCCTCTTCTGCCCCTCCCCTCCTTTTCTCTACATTCTCCTCATCTCTCGCTCTTCATCTCCATTCATCTCCACGTCGCCACCTTGCACACAGTGGAAGTTTTAAATAAAGCCAAACAAAACCTCATAATCATGTGTTTTGGTAATTCTGCACTTGGATGACTCTTAGTTTCCACTCTTATCTTGCGCCTTAAGCGAACGCAAAACAAAACAGCATAAATACAGCGTGTGGAGCATTGGGACTGCAGAGTAAAAATATATCTTAAAAATGTTGCTTGAACTCCATCACTCTTTCTGGAATGGTAATTGCTTTCATCACTTTGCATTTCATTTCTTTGCCTTTTCCCCTCTTTGTTTCTACACAAATAGCCTCAAGTGTAACTCATTCCTAAACGCGCATGAGACATGAATGTCAAATCATCCAATCATCCTTTAGTTTTTATAAGCTTCGCTGCACCATTACAAGTATCATCTTCCTCCACTTTGTTTACAAATGTCCAGGCTGACATGACTGGTGTGGCTTGATGATGCATCACACATATAAACTAATTTAAAACACAAAAACACATCCATTCTATTTTTCTGGACTCTTTCACCTCTGACTTATTTTTTTTTTCCATTTGACTTTTTCCTTACGCTTTCTGAACTCTTCACCTCATAGTTGCACTTCTGACTCTGTCTCTGCTTTGCTTCCGTGCACCAAGAACACAAAGACTCTTTCACACACTCATACACCTGCTCCATCTTCAAACACACACCCTCAAATATTAGTGTGTAAACGGCTCCTGGTCTGCAGTGTTATTGGAAGCCAAACAGATTTAAGGCATGGTAGATTTAAATCCATTAAATCTAACTGCAAAAAAACTGCACGTTATGAAAATAAATATACTGTTATAGTGACCTGAAGTAAAAAAACGTTTAAATACTGAACAGGGAATACTGTGAAGGGAGTGGAAAGCAAGGTATGGAAGGGCCCCTTTCCACACTAACACTCCTGAGACCTATCCATTGTCCAGCCAACATCCTCTTTGTGTGCATGTGTGTGTATGGATGTGCGTGTAACAGGATGTCCCTGACATCTCTGAAAAGCAACTTTACCTCCCTCCACACCCCGCACACCCATTCCTGTGCATTGTTTCCTACAGAAGAGCAAGAGGGAAGGGAGAAGGAGTTTATGTGTGCTAGTACGTAAGAGAGAGAAGGAAAAACAAAGCAAGGTAGTAAATAGGTGAGCATATAAAAAGACAGAGAACGAACGCACATGGGAGACATTGTTGTGCAGCTGAATGTGAGAGTCAGACAAGAGGTAGAAGGGGGGAGTCAGGGATGACAAAGGGACTGAATGGAGGAGAGGAGAGATGGAGGGATAATGGATGATAATGTGAGAAACAGGAGAGGAGCCAGTGAAAGAGATTATCTGATCTGACTACACTGCATAGAGGAAAAACACTGAGGACACACACAGGAGAAGAAAGAAAAAACACTTAAAAGCTACAAAAGATAGACTTTTTGGTCTTTTTTTTCTCCCAAAATGCTCTGACTCACTTTCCATGTGTCTAAATTACAGCTCAGAATGATGACGCCAATTTCTTGTCAGCATAATGTCAAGAAGAGTATATACATGGACCTCATGGTATGAACTTCATCCCTCAAACGTGAGAGAGAATATGTATATTCTGTCTAAGGATGATGAATGCAGCCACTAAAATAGCACAACAGTTGCATATTGAATATGGTGTGGATTTATAGTATCAACACCGCAGTGAAGCAAATGGAAAATGCAAGTGTTAACATACTACTCCTGTAGCTGATGATGAGAAGTCTGAAAGGTCACTTCAGCATCAGCTTAATTTGACTGTAAATGACACAGAACTACACTCGATCACCACAACAGCAAACATCTGGACTTTACAATATGTAATACAGTGATTCCCTACCTATAACACGGTTCACCATTCACGATTTTGCCATTTGTTTTTAGTGCAAGTGAACACACCTTGTGTTCTGCATCCTGATTGGCTTAAGGACACTCTCCATTCAGTCCCATTGTAGCAGCTATTTTTCTGCAGTTTGACCAGAATTCCACTGGGGGCAATTGACGGAGTACAAAATGAATGGAGCTTGACGGCCAAAATGGTCGATTTCACCCAATGGTCACTGAGAGTGCTCACATTTGAATGTAGTTTTTGAGAGTTCAATGTGGGTTTTAAGTCAAAAATGTACTGAATGAGTACATATGTCCCTTCGATTTCTTACAGGTTGAGTTCTTGTTGCCCACAACATGCTAGCATTCTCCTATTGACCGCTGGTCGGCCTGCGAGAGGACGGATTACGACCAGAGCTACTGCTTGACGGCTGAACCCATACCAAGACACAGCCCCTTTAGACCTACCTACCTACCTACCTACCTTCCTTCCTTCCTTCCTTCCTTCCTTCCTTCCTTCCTTCCTTCCTTCCTTCCTTCCTACCTACCTACCTACCTACCTTCCTTCCTTCCTACCTTCCTACCTACCTACCTTCCTACCTTCCTTCCTACCTACCTACTTACCTTCCTACCTACCTTCCTTCCTTCCTTCCTACCTACCTACCTACCTATCTACCTACCTTCCTTCCTACCTACCTACCTACCTACCTATCTATCTACCTACCTACCTACCTACCTACCTACCAACCAACCAACCTACCTACCTACCTACCTACCTACCTACCTTCCTACCTACCTACCTTCCTACCTTCCTACCTACCTACCTTCCTTCCTACCTACCTACCTACCAACCAACCAACCTACCTACTTACCTACCTTCCTACCTACCTACCTACCAACCAACCAACCTACCTACCTACCTACCTACCTTCCTACCTTCCTTCCTACCTACCTACCTACCTACCTACCTTCCTACCTACCTACCTTCCTTCCTTCCTTCCTTCCTACCTATCTACCTTCCTTCCTACCTACCTACCTACCAACCAATCAACCTACCTACCTACCTACCTACCTTCCTACCTACCTACCTACCAACCAACCAACCTACCTACCTACCTACCTACCTTCCTACCTACCTACCTACCAACCAACCAACCTACCTACCTACCTTCCTACCTTCCTTCCTACCTACCTACCTACCTACCTTCCTTCCTTCCTACCTATCTACCTTCCTTCCTACCTACCTACCTACCTACCAACCAACCAACCTACCTACCTACCTACCTACCTTCCTACCTTCCTTCCTACCTACCTACCTACCTACCTACCTACCTACCTACCTACCTACCTACCTACCTACCTACCTTCCTACCTACCTACCTTCCTTCCTTCCTTCCTACCTATCTACCTTCCTTCCTACCTACCTACCTTCCTTCCTTCCTACCTACCTACCTACCTACCTACCTACCTACCTACCTACCTACCTACCTACCTACCTACCTACCAACCAACCAACCAACCAACCTACCTACCTTCCTACCTACCTTCCTACCTTCCTTCCTACCTACCTACCTACCTACCTACCTACCTACCTACCTACCTACCTACCTACCTATCTTTATATTTTATCATAATATATGATCTGATCTAATCACATATCAGTGTATCCGTTTTTTTCAGTAGCATCCACCATCCTGCACTGGTAGTGAGCACATAATGTAAAACTCAATATGAGTTGATCACCCTCAACATTGCAGACACGTCACATGGTCCATGATTGTGAAACCAGCAAAACAAATAAAAATTAATTTTACGCCAAGGCATCACACATCTGAAGTAACACACATTCAGTCACCACACAGCTGGGGATTTGATGGATTTGATTTGATGTATGAGAGGTATCTTTAGTATATGGCTTCATTTTCAATATTTTCAAACATGCTTTTTCTGGTCATTTTTTAATGACCCTCTTTAAAAAAAATCTAAATTTAACTCATTAAATAAATAATGAGCATTATAAACAGTTTATCTTGCAGTAAAATCTTATCTTATCTTAAACACACTCAGGTTCCTATCTCCTGATAACATCAAATTGGAGGCGATGACAGATCACAGCCTCTCTGGTGACTATATTACTGTGGGCTGAACGGAGCCGAGAGCTTTTTGGGAAATATGTCTCAGCGGCAGAGGGGGCAGAGGTTGGCTAAAATAAGGACATGCCATCGTAATTTGACCATGAGAACATTTCCATGTGTGCTTCAGTGTGCACATGACTGTGTTGCATTCAGTATTTTTGTGTGACAATAGTAGCACAGAGACATTGTGTGTGTAAGTGTGTATGTTAGACTTAATCCTTACATAATGAGGGACATGTATGATATTTCTCAGACTTTAGCTGTGATGACAGACGTACTTTTCCATTATACCACCGCACCTTTCAAACTCCTTCCTCCCTGTTTTCTCCCTCCATCCTGGTGGTTCATACGTTAATTTTCTCCATCTAGCTTTCTCTGCTGTCTCTCACTCGTCCATCTCACCTCTCCATCTTTTCCTTGACCTTGGTCATTTCATTCTTCATAGCCACACAGAGTTCTCATCAAATGTCGCTCTTCTTGCCTTTACCCTTGTGCCCTCCTTCTCTTGCTATACATTTTCAAGTCTTGTACGTGCTGACAGCCCCGATGAGGTGGTCCACTGGCAGACATCTGAAAAATGTACCTGTGCAATTACTTCCACTCCCATGTAAACACGTATACACAGAGCATCTGATCAGGAAGAAGAAAAAAAAAAATCATGACAGAAACATGTATTTAGAGTTTCAACACTCACTATAGATGCACTAGAAGCAGACCTAACAGACAGTATGTCTACATTTTGTGTGTGTATATTGCATGCGGTCATTTACACACTTGAGTGATCAAAAGAAGACTTCTTCCAGGAAAGACAAAAATATACCTGAATCAAAACAATATACACACATTCTTCCACAAAGGACTGCACATGACCTACTGGATTCATGCATTAGTTATAATTATTATTATTATTATTATTATTATTATTATTATTATTATTATTATTATTATTATTATTATTATTATTATTATTATTATTATTATTATTATTATTATTATTATTATTATTATTATTATTGTTGTTGTTGTTGTTGTTTATTTGTTTTTCTTTCAAATATCAACATTTAAAACCAAAAACAAGAAAGAAAAGCATTTAAAAAACACATTTGAAAAAGAGCAGGATGAAGTTCAACTCATATACTCCCACCCCCTTACACCTTCTTTTTCTACTGACCTTAAAGTCCCATATCAGCTCCCAAAGTAACTTAACAAATGTTATATCAAAATCAATTTGTTTTTGTTGCTGTTGTTTTATGTGTCTGTATGTGACAGTGTGTGTGTGTGTGTGTGTGTGTGTGTGTGTGTGTGTGTGTGTGTGTGTGTGTGTGTGTGTGTGTGTGTGTGTGTGTGTGTGTGTGTGATGTAATGCCCAGCCTTTCAGCATTTGTCTCTCAGGAAGGTTTGTAGTGTCAGCTGTCACAAAACAAAGGAAAAGATGGCATCCCAACGGAAATGTATGTGACTGTGTGAGTGTAAGTGTGTATTTTTGAGTGGGAGAGTGTATGTGACTGAAACAGAGACAGAGGATATCATATACAGCCTTTCAGGAAGACCCATTGTCTCTCAGGAAGGTTTATATTGTTAACTGTGCCAAAATAATAGAACAGGGGACATCCCAGTGGTAGTGTGTGTGTGTGTGTGTGTGTGTGTGTGTGTGTGTGTGTGTGTGTGTTGCGTGACCATGTATTTTTTTTTATTATAAATAAATATGTTTACACTACCACTTATGGTTACTTGTCTTCCTTATGGGAATAAAAGGTCCCCTTAAATTACTGTTTACTGTCTTTTAAGGTGAGGGACAGTGTTCTATTTTTTGTTTGATGTGCTAAGTACAGTACAGTGAAATCACTAATAGAAACTGGGCTGTCGAATAATTAAACATTTTAATCAGATTAATCACAGGGTCACTTTGAATTAATTTGGATTAATCATGATACATTTTTTATGTATATTCAATCTATTATTGTAATCTATTATTATTATTATTGTGTTTCATTTGTCATGAGCAAACAGACTGGACTTAAAATTGTTTGTCCAAACTGGGCAACGCATTAGCCAAAGTGCTAACATAATCCATGACTAATGTATGTTTTGCGTTAATGTGGTATTTTAAGTTGGAAGTGCTTTAGTGAAGAGAAAACTCTGTCAAAATGCTTTATGTCAGTTGACCGTTTTGTCTCAGGGGGTTTTTGTATTCAAATTTCCCACAAAATACACCGAAATACACAAAGTAACAAACTAACTAACTAAAAAAACTATACCAAACATGCTAAAATTCACCAAAAAATAAACTAACACAACACAAAACGCACACATATATATTTTTTAATTTATTTATTTATATACATACACACAATTACCATGGTTATTAAGCACCTTCTACAGTTTCAACAAAACAACTGTAAACGACTGTTCTATTTAATTGTGTTAAAAATCTCAATGACATTCATCATGATGATGAATTAATCTGTGTTAATTTTGACAGCCCTAATAGAAACATCATTCTTGTAGTTTTCAGGAATATTACCGTTGATGTGCTTCTATGTCAGGGCCTTTTATTGAAACATTGTAAACATAAACATGAAAGTCTGTACTGTATACTGGGACTATGTTAAGTCATTTATTGTATTTTATTACTGGTGTATTACATCTACAGGAGGTCTCAAAGTCCTTCTAGATGAAAACTGTTGTTTTCTGCCACAGTGAGACTTAGCCCTACGGGGAACAGAAAACTTGTTAGAACTTTGAGCAATGCAAAGTCTTTACATCTGTGACAATGGAACCACAGGAGCAGCAAGCCGTTTTAATTGCCTGAAGCACTCTGTGTATGCTCCAACACTTTAGTCTGCCATATCCACGATTTCAGTCAGTACTCTCATTCACCCTTTTCACACACTCCCCTCTCACTTTGTGTCTCTCTTTTTCTCTAACTCCCCCTCTTTTCTCTCCATTTCTCTCTCTTAACTAGCTCTCTAATTCTTTGGCTTTTAGGCCTTTATTCCATTCAGCTTCTCCTGTGAAACCTGCTAACTAATTCATCTCCAGACAAATTGCCAATCAGCTGTGGACAAAGAGAAGAGGAGAAAAGAGGCTGGTCTTCAATAGAGCTGATCGCTGTTTTACTAAACTCTCCTTCATAGGAGGTGGGCAGGAGGAGGAGGACGTGAGGGGGAGGGGGAGGGAAGAGCGTGTTTGGATGTGTGTGTATGTGTCTGTCTGCGTGGCCGTGGGGTGTGTATAATTTTAGTTTGCTGGGTTATTTGTGAGTGTCAGTGGGGGTATATGTATATGTGTGTGTTTGTTCATTAAGATGGTGTGTGTCCTCGTCACCCCCTCCCGCCAGGGTTCACAACTTTCTGTGGGCAGAGGTTAACGACCCTGTCGTCCAATCACATTCTCCTGTCAAGGCCCTGTCGCCAACAGCAACAGGTGGTCTGACCAATTGGTGTCCTGCAGAGCGGAAAAGTAGTGGGAGAAAGAGATGGAAGGATGGAGATTGTGTGAATGGAATACGCTGGTCCCTGAAAGGATAGAAAAAGAGAGTCTAGTTTAATGACAATAATTTACTTCAGCATTATCCACTAGTCTGTCACCCAGAAGTAAAGGTCTGACCATAAACCTGACATTTCCTATGTTAGCTTAATTCATAGAATGGTCCTTGAGCTAAAGTGGAGTGGACACTGTTCATGTGAGAAAGCCACCACAGTAAACTAGATGACATCAGTTTACTCATGTTACAGCTATGCAGGTACCTGAAATGTCCTGTCCAAACAAAAACCCAAGTTAATCATATTTTATTGTGTGACTAATGCCTCACTAATGACCTGGGATGAATAACAAGCTAGAGTTGGCCCATGTGTATTGATTTAAATTTAATTCCAAAGAAAGCTCCCAAAACTGGATCTGGTGCTGCAAACTCAGACAGTTCCCATCCCTGATTGTCCCACTTGGCACATACACACTATATGAGCTAAAGCTAGGTAACATTTTGTCCTTTGGTGTCAGAATAGAGTTGAATGCTCCAGCGCAACAAGCCAAAATCAACCTGACTCAGCTGGCTACCTGGTGAGTAACTTTAGCCCAATTATAATCATGTGGAGCTGTCATATGACAGCTTTACAGGAACAGGACAAGTGAACAACAAAATCTGGGCATGATTTTCCCAGTGGTTTAAAGCACAGACTACTTATGTTTATTAGACTCTGGGAAGTAGAGGGGGAATATTGAAGGCATGGACTAAAGACTGGTGTGTTTTGGGATTTTATATGGAGCTCTTTTTTATAACATGCATAATTTATCCTCAGAAATACATGTGTAAATGAATGGCACAGTTTATTATGTTGATGCTGTGCATGTCTAGCATTGCCTCAGATAAGTACAGTATCACTGTAACATTGTCTAGAAAGATAATCAACCCTCCTGCAATCTGGTTGCATCAAAATGTCAAAATGACCAATGCAAAACCCACTGAATTCTGCATTTACATGCTCGAAAATGTGATATATAAACATGTAAATTAGAACTACAGTAAAGAAGTGAGCATTTATCTCCAGAATATATATATATATATATATATATATATATATATATATATATATATATATATATATATATATATATATATATATATATATATATATATATATATATATATATATATATATATATATATATATATATATATATATATATATATATATATAAACATTGGCTTTACTGCAAAGTAATCGGAAATCCTCCTTTACTAACCCTGCTATGTGCATAAACATAACAACTGTGCAGGAAGAAACTGTGACGGTAAATGGACAAGAGCAAAGGGACAAGGAAAGAAAGGGTGGAGTAGTGACAAGTTTAACAGCTCTGGAAAGACTGGAAAACAGCCAGGAAAGACTACACCAAGAGTGTGCGTCTAGTTGCCCAATCCACTAGTCTCCTGACTAGGAGACACCCACCATCAACTATGAAGACAAATAAGAGGAAACAATCTCAAGGTCCTTCGAAAAGTCAGATGAAAGATGAGTCTAAAGCCCTATTCAGAGAGGATTCCTTTCATATAAGTATGTGGGGTAAAGTAATAATTGCCAAGGATTTGAGTCCCATCCAAATGTGCTCTGTCAGTAATCATTGCCACACAATGTTAGTAAAGATCACTATGAATTTTACCTTCTGGAAGGGGTCCAGGAAAATGACCTCAGGTAATCCAAATAGATCAGTAATGAGTATGTGTGTAGATATTCCATCATATCCTTGACAAGTGCGTACAAAAACTTGTGTATTGTGGGAAAAATAAATATAATTCAGATGGAACAGAAAGTCAAAGGCATTTGTTCGAGCCATGGGACCTTTTATCGCTTTAGCGAAGCTAAGCAATGTAGCAAGGTTATGTAGCTACTATAAAACAGTGACAGAGAGATAGATAGATCTACTAATATTTCTTATCCTATGCAAATTGGTCACAATATCAGTGATATCCTGTGGTAAAGTAGCATTACCCACATGTGCATTTAAAACAAATCCAGTCTGAATAGTTTTTAAGTGGACAGACGACATGCAAATGAACAAAGTATTAAAAACAATGAGACAAGGACCTTCAAAATGTGTATTTGTGGAAGCCACCATGTAGGAGAAAATAATAAGCCAACAAGGAAGGCCCATTTACAATATTAGGATATGCAATAAATTCAACACAAACAAGCTAAAATGTCAGTTTTGTTACATTGAATACCCACAGAGCAGAACTCCCACGGCATACTGTAAATTCAGATCACAAGCATTGCCCTGCTGCAAGACCATGACGACTTCTTCTATTGCCAGAAAGTGGACATGCCAAGCTTCCCAGGAAGGCAGTAGTTGGAAGTATGAATTACAATGGGGTGCTCATCTACCTAAACGTGTACAAAGCAGCTTTTGGAATCATCCTCACTGGATTACAGTAAAGTACAATGACTAAATGCACAAAAACAGTTTATAATGAGGCTCTACAAACTTGTGACATGGGTACAATGTGGATGAAACCCTTTAGTCATGATGTCTTTTACTAGGTGTTAGGATTAATAATGCTAACATTCACACAGGCAGCAAAAATATTAAAGGCCTAGGTGAGCACTTGAATGCAACACTCAAAATGTAGCAACTTCAGATGTGTAAAAAGCCTTTCACATCGGTCAATGGACAGATTAACTAAGGCCCCATCCACACAACCCAACAAGGTTTCTTTTTGTACCGGGTAGAAAAGATATCGCATCCACACTGGAAACAGATCAGTAAAATATCATGTAAACATGGCAACGAAATGCATGCTCAAAATGATGCAATACACATGCCACAGCTATATGTGTGCTGTAAGACAGTCCCACCAGATACACCAGAACAATAGAAGAACCTTCAATAGCGCAAATAAACTTAGCCATGACTGCAGCTCTGCTACAACCACTACTCTGGTGTCCACCATGATGGTCACTGCCTTCTTTACAAATGAATGTTGTACATGAAGCTGCTATTTGTCCTGGTCATGTGATTGTTACATAGATGCTAGGTGTCAACAAATCTGTTTTACTTGTCCAGATGGAAACGCAATGGCACCATTCCCAGATCTTTCTACTTTGGAACCCGTACCCAAAATGCTGGTGCTATATGGATGTGAAGTAGCCTAGCTGCACTAGACTCCTAGCAGCAGCACGTGTAATGTGCTACAGAATAGTCTAGTTACGCTCGATTCAACTTTTGGCTAGGTTTCCCTGAAACTGAACAACAAATAACAGTGAAGTATAGAGTCAGGGGGTGGGCGTAACAAAGTGATGCTGCAATGATTTGGACTAAGAGCCAAACAACCAAAAGCAACCATGGAAGAACAACAACAACGGGTGGTGATTGCCTTTTATCAAAGATGAGTGAAGAATGTGAGAAAACATTAGAAATCTTTCATTCTTTTTACAGAAGTGGCAGCATTCATTAAGATCCATAATCCCCAATTTTGTTTAGTTATTCCTAACTTTTTCTGTGAACTTCTACCTACGTCATCCTAAAGATTACGCTGATTGGTTGTAGTACTGTCCTATTGCATACAAAGGATTTGAAAGACAACCTTTTAGCCCTGCCTCCCCTGACTATGAAGTGTTCCTAGACCTATACATGCAATGAAAAGGGATAGCATGGCTAGGCTAGACGCAAAGCCGAAATGATAACAAACTTTATCAGATTCACTCGAATATGTTGTGCTGTGTGGATGGGGCCTGAATTATACATCTGAAAATGGCTGTTCAATTGCTCTGACTCAGGACGGAAAGTTATTCATATTCGGGCCATCACCCTGGGGTACAAGTGGGAGAAGTCAGGGTTAGTATTGCTAATCAGTCTCCAGTTCGAGGAATTTCCCAATCAAAACAGATTGAAAATGATGGACAAACACAGATCATGATAGCACCTTTAGCAGATATCACTGCATGCCTCAAGGTTCACTGTCATCAAAAATATGTGAATGTTCAATTAGTGACAGGGACAGAGCAGCAGCTTTACAAAATCAAGGGTTTAAACTCAACAAAAAGCAGTGTGCTTTCAATCAAGTAGGCCTGCATAAAATCAGTTCCCTTCTCAGGGTCACCTTCAACACTTTAAATGCTGACAAAACGTTTCCAAGAGGTGCAGAAAGGATAAATGGCCTCTTTTACCGCACCATCAGTGCTAGGCTACAATACATGCAAGATGGCACTGCAAAATTCAAAGTCTGCTTTATTATCAATAAAGACATAAATAGAACCCATACAGCGGACTCAAATTGTGTTACTGTAAAACCATGTTCCCCTGCAATGGAGCAAGGGAACAACAGATAAGTGGCTGAAATTTTGGAAGTTGAGAGGATGCTGCAAACAGTCCATCCAAGAACATTTCCCTCAGTTCAGCAGCCTTGGAGAGAGTGTGAAACACCAGCTCACAAGGTCTTCCAACACTGAATGGGCTAGAACATGAAGATTAACATCAGCAAACAGCTGCATTTCCCTCCCGAGATTATTTCTTAATCACTCCACCCAAACGAGGTGCTTTTACCTTTTATAGCCAAGACGTTTTGACATAGTGGGCCCAATAGTGCCTTGATGGAGGGAAAATGGGTTACACAATGATTGACTACAATATGGAAATAGACTCATCAGCACAATAATGCCTTTGTTGCTTTTTGAGATATATGTGTCGCTGATGAGAAGCCCTAAAGAACAACAAGAGTAGTTGTTGGCAAAAAAGGCCAGAAAGACTTGGAAAGATTCGGACATCCATCCAAAACAAAAGGGTTGTTGCAAGTAAGAGAATAAGATGTCATTGATGTGACTCTACTACCAGGAGATGTAGCCAAAAACATCAGTAGTCCCCAATTTATAACCCGGCAGTTGACCCCATGGGACAATGAGAGAACCAGCCGGCAGAAATGTCTAGCAAGTACTAACACCAACTTGTTCAATCTAGTGGTTCATTAGTTAATTCCCTTGATATCCTTGACTCAACCTCTTGCTCTCTTTATTGACTAATTAAGCAGCTAACAGACTCATAAAAAGAAGGGAAGACAAAAGAAGCAGGAGAAAGGCGGCATTAGTCTAGGCTCAGTGCTCCTGTCTTGTTAGAGAGATACACACTCTTAGCTTCAGCATCTGTTTGATCATTAACTCACTTAGCCAGACGCAGTAATAAAGCCTGTCATCCCTCCTTGTTTTTCAGGTACTCATTCACTTTTATAGAGCTGTCCCTTAGCCATCTGTCCTTGTCTTCTATTTATTTTGCCTGTGGACTTGTCTGTCTAGTCTTTATTCTTTAACAGTGACCATAAGGTATACAATTCATATCAGCTTCAAGTTTCTGTTCACACACACACACACACACACACACACACACACACCTCCTCCCGTTCAGGCATGAGAAGCCTATATAGGAGGGAGCAGGGTAAGGTATCACGACTACAAGTTTAGTATTGTGTTTAATAGAATAGATTGTCCAATGAAGAGGACATGTGATTTTACGTGGTATTATATTACACATGAACATACACAAAAAAGAAAGAAAGTGGTAAAAACAAATGAGACAAAAAAGAGTAAGCTGGAGCCCCAGAAAGAGTTTTTAAAAGACATTGTAGATTTCAAAGTATGTGTGTGTGTGTGTGTGTATGTATATATATATATATATATATATATATATATATATATATATATATATATATATATATATATATATATATATATATATATATATATATATATATATATATATATGTATACATATGCATATATATACATACATCGACGCACCGACGACAGCGCACCCACCCTGCACACCCTAGGAAGACCACAAATAGCCATCAAAGATAATCATCCCCAGATCTACACACCACCAAACTTCCATCAACAAACACAGTTGAAGGCGAAAGTGACAATTAAAACAACCACAATGGTATGAAGATGACCTGCATGTCTTGTTCATTTTAATGGTTTGTCAGGTGGGTCGGTTAAGACACATTTCCCAACTGAGATCAATAAATTAAATCTAAAATCTAAATCATTTTATTTTACTTTTAACACATATTTAATACAAAATTGGTAATTTTTTAACTAATTTTTAAAGGGTTTGAGGGGTAGTATTTAGGGGAAATGGAATGAATCAGGTCTTTTACATGTAAAATGCGACTCCATTTATGAAAAATTCACAGTACGAAACCACTTCTGGAACGAATTAATTTCGTAAGTAGAGGTACCACTGTGAATATATATATATATATATATATATATATATATATATATATATATATATATATATATATATATATATATATATATATATATATATATATATATATATATATATATATATATATATATATATATATATATATATATATATATATATATATATATATGGCATAAGTAAGGAAAATAAAGGGGAAAGGGGAAGAAAAAGCAAAAGATAGAGAGACACTGATATAAGGGAAGGAAAGAGGGATTTGGGTCTGTTTCCCAAATGTGATTAAGTGTAGGAAACCAGGCAGACTAAATGTAGACCCCAGAGCCCCTGCTCTCACCAAACTCACTGTATTTGTGTGTGAGAGCTGGATTGCCTATGTGGGACAGATCAGTCTCAAAGTGAAGCTATAGAACAGTCTTTTCCCCAAACCCCTTCTGCAATACATAACCCATTGTTAAAAGCCAATTCAGACTAGATCAATACTCACATGTGCTTTTCCTATCATCTCAAAATAGTTGGTTGAAAGGTTGGAATGGGACTCGGTAGAATTCATAGTAATTTGTTCCCTCATGAGTAAATCCACTTTCCAGGATCTCGTGTGCACATATCATGCATTTAGATGTCAGACACTGAAGACAGCTAACTAACAACAATGCAGAAACATAACAAGACAGTCAATTTCCAGGGCAGGAAATTGTTCTTGTCCTGTTCTTATATTTAGTCATAGCAGTCAACTGCATCTCTTTTTCTTCACTTTTGCAGAATGTCCTTCTCTTTGTTGTTCTTCACGGAAGATTGAAGAGTTCAACCTGCCTTACAATGACATTAATCAACATGTTTTTGTAATTTAGTGAGTATCATCCTTACCGACTGAAACCCTGAGATGGTCTTTCCAAAATAGTTCCTTGATGGAATGTGGATGGAATTTTTTTTTAGAATGTTATTCAATTCATAAGTAATATAAGAGCCATTTTAACTTTAAAATGTCACACTGTCATTTGCGGATGAATACTTTTAACTGTAACCTGAGTCCATTTTTATTATTCTTTCAGGTTTTTTTCCCCACAAAACTAAAAAGTCTTGCACAAGACCTTAAATGGACATTACATCAGTCATTTATCTTTTTTGTCTTTCTGTTTTAGCAACTCTGGCCAAGATTATATCTCACCACTATCCTAAATGTACTTACAAAAACACATCTCTAGACACACACACACACACACACACACACACACTTGACCAAAGCTTACGTTTATCACTATTATTCACAAACTGTCCAAACAAACATCCTTCACACCAAGGAGGTCACAACCAGGACCAACACTGAATGTGGCATTACCAACAATGTGTGTCTGTGTGTTTCTGTGTGCTTGTGTGAACTTTTGAGTCGGTGCCAGGATTAATGCCATGAAAGCTTATACTGTATATGGTATGTGCATGACTTCACAACCCTGCCAAAAATATATGTTTTATATGAAAACTATAAAATGTTAACAGCACTTCCAATGTTGAACAAGTGTCAGTCAGATTCCAACCTTTATAAATAGCTAATAAATGTGAACTCTTTCGTTCACAAACTGAAAAAACTAACAGCTGTACTCTTGGTCAGTCGACAGTGCACATCAGGTTACATTTATTAGCGGGTTTATGAAGGACAAATTGGAAAATACTCAATGAGACTGGAGGGGGTTTTCCTTAGACTTTGTCCAATCAGAGCGCAGGAAGCCAAACCCTTCCGTTTAGACACTCACAAAGTACACACTCACATAAACACAGAGGCTCATATGCACACAGGAACACAAAACCAGCAGGGAAATAAGCACCTCTGAAGGAGTATGTTTCTTCTAATCTCTCTTACACCAACTCTCACCCGTGCCTGGTTCTGTTTGACACCACACACACACACACACATTTATTCACAAACACACTCATTCCATAAATGCCAACTTATGCAGCACATTCTTACACATCCTTACAACCTGGCTTAATTAATTTGCCATCTTTAAGAAAAAGGCAGGGACTCACAGTAAAGGTAGTGATTATATTGCAGAGTGTGCATTAGGTGTGCATGTGCTCATAAAAGAGAGTGCGTGATAGCATGTGCTTTTCTAGCTATGAATGATTGTGTGTATGAACACTTTTGTGTGTGTGTGTGTGTGTGTGTGTGTGTGTGTGTGTGTGTGTGTGTGTGTGTGTGTGTGTGTGTGTGTGTGTTGGGGGAAATGGGCTAATTTGTCTGTGTATCCTGACCATGTTCATACACGCTGCTGCCGCTGCTTTAATGAGGAACACATTTGGGCTGATATTACTTCCACATGCAGAGGAGACCAGAGGGGAGGTGGCTTTAAGAATACAAACAGCCCTTATTCAGTGCACACATGGACACGCAATTATACTGCTCCTTTTTCACCTTAGTGAATTGTAGTTGATCTTAATAATTGTCAAAAACGTTGTAGGAATAATTAATGGAAGATGTAGGATTGAGAACTGGAAGGCTGCTGGAACAATAGACCAGGAGAAAAAAAAGAAAGGAATCAGAGTTCAGCCTGATCGCTCTTCAGTGCAAGCTGATTTATTACATGAAAAACACACATAGACGCAGGGCTTTACATTTAATGGTCCACACTTTGAACATGAGCTATGTTCAATGTGTATCATAGGTCTATCTGTCCTGTCAGTTTGAGTTAAAATGTTCACATCCATGTTCAGACAGACCAAAAGGCCAGACACATTCAATAGATTTACATGGACAGTGAAGCCGAGCCATTGGTAATAGCCAAGCTAAGGGCTTAACTGGAGTTTCTGAGAAATGTCAGTATGCATGCACAACAAGAGAACTGAATTATTCTGTGAGATATATTTGACTCTCAGACGTTAGATGGCACTATATGCCCCTTTGCATTGACATTTCTCCGGTTGGCACCATAGATGAAGGACAATTAGTAAACAAACACTGCAGATTTGAAAGAGAGATAGTAGGAGGACAACAACACCACGTGAGGATATGGACGCAGCATTTTAGAACATTTCGTACATATACTTTACACTCTGATGTATTACTACACGTCATGTCCATGTTGTCATGACGAGTCTTTGTCTTGGAAGGGGGAGTGTCCAAGTCAGTCTAACGCATTAGAATAGTTGGATTTCTAAAACTCATAATTTTGTTCGATTACAGTCCTACTAAGGTGTATACATGATTTTTAAAATTCAGTATTAGTGGACTAAGACAATAATTTTAATTTCTCTAAGTGCATGTAAACGTACTGACTGTAGTTCTAATAAAACACAAATGATCCATCAAATGCACAGGCAGTTTGGTTTATACTATTACTGCTGTTCATACATATTATTCAAGCAGTTTCCGCTTTTAGATAGTATATGTTGGAATTGACTTACTGTATATCAGGAAGTTGGGACCTCTTCCATTTTTGTGTTTAATGTGAACTATACAGCCTTTATATTTCACAGGCAGCAGCCTCTCATCATCTTTTTTTCCCCTTCCAGCTCAGATCCAACACTACTATCTGTATTACTAAACATTTATAAAGGAGCTTTAAGGGGGGTGGGGGTCTGAGAGGAAGTATAGCCCAAAGGATCAGTGCCAAATACATTTTCTTCCCATTTTGGAGTAGGTCAAGTATGGATCATTAATACCTTACCAGCAGGCATACACAGCTGGACATAAAAATGGATGGGGAAAAAAGATTTCTTTTAGAAAATATAAGGGCAACTGTAACAGAAAACAATGGTGAAGTTTGTTGTAGCCCTTAGGATGGAAAGATGGGCAAAGACCAAAAATACAAAAGAAACCAGACTATTCATTAATATAGAGTAGAGTCAAAATTCTGAGAATTTCATGCACCATTTCATGAGTCTTCTCATGTTCATATCAAATTAGTTTGTGGAGGTTGGATCACCCATCTCGCAGTGCTTTTCATTCAGGATGAAGTGACTTTTAGAACAGTTTTCAAAGGTTTTATCTGAAATGAAAAAGTGAGTTGGACACATATATAACGGAGGGAAACAATCAACTGACAAATCATTCATTGTTGAGAAGAATGAAGTAGGGAGGAAAGGGAGAAGAGAGGAAAAGGAAGCAGCAGAAAAGTGGTGAGGAAGACAAAGGGAGAAATGAAGAGAGGGAGAAGAAAGAAGAAAAACAGAGAAGCTGACAGGGATAAAAAGACTTGCAGCTTTTTTTGTAATCTGAGGGAATGTGAAGAATTGAACCCAGCGACATGTGAAATTGTGCAGACCTGCACCCAGAGCCAGTTCACTTCCCCTGGAGAAGATATGGAAAGAGTGATATGGAGCAGGAAAAAAATAGGCAATCTAAAATAAAAGATGTGAGTTTAACTGTTGAACTTCTAGAGAGGAGATGGAGAATACAAGGAAGTATGAATGAAAGAAGAAACATAAAAGAATGAGGAGAGGAGGTAAGCAGGACGAGGAGGGTCGTAGGATATCATGCAGTGAGTGGATGAAGAAATGAAGTAGGGGGAAAAGAGAGGAGAAAATGAAACAGAGGAGGAGGAGAAGGAGGAGGGGATCATTAAAGAGCTCTAATGACCCGCTGATTGACGAGGGGCCCAAACTCTGACCCCAAATTACTACAGAGCCTGAGAACCGGTCTTGTGCTCTGTAAGTGTGTCTGGAGGTGGGCATCTGTGTGGAGGTGAAAGAGATTAACCCATTCCTGCACATAGTCAGTGTACTGGCACACCCCAAAAGTTACACAATTTGACTTTATTTGAATTATTCTGCAGCACACAAACTTGTATTTATATGCATCACAGAGATAGACCTATTATTTTACATTGTTGATGAAAATGGTCAGAGATAGGATCTTTGAGAAATGATGTCAGAACTTGTCTTTAATAGTGGCCAGTGGCAAATATCTGAATTAATATTAATAGCTGAAATAAATATATAAAGAATCACAATCACAAAATAATTTATTTTTAGGTATTAATTGCTTTCACTACAGTGTTAAAGAATGTTATTCTTTGTTGCCTATTGAATTTCTAATGGGGTTGCAGTTTTTCCATTGCAAACTGCCATTATTATATTAGCCTGTACGACCACTGTCAGCCAATCTCTGGTTCATACATTGAGTATCCAGTGTCTCTGAATACTCAGTTTGAACTTTCTGCTTCATAAGCAATTAAAAAAGCTCATCTATCACTTAAAACCAGACTGGGTAATCATTTTCCTACTGTACCTGGATATAATCACACCTTTAGATGTTGTGTTCACAAGCACATGCATGGTGTGTGCACAAGAACAAGTGAGTGTTACGGGGCCAAAATGATAGGGAGTGGTGTAGGAGGAAATCTGTAGCTATTCAACAAACACAGAAGAGATAAAGCCGTACATTTTCAGCTGAGCAACTTTTCTGTTCGTTTTTCTACCATGGTGACTGTCTAGGAACTATTTGACTCTATGGACAATATGAGTCACAAATGTATAGAAGCGTTTATCTGTGTCGGTCATCTCACTATCAACCTCAGTATGACAAACAACTCACTACAGTAAACTCACTAGTTGACATAAAGCTGTGATTACCCTCCACCCGCATTTAGATCAAAAGGTTTGTCAGCTGGATAGGCTCTCAGCTAGGAAACAATCTATAAGTAGACATATAAACTGACTCTCAAAACCACTTATGATCCCAAGATATGCTCCTTGAAGATAAAGTCTGTGTACTTTTACATAATTTCACTCATACAGTGATCTCTCTTCGTGAGGTCGTAAAAGGTGGCCGACAGAAATAAATGCTTCTACGCACACACAGCTCATCTGGAAACTCAAATCCTCCCTTGACAGCAGCAAGACATGCAATACTTTTCTATTTGTTCACCTGTTTGAGGCAAAACGAAGGAGAGTGACCGTGATTGTTCCTGATATATCACTAAGTGGATGGATCCAAGGCTGGTAAGGTGATTAGGATACTTCTAGTCTTGGGTACAGATTACTTTTGCACCACAACATTCTGTACTTCTTCAGAATCTACACAGTTTGTGCCCAGGATTACCTTCTCACCTCGACTAAATGGACTTTAAGTTCCAACAGACTCAGATAGGGAGCCTAAGTGACGCGATTCTATTTCCGGTTGATTTCCGGGCAATGGGGCCTAAGTGCCATAAAAAAATGAACGTGAGTCAATGGAGGGATAAAAGTAATATTCTGGTCCCGTTTGAAATGTGCTACGGTTTTCACATATGATGTATGTGAATTTTAAAGATACATTTTCACATTGAGAAAGCACTCATTTTGGACAGGCATCCAAAGTTACGTTAGGTTTTATGTGAGAGTAAGTAATGGACTACAACGTTCGTCTCACAAATATGACGTCACCACCAAGCTTCACCAATGAACTCTTTGAAAATGGCTGTGACTTTGGCCAGCTTCACCTCCTTCTTTCAGGACAAAGGCAAGAGCATCAAACGTGGAGAAAACCACTTTAAATCAGGGCATGTGGAAAGTGGCAGCTACTCCGGGTTAGGGAAAGAGTGATGTCAGCTATGCGATGTCTGATATGTAGACCAAACAGACTCCAAATAATTACATATTTTTACACGCTAATAAATCACAAAACACGTATCAAAGAAACTCCAAATGCACATCATTGGTTATGATTTTAATTGAAGTACAGCAAATGTGTGATTCAAGGCATAAAGTAAAGTGGACCAGAAAATAATTATTTTCCCCTCATCCACTATCATGTTAAATTTTTTCCTGAACTTAGGCTCAGTGGACCGACCGGAATGGGCGGAGACTTCTGTAATGTTTCATTGCAATATACTTTAAACAACAATACAATCATTTTCTCTTTGCATTGAACATGCTTTGGTAATGATTGAATCTTCAAGTGTATAAAAGATTTTATGAATATCATCTGGGTTATGTAAACTGACATTTAGATAAGCAGCACATCTATTAAGCACCGTATAAAGCACATCTTTATTCTTTTTTTAAAGGTTTTTTTCCAACAAATATATTAATGCAACACTGTTTGCACATTAGACCGTCCACATCTCTTGTACAAGCAGTTCTTCAATGTACTGACACATACCTGTCCACACTACCTGAGAATGGGGACAAATGCATTCCAGACCACCTTCAAATGCATCCTAATATTAGATAGAAATACAGTTATGTCCAGACCTTGCTTTAAAGCAGTCCACATGTGACGGGATTTGTAATGATGGATGTTAACATAAGCTCTGAACAGGGGCTTAGGCTGTATATAAGAAATTGTTCCTTGCCTTATAAAGGCGTGCAGAAGTTATTTCCATTCATTTGTCATGTATTGTGCACTGACAGTTCATTATTTTCTTGTAGACACTAAAGTTGGATCCAACATAATGAATAGATACTAATGTGATAACTACCTTCTTTCTCAGTTTCCCTTAAGGGGAATTGAATTGGAGTAGTAAAAGAAGTGTGTGTGTGTGTGTTTGGGGTGACATCAGTAAATTATAATTCATTTTCCACATTCATTTGATATGACTACTTTTCTCACCTCTGTGTACTTCTAATTAATCTGATACTATAATTTATCCTTAGTTACACAAGGACATTTGTGTGTGTGTGTGTGTGTGTGTGTGTGTGTGTGTGTGTGTGTGTGTGTGTGTGTGTGTGTGTGTGTGTGTGTGTGTGTGTGTGTGTGTGTTTTCCTTCTTCTCTATCAAACACACACGTGCAAATAGAAAATACAGAAGCAGCCAAACACTTGTATCCAGATGAAGACCAGATGAAGCAGCCATGAGATACTGCTGAAACACATGTTCATACACACAGCTCTACTTCTTGTTTCATTTTCTATAATCCCATCCCCAACCCAGCAGTCACACAGGCAGACGCAGCAGGAGCAGCAGCACAGCTCCTTCATTACAGGGTTATAAACTGCACAAATCTGTTCAGGGCTGGTTAACATGCAATAAAACTCTCTTGTTTTTCCACTCAGCCCTCCCCTCCTCTGATTTTTTTTTTCCTCTTTATGAGTAAACAAACAATGTTCTTCTTGTTGACAGATACAATCTCTCACACTCTATAATTAATACCACACACATTCTCAATTTGACAGAAAAAATACGGAGCAAAATGTAAGCTCATAATTTGTTTTGTGCCATTGAAAGCAGAAGAAATGAAACTTTGGTAAGACATGGTTAATAAATAGACATTGATTCATGCAATGAAAATGCTCAGTAGTTTATCCCACTGAATTTCTTCATCATATATATATATATATATATATATATATATATATACACAATTTTCTCTTTATTTTATAAACGATAAAGCATATTTACACCTTATGTCAGTGATGAAAGATATTGCTAATCATACACACTAGAACCTATATGGCAAAAAAGTGTATAAATCAGTTGAAGTTATGACTTCTTTTGAATTGTAAAGTCACTATTCGATTAAGACACAGCAGGAAAAAAAAAAAACAATCAACCAATAAGCCTTAAAGATTAAACCAAAAGCAGTTGTAAAGTGTGGCAGGAAAAAACAGCCTGTGTGAGGAGTATGTAATTGATAGTATTTGCCCGCGAGCACAGTATGACCTCATTGCTTGCCTGATTTCTCTTCGTTCACAGTTTTGCACGAGTGTAGGATCAAGTTATCATACAGGGATAGCAGTCAAACACACACACACACACACATATACACCATTCCGCCACATCTTTCAACTGCTTAAGAAAGCTATTTTCTCAAGCTCAGACAAACCACAGACTAATTTGGTAGTACAATACTGCGGTTGTTGACACATAAATACACACCCATGCACACACACTTCCAAAGAGAAATAAAAAACATGCAAGCACACTTACATGCTGCAGAAACACACAGGCCTAAGTGCACCCTGATAACATCTTAAAACAACTATTACTTGTGGTGTGTGGTGGTGGGATAAGTGCTGAGATGTGATGACGGTTAC
>CM035795.1:29119150-29369150 GCA_020466265.1 Siphamia tubifer | reverse complement strand
GCCCCGCCCAACCCGCATGATGTCACGTATCGATAAACCCAACCCGCCCGCTATCAACCCGCGAGCTTAAATTTGTCTCTAAACTCACATAGTACATTCGCAGCATCTTTACCTTGCGCTTCTAATGTTAAAAGTCATGAAGCATCATTTTTGCCTCCTTTCTAACGTCTCAATATGCACTCCAGCACATAAAATAGACTCCACCCACATCATCACTCTATAAAGCCAACACATACAACGTTTCCGTACAACCTTCGCATCGCCTGTTTTAATCTTCTCCCTGATCAAGTCCCACATTTTCACTCTTATCTCTGAGTGTTCAGGGAGATTTGGCGCTAATAACAAATAACAAAAAGTTGGGATAAAACAGCATTCAAAACAGGAACTGACGGGCTTGCACATGCGCGAGCCGAGCACGCACGCACGCGCACACACACACACACACACACACACACACACACACACACACACAACACACACTTCAGCGGGTATTGATCATCCCTGACCCGCCCCACTCGCATCCGCAATATGTATTAATACTGCGACCCACCCCGCCCGACTCGCGGGTCATAGGAGAATTAAGTGTACGAGTAATTGGAAGGAGAGGAGAGACGAGGATGCTACTGTAGGTTAGCGGGGCTCCTTTCCGTTTCATAACACGGCTGTGGAGACTGCTCCATGCACGCACACACCTCTCTATCCTCCCTCATCGGTCTTAACATGGTCTGTAAAGATATGAAGGCAACCCTTTCCTGTAGATGGCAATGCAAAGGATGTGAAAATAACGTGGCTGTTACCCATTCATTCTGACTGGAGGGTGCCGCCTCTCGTGGAATGAAACTGCCGATGTCAATTGAGTTGTCTTTCATCATCATATTTTTTATATGTCGTTGATTATTCTTACTGAGGTTATTTTAAGTTGAAATATTGTATACCTTCAGTCTATCCATATTGTGCCATTTTTGGGAATGTCGTATGGAAAAATGCGGGTATTGATCGTCCCTGACCCGCCCCGCCCGCATCCGCGATATATATTAAATATAACCCGCCCAACCCGCAATATGTATTAAAAACTGCGACCCAACCCGCCCGCCCCGCGGGTCACCCGCGGATATCCGCGGGCCAGCGGGTAGCCCGCGCATCACTAGCGGGCACTGTAACTGGAGGTGGACTGGCAGAAAGAAAAGAAAGATAGATGATGGACTAAAACACCTATAAACCTCTGCATTGAACTAATGGAGTTAAAGGAGTGAAAACAGAGCTGCACACAGGTACAGAATGTTTCTTTTTCTTTATTCATATGCATTGGATCATTGTATTTGACTATAGTTCTGTAGGTAGATCAGTCAAACACTTAGTAAACACTTCTGTGTTAGCCACTGGCACTAGCTCTGTGACTCTGTTATCAGTTTTATTTGGAGCATTGTTTCAATCCAATCAAACCTTTTCAATGGAAACTAAAATGATTCTATATGGAGTTTAATGTTCATGCCGAGGCCTAAATACAAAACTGTCATTCAGGAAGAAGACAGTTATAAAAGTAGAAAACAGTAAATGCAGAAAGATTAAAAAGAGTTAGCATTAGCTGAACTGCTAATGCAGAATGATGAAGATGTTGAATGACTGAGTTTATGACAATGCTTGAATGTTTTGTGGAAAGGTTAGTGTAACATTGGGACACATGTTATAGCAGCAGTCTGTGAACTAGGCTCTGGAGAAAATGATAGAAGCAGCAGTTGGATCCAAAGATAGGTTTCACTTTGGTTTTCACGCTACAATCAGACTTTATGAAGTTTACTTGTTGTCTCATTATAAACGTCACTTAGCACTCAGCAAGATGATGTGTTTAAAAAAGAAAGAGGATCTGCTCTTCTTTCATTAGCTTCCAAACAAACACATGCCTTTATCAGAGTTATGCTGTTAGTGGTTTTGGGAAGTGGAGTCTTTGTCCCTTAATTAAAAACACCACCAATTCTGACCAAAGGTGTCACTACCAACCACTCTAAATTAATTCTCTGAACAGGAACTATAAGCTATAGATATGAACTTGTACTGACAAAAACAGGATTAGTCACATGATACACAAAGGAGTTAGTGATTGCATAGTCATTGTTTTTGATGACTTTTAATGGTCTAATATTTTTTTTGTTTGTCATGTAAAATGCACTGGTAAAAATTCAACTTACATATATTGAACATATACAACAAGACAAACCTTGTTTCAGATTTTCAGGTGTAAGAAGGACAGACTGGAGACTCAACTAAGACAAAGCTGACTTTTGGATATATTGAATATAATGGCTGTTAGATTACATATGAAGGAGAGTCCAACAATTGTTAGACTGAAGTAATTTAATAAAAATGGTTTCACTTACTTATTCAACAGTCCCCTCAGAGAGCTGCTTCTTATCAGTTCCACTTTGATTACATTTTACTCTTTGGGTCAAACTGTTAGATCTAAATTACATCCCTATTGACACATCACTCACCTGAGAAGTTTGTGATTCCCTTGTGTATCAAGTGTATGTTTAATGGTTTTCTGTGTGTATGTAAACAGTTTTTGAGGTGAATACTCTAGTATACACAACCTGTCAGAGAGGTATATATATATTTTTTTTTAATACACAAACACATTGTAAAACCTACCACACATCATTGCCAATAACCCACAGCATTCTAAAGTCTTACTACTAACTTAATAATCAGTGAAATAAAAATGCTCTCACACAATGTGTTTGCTATTGTTGTTTTTGTCTAGAAACTATTTATTATTCCTGAACCACCCACAAACGCACACATGTATTCACACTTCACTTTGCATTAAGTACAAAACCCTGGGTGGTAGTACAACATCACAACACTGGCACGTTCTGCTTTTCCTGTGTCCCACTAATCACTTCATTGTGCATTTTTATGATTGCCAATTGTAGGCTACATGCTGTGTATATTCCTTGAAAACAGACCATCAGGTAAATATAAACATCTAAGAAAGTAATATAACGGTTGGGTGTGATTTTACCTCGGTGAACATAACTATTTGTCATTTGGAAAAGCATATTCTTTAAGCTGCGGAACAAGAAACCTAAAGTATTTTTCACGAGAAATTATTCCTCAAGAAACAATTTTCACAATTAATGACATGAATGGTCTGTAAGGTAAGACATTTTATGCATTTTAAGATTTTATACTACCATACAGTAACAGGAAACAAAAAGTAAATCAGCAAAAAGACATGAAAGGTCTATAAATCAAGACATGGCATATCTGATGCATTTATACAACTAACAATACGCTGTTTCCTTTAATCAGCTTATACTTTGGGTGTGGAGTTCCTTGAGAAGCTTAGCCTATGGTTGGCCTACATTATAGGAACCAGGCTAATGGAAACACTCACACATACACACACAGATATGCTCACCCTCATCCATCTCCTTGTGTTGAGTTCAGAATCAAAGGCTTTCTGCCAAATTGCAGTCAAACAAAATGGCTGCAGCCTCGCTAAACACTGCGGTCTGTGGTAGCGGTAGCACTCAGTAAGACAAACAAACACACTAGACCACAACCACCACCAGGCTCAAAGAGAGTGTGTGTGTGTGTGTGTGTGTGTGTGTGTGTGTGTGTGTGTGTGTTAATGCATGGCCAGGTTTTTTTTCATCTATATGACTCTATGCATTTTAGTGTTTATGCGAAACAAATGCATCATCAGTGTTTCTGCATGTGCAGAGGCATAAGTGTTGTTAGTGACAGTTATCAGAGCCAAAACAACTCTCAGCTGCCAGGATGGAAAGAAAAGAAAAAGAGGAGAGGGAAAATAATCACTGTTCACAGTTTAAAAAAAACCCTAACTATTCCAATAAATTTACCCCCAATCCACATCTGCCGCCCCTTTTTTCTTGTTCTGAACAGATTTTATAGGTGAAATTAGTCCACCCCAACCCCCTGACAGCACAATAAAACCCTGTGCCAGGTACATACACTTATATGGGGCCTTGGAGAGTGTTGAGTGCAGCATAGAAGAAAGAGAAAAAGCAGAGATGGAGGGAGAAACTGGGCCATAGGGAGAAAGAAAGAGGAGTAAAAAGAGGGTTAAGCAAAAGAAAAGTGTATGAAAGAAAGAGAAGAGTAACCCAGTAAAAGAGGAGAAAAGAGAAACAGATAAGTGAATGGGTGGGGTTGGTAGTCAAAAATGTAAAATACGCTAAGAAAGGAAACAAAGGGAAGCAAAAGAGGAAGTAAAGAGACTGAAAAAAAAAAGTTCAAGAGAGCAGTACGAAAGCAGTGTGGAGAGAAACAGGACAGGAATGACTTTTACATCTGTGGCCAAAAATCCCTGAGGACATTCAACAGCACACATACACACACACACACACACACACACACACATACACATACACATACACATAGAGTGAAATTCATCCTCAACTGTCTACTGAGAATTTTTCAACTTAAAACTTTACATCCTGAAACGCATGTATTTTTTCCTCTCTTGGAAGGAAAATTCATGGGGGCTGTTGACAGGAGCCAGGAAAACAAGACGACAACTTGCCATAAGTGACCTCATCAAGGTCAGAGGTCACATACCCTGAGAAAAAAAGCAGGAAAAGGAGAAAGGATAGGGAGGGAACGAAGGGAGTCAAAGATGGAGAAGACTAAAATATACACACACATACCTGACATTATGAGCAACTTTGAACTTTCAGAGATTACTATGTAACATATGATCGTGTAACTACTTATCATAATGGTTCTCTCAAAGTTAAATGTGGGTTCTCATTGTCTTATGAGATGTTAGAGACACGCAGATGTTAGAGACACAAAAATATGACAAAAATGTTCAAATAGGAAAAAAAATACTTTTCTCATGGGTTAGTATCTAATAAATCTCATAAAAATTATTAGATGCTCTTTGCACACATAGCTATCATCATTCCACAGGAGGCATGAGTTCGGTAAATCGGATCTGTAAATTTTCAGTCAACCCATAACTCTATTGAACTACGTTATACTCCTGAGAGAGAATAAGTTATGTGTAATATTTGTGATTGCAAAAAAAGCTGGCAGAAGTCAACAGCACCATAAACCACATCTATGAAAAAATGCCTCCAAATCTATTTCCAAAAGACTGCTTTCTGAAAAATGTCCCATTAAACACAGTGAATTTTTACTGTGAGTGGATAATAATGTTTTTTCCAAAAAGTCTGTCAGCACCAAAAAGCTGCATACAGCAAATTTAAAGTGATGGAAACTTCTTCAGGATGATAATTATCTTCTCTGTTATCACTGCAGCAGTGCAAAATGTCATTGTATAACATTCAAAGGAAAGTTACAGTGAGTTTTTAAGAATAGCGTGTGAATAGCCATGCAATGTGACAGTCCTGTTGTCTCACATCATCATCCTGCAGCTCAGCTCTGTGAATACACAGAGCTCTATCTCTGCTGCAGTCAAACAGACAGGGACAAGTGTAATTGTGGCTTGCGGTTTGGCTGTGCATTCAAACGGAAAAGCAGCTTGTCCACATCTCTGTCTGTGTGGCAGCAAGGTCCATTTGTCTTCCAGTCAGTGCATGCGTGTGTCTGTCTGTGTGTGTGTGTGTGTGTGTGTGTGTGTGTGTATGTGTGTGAAAGAGAGAGAGAGACAGAATGATCCAATGTGTATGTCGATTAGGTCTGTCAGCCACTGTCTGTGGTAACACTAGTAGTCGTGAGACAAAATTCGGACACATGGACACATAAACACACACACACACACAAGTGAAACCACAATTGGACCGAGAGGGCCTGGTATGGTGAGAATGCTACGACGGGCGCCCACTGCTGCAACAAACGTGAATAAGCCATTTGTATGAAGCATTTTCCCAGCACACTCACACACACACACACACACACACACACACACACACACACACACACACACATAACATATGCTAGATGACGTGACTGCAAACCCACATCGGGTATCAAAACTAAACACCCACATAAGCTTATACTATACACATGGCCATTACATGCTAGGGCAGGCAGATTAACCAGAAACAAACAACATATGCACACATCACTCTGAACACCTAGAGTTAAAATCCACTTTCCATCCACATACCAGTGTTGAGACGCTTGAAGAGGTCTATAAACAAGTGCAGTCAGTAAACAGTGTGCAGACCTTTGGAAGTGTATCTGCTTTAAGAATGGAGTCATCATTTGTCAAGTTTTCAATACATATAGATACCATATAAACACTGAAATATTAAAGATAAACATACTCTTTAAAGTATGTTGTATGTAAATAAATGATAAATATTGCAGCATTTCCTCAAATGACCTTTGAACAATCTTTCCTGGACTTAAAGTGGGAGTTGGAGTGAACAAAAATGAACTACCTTTATGTGCAGAAAAAACTTTTGGGGTTTTAAGGTCATCTAAGTTGTAGACGTTGTAGTATGCATAACAGATTTCCTCTTTTTAGATCTAACTCAAACTACAAATCAATATTACTGATGCGCTGATTATCTATCACTTGTATTACACTGGACTAAGACAAACGTCTGCTACTGGAGGAAAAACATCTGATTTTCATCAGATCTGGATTCCAAATCTGGAATCAGAGTTTTGGCCGGACATCAGGATTTTGAGTTATGTGAATATGCTGAAATCTTTTTCCAATCTGACGATAATATGTGACAAAGTGGTCAAATGTAATTATAGATGTAATCACAGAAGAGAAGCAGACCCCCCCCCCATTAGCTTGACGCCAAAAAGGTGTTTGAGATACTTCGTCTTGTAGTTAAGTGTCACAATCAGATGCACCTGCAGACTGGATTTCTGAGGGGTGCATGGATCACATGGACAAGGGGGGGTGAATAAGACAGGGGGAATAATACATAAGAGTGAGGGGAGGAAGTTGTCCATAAGTATCTCTCTCTTTCTCTTAGTAGGTGCTTAACTAGTTCATCGTGCAAATGTTACACCACTTACCCAAATGACTGTTAAATACAGCTGAGCTTCAAGGGGAACCCCCAAGGACTTCTCCAATCTGGTCCAGTGAAAATTCCAGCTTTCAGTGTTACATGGACTGCACCAACGTTTTCTTTCTAAGCTTAGCTCTCTTGGAATCTATAGAAATAATACAGTGGCGTGATCTGTCCCTGTCTGTGATGGTTCACCTGTTCTTTCCATTTTCTTCTGTTATTAAAAACAAATACATGTACTGTAGGTTTAGTCTCATGGTGTTGACGAAGAACTAGAGTTGATCCCTGAGTGCCTTCAATGGCTGTTCGCTGCTCTTAAGGTGTGCTTATGCTGAATGCTAATGCTAATGCTAATGCTAATGCTAGGTACTGTGTAACTGTTAGGATGGGTAAAATGCAGAACAAATTTTCCAAATGGACCTTTTTGTCACCACTCCCAACTTGTGTTTTATTGTATTATTTTGTTTTCTATGTGTATTTAAAAAAAAAAAAAACAATAAACATATTTATATATATATATATATTAAAAAAAAGCTCATAAAAATTTAACTTTCAGAGTTGGAATCAGCGAGCCTGAATAACTACATTTTTGTTTAATCTTTTCTTTTTGTAAATCTGTAATTAAAAGTGTCCTTTCACAGACCGGATATGACTATGTCAAGGAATTTAGAAATGAAATCACCAGTGTTGAGGTCATTTCAGAAGTGTTTGTACATGGATGTGCTTTCTTTTGAGGTTATTCTTGTCCAGTCTGCCTGAATGGGCGGCAAGAAAACAGGAATCCGACTGTTGAATGAGGAGTGTTTGTGTATGTGAGAGGAGCAAACTGAGGGAGGGGATCCTCATATCAAACAGTGTGTGAGTGTGTGTTTGGTTTGATATCCTTGTTGTGCACACACCCCCACGCTTTACTCTGCCTTTAATTGTTTTATGAAAACAGTGCAGACTTTACACACCAACACTCGCAGACATCTCCTGATATGGAAATTTACTGTCAGGTTTCCAGTGAGCATAAACAACCACCCCGATGGAAAACTAGATTTAAAAACCCACTTTAAATATTTGGACTGGATTCTCTTGTGGTTTTATATTTCTCCCCCCTCTCTATCGCACAAACACACACATATATTTTCTGCCTCTGTCTCTCCCAGTGTTTTCAGTGATTAATTTATAGGACGTCATGCAGGCTGCTGGTCCTCTTCCAGAACACACTCAGCTGCAGGTCTGGTCCTACTGGGCTCTGGAGACATGAGGGTGGTCATGACTTAAATGGCTGAATGTTCATCTGGTTAATATCACATTAGTTAAAGAATAACATAACTCATACAAATGACAGTAGCATTAATCTAGCTCGTCTATAACATATGCCACAGTGGTTTCCATATATGAGACATTTGTGCATTTGATTTTCTGCAACTTTATGCATTTCCTGCATTTGATATTTAACAGTTAAAGTTAAGATGAACTCATTCCATAATTCATTCCCATAGGGACAATTGGTCTTCACCTAGCATTAGCAATTAGCATAAAGAGTCGAAGCCCAGCCCTGTCAGGATGTACCACAATGAATTTATTTTGCCAAAATAAATGTGTTATAGTCACTGGTGAGGAACAAGTTATTTTTTTTATCCCATATGACTTAAAGGGCAACATGCAGGTTAGACACTATCATGGATCACAGTGTATATAAATGATAAAACATCAGGATGTCAATAAAAAAAAAAAAATGCAATTCAACATCGCAATAAACATTTTTTTAACCAAAAATGTGAAGAAATAACAGCTTTATCCAAAAACAGAGAGCGGCTGGAAGTTACGTAGCACCAGGGAGTCCCGCAAGATCAAGCTAACTACAGCGTATACTGACAACATGGAGGAGACAAGAGCAGATAGTATTTACGATGGACTACAGCCCTATAATTATGAACCACAGCGAAGAGAGAGAGACCATTGCAATAGAGAGAGGGATAGAGGCAGGAATGATGAGCAAAGGAGGGAGATAGAGCTTAATAATTAGTGGCGTATTAGCCAAAATACCTGGTGAATGCAGAAGTAGCATAGTGGCTAATGCTATGAGTTTACATCTCGGACGTTTATCTTCTTAGCATAATAAATGTACTGTCATAGTTAATACTTATGGGTTTTTTGCAGTACTTAGCCAGTTGCTAATGCTACTTCAAGACAGAGAGTTCTTAATTTCTAGCCGTCGGATTTACACAATGAAACATGGTTAATGTCTACATATGCTCAACAGGAATGATGGGCAAAGGAGGGAGTTAGAGCTTTGATGCCTGAATAATCAGTGGCGAATTAGCCAAAATACCTGGTGAATGCAATAGCAGCATAGTGTCTAATGCACTAGTAGCATAGTGGCTAATGCTATGATATCTACATCGGGCACATTTACCTTCTTACCATAATAAATGCACTGTCATAGTTAATACTTATGGGTTTTTTTTCAGTAAATACCTATGTAGCTGGGCTTTTTTTAGGAACTACATTTTGTCTTACTAAATGCAAAATGTATCATTGTGTTGCTGTGACGCTCATACACAGCAACACATTGCAGCACTTAGCCAGGTGCTAATGCTTTGCAATTTCTAGCCGTCAGATTTACACAACAAAACATGGTTAATGTCTTCATACACTCAATAGCTTAACAGTCTATATTGCTCATACTATGCTGTAACAACCCTCATTACTTTACAGGTACTTTGAACATAGTTAGCTGCTCTGTTACTATGGTGATAGGCTGTCTTGGCAGCCATGACAGCGAAAAGAAAACATGGTCTTATGTAATGCTAGTAGTCTATATCAAACCATCTTGTACTCCATCACATCCCCAGGATGATAACACGCTGGAGTAAAATTACATCCACAAATAGACAAGTGAATGGTGGCAGATGCAGCTGCGAAGTTGACTCTTCATCTGCACTAAACTCACCCAAGTCCAAAAGCTCTTACTTTTTCTACGAGGAAAATGATGAACACAATGTCCTCACAGGCTGGAGTTCACACAACCAGCACAAACACAATAATTCACCATCTTGACTCTTAAAATACTTTCACTCGCAACTACTTCCATTTCTCGTTATATACCCACAATGTAGAATTCAATTCATCCACCATTATATGTTTACCTGGTGTGACGTGTCCTCTGCGGGAAAGTAATCATTCAACTTCCTGTCAAATCAGTACCTTATATTCTCATTTTATGAAGATAGGGTTTATGGATCATGGTCATTTTTACACAGGTGTTATAAAAAACATTTCTAAACAATACTAAGTCTAAATTTAAGGATGAAAAAAACTTTCACATTACACTTTAAGTCTTCTTTCACTTAGTCAGAAACTGATAGGGCACATCTCCCTTGAAAAAGAGATAATTGATCTCAATGGGACACACCTGGGTAAATAAAGGTTAAATTAAAAGAAAAATAAATAAAATGTTTCTTGGATTGTAAAATCATCCTTTAAATTGACACGTTTTATGATCAACTAACTCCAGACTGTCATCAGTACCTCACTCACAACACAGGAAAGAAAATTAACTAATGAATACCTGTTTTTACTTTTCATATTATTAGTTATGTCATTGTACAGTCACAATCAAAGGTTTTGGAAATGACATGAATGGATTCTCTGGTTATTTAAAAGTCTGAATGTAGGCTTAAAGACTTGAAACCTGTATAATACCTCCAATTGATCACCAGTATGTCTTAGAAGCACATGGAAATGTAATTTCTAAAATAATGATAATAGTAATATTTTAGAGAAAAAAAATAAAACATACACATCCGATTTTATTGAAAAAATTTGTTTTATTTCCAAAACTTTTAGCCATGACAACACTTTTCATATCCTTCCTCTCTAGTGTAAACCAAGAACAATGGTCTTTTTAGAGTCACTGATACTGTAAACACATGATTCTATTGAATAGTATGCATTTCTATGGATTAATCGACTTAACAATGTATGGTGTTGAATTAAGTAATGAAAATTAGTTCAACCGTAGCCGTTAAGTGTAGCACAAATCTGAAACATATGAATATAAACATAAATACTGTAATGTACAGGGACTACTTTATGTAACAAAGTTTTATTATTAATACGTCTATACTTTGCATACTAGACTTTTTTTTTGTAGAAATAAGTTTACTTAAAGTAAAGGAACAATAAAAGCTACTGTTCAGTGTTTGTTCTTTAATTTTCGGCATGACAGGATTTCTCACATGGACTATGAGGTCAGTTTGCCTCTAAAACAAGTTTAGAACTTAAGAGTAAAAGAAGCCATTCATAGGTTTGTCTGAAGATAGGCCACAGGCTTGTCTTTTTTGTGACCAGAAAAGAACATGTTTGTGTCTAATAAACTATCTAGATATGTTGTGTGTGTTGGTCTATATTCCCACGGCAGGGCCAGTGTTTACTCTTCCTCTGGAGACATGAGTTCTATTTCAGGGAGTGGAGCAACAAGACGGGGAAGAGACAGGTGCCAAGGAAGTCAGTGCAGAGGTCTATGAATAACAAACTGAAGGAGAAGAAGAAGAAGAAGAAGAAGAAGAAGAAGAATGGTGTGTTTTGCAGTCGAAAGTAGCTCAAGAGCAGAAAAACAATTGTTCATTTTTGACTTTGTGAAGGTTACGGTTACACTTTCAGTCAAGTCACATAAAAAGGTAGTTGATGAATTTCTTCTTGGCTTTCTCCTTTTGTGTCTCTCTCAGCAACAGTCCCATCTCATTCCAAATTTATGTCCATCAAGTTGTCACTCCCTCTTTTCTCTCAACATCTCTCTTGGAAAAATAGAGCACCCACCTCCCACCTCTCTGAACAGTAAATCATTCTCTCCTTTTCTTTTTCATTCTTTCTATGCACAGCTGCATGTTGAATATACGCCCTTCAATATTTCAACACTGCATTTGACAGAACATTTCCTCCTCATTGTCAAAAAGACACACACAAACATTTCATATCAGTTTTCCTCCCGCCAGAGAGAATATCAATACTGTTTCCAATCACTTTCTCGATCCATTTTTATTACGAATCAAAATGTTCAATATTCAGCAAACACCTTCCCACAGTTAACACACATGTACTTTATATCCTCTCTGTTGTATCAACAGTGGCGAGCTCTACATTCTCGACTGATGGTGTCACAGTGATCCTGCACAATCCTTAGAAGAAATACGTTCCAAGGACACACACTCAAAGTTATGCTAAAGTGCTTCCAAGACGTGAGCTGTCAAATGGCAATCCTACTTGTCAATTATACATACTCGCTGAACCATTCCAGGGAAACATGAAAAGGCTCAGTATCTTGGCTTGAGGCAAAGTACAGAAAAAAAAAAAAAATCCATCATGGAAAAAGGCAAACTCAATCAATACTTGTAACACCCAGTTACCCATCTGAGAAAATCTCCGTCTACCAAGTTGAAAACTATTATCTTATCCAGACGCTGGCCAAGCAGAGGCAAGAACACATCTACATCTGCATGTCTACGGCTGTCACATTAGATATATGTAATGGATTTAGAATAGTGCTGTTGAACACATATGATGAACCCAGTCCAGAAGAATGACCGTAACAAAATATTCATTTTCATCACCACGTGCCATGTATTCACACAAATTAAAAGAACATGTGACCTCTCTGTCACGTTAAAACACGCTCCATGCATTGATACCATTCAGACATAGCCTCACTTTTCCCTTAGCTTCTATTCTCAGGTTATTTTGGGTCAATTTCGTGGAGACTCCAAAAGTTTTATCACTCACTTAAAATCATCATAATAGTGAATAATGTCCTGTATTTATATTTATTACTCTCAAATTCTGCAGGCCTAATGTGGAAATGTTTCTCTAAAGCAGTGGTTTCCAAACTTTTTCAGCTTGCGACCCAAAAACAATAGCCTCATGCCTCTTCAGATTCCCAGTCCCAAATTAATAAAACTATGTCATACATAACCACAGTGTTAAATGAAATGCATGATTTCATCTTGTTAGTGCTGTTACATCATTTTCATCTTGTTACCTCTTTTATAAACTCCTCCAGAGAACACTCTTCATCTATTTTAATTATGGAAATTAATTCACATATGTTATTGCTATGTACGTTACCCTGGCAATTGGCAGTTCAATATGAACAGCTCTGCCTCCCATTTGGGGGTCTCAACCTTAAGTTTGGGAAAGATATCAACCAAAAAAAAAGAAGTCTTCTCAAGTATGTCACTCATCTCTCTCAGAGTTCTCTCAAATATAATAACTGACTGTAATAATGAATGAATGAATGCATGAAATGGAAAGAATTCATATGTGGAGTGTTGCACATTCATATAGTGAATGCATGTATACGCACCCACACTCAATTGCATCTAGTAGGTAGATAAATCAGTCTATGTGCAGGGTTACAGAGATCCAAATTATGTGGTTACTTAGTTACGGCACATTAATAAAAGTTGTCCTAGTCAGAGGAGAGCTGAACCAGCTGTCTGCAGAAGGTCAGGAGGAGGAGGAGGGCTACTCCCTCATGCTCTTTGTGCATGAATGCTTGTGTACGTGGGTGATTAAGTACACACACTTTCGTAATTGGGTTATATTTGAGATATCGCCTTTAATGATTAATTCTGACTAGAGAGAAACAAACTCTCACACAGAAACACATTCAGTAGCTCCTGTTGAATGTGTTTGTCTAGTCTACATTGTTGACCTCTGTGCAAATATAATTTTTTTAACATCTGTTAACCCTCGCTGTCATTACTTTTCTATAATGACCGGACGCTGCCTTCAGCTGTCGGTGCAGATGTACAATGAATCGGAGATGATTTTATTTTGTTATTTTAATTTTACAGGCCAAATTTTCGCCCACGCACCACTGTAGACAGCATGGGGACATTTTTTTTTTTTTTTTTTTTTTTTTTTTTTTGAGGGGAACATTTCCGTCCACTTCCCAACCGGACCACTACCACCTGCTCATCTGATTTCTGGGAAAATCTCATCAGCTGCCCTGGGCTGTGAGAGGGGAGTCTGCTGTTACAGACGAGCAGGGTTACTGGGGTTAAATCTCCAACAAGAGGCCGATTTACAGCCATGGACAGGAACCATCTATCAGCACTCTGTTGCCTGTCACCAAACAGACCGGGCAGACAGTGTCGCCTTGGGCCAAAATCAGCATGCAAAACACTGACATATACATTTTAAATGAACAGACTGACTGTGTGATGATGGCAGTGTCAAACTAAGGCCAAAATACTTCCTGAGTTCATCTTCATTTCCTTATGCTGAGGTTAATTATGTGAGTAAAAACCACGCAATTACAAGTCATTTTGAGCACAAGCGTGTTTTTCTTTTATGTTGTAGCGGGAAAAAAATTACACTGACTGAATTTGAAAGCTATCAGAATGTTCCATGACGGCCTTCCATCTCACTGTATAATGTTTTTATAGTGCATAAGAGGCATATAACCAAAACCAAACAAGCAAGTAAAATAAAAACAAGCTGTCCAGATTATTTTTATTATCTGGTTATTGTGAATTTATGAACTATTATTTATTGTTTGTGGTTAAGAGAAACAGATAAAACCAAAACACAGGCAGATGGAGACAGCCAAGACTTAATTTAACTAGAAGGATTTTGTTGTCATGAGATTATTAAAACAGTGAAACTAGACAGAAGATAAAGCCCAGGTGTAATGTTTATGTGATTCATTTCAAACACAATATAAGATGTGAAAATTATATTATTTAAAATATCCTAAAATAGCAGTACTGCGATGTCTTAAAGCTTAATTATAATAAACATAGCCTTTATCTTATCTTATCTTATGTTATCTTATGTTATCTTATCTTCGGCTCGTCATCTAAAGCCACTTTATCCTCACTAGGGTCACGGGGGGCCTAATCCAGCTAGAATGGGTGAAGGCGGGGTACACCCTGTATGAGTCTCCAGTTCATCTCAGGGCTGAACATATATAGACAAACAATCACTCTCACATTCACACCTATGGACAATTTAAATTAACCAATTAACGTATCAGTGCATGTGTTTGGATGGCGGGAGGAAAGTGGAGTACCTGGAGAAAACCCACGCAGACACAAGGAGAACATGTAAACTCCACACAGAAAGGTCTGGTGTGGGAATTGAACCAGGGACCTTCTGTCTGTGAGACACGAGGGCTAACCACTGCACCACCGTGGTGCCCTTATCTTACCTTATCTTACCTTATCTTACCTTACCTTACCTTATCGTGTTCATGTTCACTTGCGGATGTGGTCAATGTATTTGACACTTTGCAATTTTAGCTTTTTCAACACTAATATATAACTATTAGTGGAGTAGGCATAATAACTATAAAACATCATTTAAATCTGTATATCTCTTTGCATAATAAATATTTTAATATTATTGTGCTGAAAATTGTGAAAATGTTTCAATGAAAATGCAAATTGGTTTATTGACTGATTTTATTAAGTGTGGTGACGTGAAGATTTACAGATCATCATCAGCATATGATCGTGTCAAATCAAACCTCTGTCATTGAGATTATTTGTTTTAAATATATATTAATACCAAACCAATGATGACTCATTGTTCTGGTGAAATACACATGGTAGCAAAGGAAAAGATATGTTTGAGTAACAGAGGTGAAGACATGGTAATGAAAAGAGCTCCCTATGATGAAACTAACCTCAAGTCACCAGTGAATCAACAATTTATAGATTTTTTTTCTAGAAACTGTAAGTGTTGAGTTAAAAACATTTACATTTGTTACATTATTACATATGACAATTTATTTAACACTGAAGGTAGAGTTTCCTATCGTTGGTATTGTACCCTCTTTCCAATTTGAGTATTTGGAGTAGCAGTAGTTGTAGTTTTTAATAGCTATACTTCAGTTTGCTGTGCAGCCATGTGTCTCCCCTTAACCCCCCATAAATTATTATCAGATTAGATGGCAGATGTGTTAGAGGGCAGTGAAGAGTTAAACAGAGTGTTTGCATGTGTGTGGTATACTACAGCAACGTAATGTGATCTTGCTCACCTGTAGAAATCCCCCACTCTTTTCTCCCCCAACCCTCTCATGACATACTCATGACATAATGCACGCTCACTCCCACTCATCCAAATACCTGCATTCACACAAAGAAGTTACCAAAAAAATTACAAATGTCATAGAAGTAAAACCAAATAGCTTCACATATACAATTCTGTATGCAGAACATTTGCAGTTATGCTCAATCACACCATTCCAAGGAGTTGGCAGGCCTATTAATACCACACTTCAAGGACCGGGGGATTGGGCAGTGAGCCATAAGATGATATCTGGTGACTGATACACACTTGTGTGCCTCTTTCTGTCCTCGAGGTACTGCCTTTCACTCTGCTTGCCAAGCTGAAAGGTTAGAATGGTTACGCTCCCACAGCAAGACCAAGTTAGCCTTAACAGGACTGTGGCCAAGCCAGTATGTTTATGTATTCATTAGAGGAGCAGGGGTAGAGCACAGAGCCCTACATGCAAGGGAACAGTACACTGAGATTCAAGAGGACACTGACATTGATGCTGTCCCTTAATTACCATGTAAACCCATTATGAATTTGTTCTGAGGAACTTGAAGGAATTTCAAAACAAACAAAGTGGGGAAATGTAATTATCATTTTGGCAAAGCAATGAGCATGTTTTGCTGCATTCTAGGATAGAAAAAAAGAAAAAAATGTGAAATTAAATAGTCTGGAGGCATCACATATTCTAAATTAATTTTGAGCAGCTGGTATTACATCATTACAAACAGACAAAGTCCTTGTTCACACTCACTGATTTTAGTATCACTGAACACAGCTGTCTGCTGCAGTAAGGCTACTTCATTAATAATCACAAATCACATTGATTGATGCTTCAAACCAAACTCTTCAAAAGCAGAGTCTATGGTTTGAGTATGGCTTTCTCCCCCCACGCTAGTAATACATATGCAGAAAACAGAATGGAGGTGGTGTTAAGTTAGTTTTTGTGGAAGAAACAAAGGTGGTAGTGATGCAAAGTGGGGATTAGTGAAGTTAAGGCTGTGGGGAGGTTTGAGCTCAGGCCAGGCAGGGCACATGTCCTTCCAAAGGCAGGGTTCTTAAGCATTAAACCATCAAAATGTTAGTAAGGGTGGGTAATTTAGGAAGGAAAACCAGACCATTGAGTGTTTTCTGTAAGAAAAAAGAATCACATGAACGTTGTGTGGGAGGAAACTCTGTGGCATAGATAATTAGAAAGCCCTGACTATTTTTGCTTGGCCTACAGCGGTGGAAATCAGCCTTACTGGACTGCAAAACAAACTCTCACACAGGCTTCACACTAAATGTGCAGCTTTTAAATGTAATCTAATGACTGTAATTGATTATGCTGGTACACATCTGTGTCTCAGTGTGTTTACATGGTTAAAAATACTTCATGAATCGCCAACTCTCAAAGGTTACAACACAGATAGATCCAGAAAAATATGTAGAACTGATATGGAATGTTTTGAGACACTCTACGCATGAACGTATTATCAGTGTATCTGGTCTGACTGTTACCATCACTGACATGCACGACTGAGATTCCTGAACCCTGCTCAACATACCACATCCCACTATCCACGTCATATTTTTTTAATATATTTTTGGTAGCCTACTTGCTGTGTCCAGGAAGGCTGCAAAGTCTGTTTGTCTTGCAGTCACCATCAATTAACTGGTCAACATAAATGTTTGTGTTATGCTTACACCAAAGTGAATATTGGCAGGCAGACTTCCTCCTGCAGCTGATTGTCGGTTTGGTCAGAAAGTGGTTTGTGCATAGAATTACACTGGCCAGAAAATACACTCCCTGTGGATTCATCAAAACCAACACAAATGTACGAAAATAATTTATTATGAACAGCTGGAGACAGATGTAACATAGAACCTCATATAGTGAGGTCTTTTTCTGTCTTATTTGCTGAGCTGCCATTTGTCAATTGAAGAATGTAAATATTACTGGGAAAGGTCTTTCTTTGATAATTAACTCAGTAGTTTTATGGCTTAGTAGTCATTACCTACTCAGTGAGATAGTCATTAGTCTGTCAATTCCAACACGTTGTCTGCTCTGCCCTGCTATTCACACTCTACTGTGAAAGTAAACAGAGGGCATGGAGTGTGCTGGTAACTCCCGCTGATAATGGGCTGTTGCCTCACAGTCCGTACTCTCCTGACTTTTACTTTTGTCATTGTTCGTCACTGTAATCAAATTATTCTAGTAGGTATTTCAAGTGCTACCAGTGACATGAAAAGATGGTCATTATTCTACTTAGTCTCTAAATAGCAGTTTTAAAGTGGGTTTAGTTTTACTCTTTTCTTTTTATGTTCTCATCCATTCATTCTTTTTCATACATATGTGCATACCCACACACAGCCGCCCCTGATAACCATCAGCTCCAGGGCACACTCTATTGTTTCAGCTCAGTGCTAATTACTTGAGGTCCTGACCCCGGGTTCAGCCGAAGAGCGGCAGAGGGGGATGCTGTGTGTGTTGGGGGGTAGGGTGGCCGGGTGGAGGGAGGTCATTGCTGCTGCCAATCAATTGTCACAGTGGATTTGGTCAAACATCACACTGTAATCTGGGAGAAAAAAACACTGAAACACAATGAGACAAGTGAAACCAACTATGAGTGTTTTCATATTAAGAGCAATTATATTATATGCTTTTCAACAGCAACTCCAGAAATTTGATATGAGCACCAAGTGAAATAGAAAGACAAAAGCGGATTAGAACTGATGTCTAAAATGTGTAAATGTTTAGGTATGTCTACGCCATTTGTTTCCAGTTTAACATATTCCATTAAAATAAAACAAATGCACAAAGTGTGAAATTTAAGACACCCTTTTGTTTGATTCTGCTCATGTTTGACTGCTTTATACATCTACAGTCTGTTGAAAATAGATTAGGTATGAAATGAGGAGAGGCACATATTTTGAGGTCCAGAGGCACTTCTTCACTGTTTATGTCTGTGTGGGAGATGAGTGTGTATCTGAGTCTGTGTTTGGGTCATGTAAGGAATGCCGGAGTACTTATCTTGCCCATTTTCAGCTGTTTTAAATGGTCAAAACACATCACTTTATTGCTAATTTGCTCTTCAGCATAACCAGAAAAAGTAGCTGGTTTCAGAAATCCCTTAAAGGTTGAATATAGATTGAATTAAATATGGAAACCATGTCATGTTTGACTTTTAATCACTATAATTTACACCCTAGGAAAAGTAGAATATAAGACCATGGGCTGCAGTTGTATATTTTTCCTGTCTGTTCTCCTCTTACATTGAGTTTGATTACACCTGGCAGCTGTTTAGACAATCTCTGAATTGTACACATCACCTAAAAGAAAGCACATATTAAGTCTTACTTGAGGTTTTTCCCCTCTTAAGTACGTGCAACAAATCTGAACACTTTCTCACCAGGTCCACAGAAAACAGAAAAGCCAAAACAACACTCTTCACTGCAAGTTTCATGCTGTAAAAGAGAAGTCTTCTCCCAGGGTGCCACGAGCAAACAAAACCTGTCCAGTATGTGCATTCATTGCAATGCAAAACAGATTTCCAATGCTTCAGCATCACTTAAGGCCCTACTTTCAATTACAATGTCATGAGCACTTAGAGCTGATGGGGCTTTAGAGAAGGGGAGTGGAACCTGTGGTGAGGTTCCAGACGGCCTTAAAAGACCACTAAGGACTTTCAGTATAACATTAAACACACACATGTACATTTTACACACCGAAAAAAAAAAATCACTTTTCAGATGCTTATACTTTCTAAAAATACAGCCAATAAAAATATATGTAAGCCACATCAGCTGGTGTAACTACGTGCTCTGGATATTGTCAAAATTAGTTGGAATATGCCTGATTTTCTTTGCAGGATGAGGGGAGTTGAAAGACTAAACCATAGGACAGAATAAAAACAGACACGGATATAATAGGGAATGAAATAAGGGATGTGGCAAAATACTGAAGAAATTGGAGAAAATGAGAGGTGAGGGGGGGGGGGTGTGTGGAGCAGAGGGGAGGAGATGAGGCTTTCTCCCCTATTTTCCTCCAGAGTCCCGCCTCCTGGTCAGGGGTTGGTCAGGGAAACCCAAGTCTCTTGCAGGGATTGGTCGGCTCTCCTCCGGACGGGCAAAATAGTCTCTCCTCACAGACACAATAAACTTTAGTGCCGGACGCTTGCAGGCAGTAGGCGCAAAACCCCAACGCTGTCTTTGGGCTGTGCTTCTCTATCTACGGAGCCACAAACGGGAAACAATTACAAGAAAGAGGATTTATTCAGACGCATATTTTTGAATCTGAGATTGACATGTTTTAAATGTATACGCGCGCCTTTTACGCACAGATCTGTAGGTGATCCATTGGTGCACTTTTGGATATTTTAATCTGTTGAATGGATCGGAGTTGGATACTATAACCTCCGAGACGTACGGACTACACGCTGCTGGACTTAAACACGCGCTCCTAGTCTTCAAACCCAACTTTGCGCGTGAGGAAATATTTGGTGCAAACCGCTCCAGAGCTACAGCCGCTCCGTGACGCGGTGGTGACCATGCCCGGGATGGTGGTGTCCCTCACCGGTGCAGTCCTGCTCCTCTTGTCTGGGCTAGTCGGTGTGCAGGCATTCGGCGACGAGGTGGAGGAGATGACCTGCGACCCGATCCGGATCAGCATGTGCCAAGGTCTTGGTTACAACGTCACCAAGATGCCCAATCTGGTTGGGAATGTGCTGCAGTCAGACGCGGAGCTGCAGCTGACCACGTTCACGCCGCTCATACAGTACGGCTGCTCCAGTCAACTCAAGGTACTAATGACTCATGTGAGACGCACGGAACATGTATCCATATGTGTGTGTGTGTGTGTGTGTGTGTGTGTGTGTTTTATTGTAGAATTCAACAGACTATAGGTTATTAAAAGCATGCACTCAAAACTGTTACACGCACATGCACACATTTAGGAACTTGATCCTGGACTCAAAAAGGCATGGATAAATCGAGGTAGTCTGCTATATTTGTGTGTGTGTGTGTGTGTGTGTGTGTGTGTGTGTGTGTGTGTGAGAGAGAACAGAGCAGACAGCAGTCGTGGTTCCAGAGCACATGACAGAGAGCTCAGTAATAGTTGACTATTGAGAAGTGCTCAGACTGATGGTGCCAGTGATAGCAGCATGTAGGTCCATTCCCCATACTATTAAAATACTATAAATGGAGGGGGTCCCATCCTTCCTGTTGTGCCAAGCTATCCCTCTAATTTCAATGAAAAAGCCCCCTCTGTCTGTTGACATTCTGAGTTCATGCCCCTCACTGCAACAGCTGAGTCTTCAGTCCTATATACTGTACTGTCCTCCTGTTAACAATGGTGCCCTCAGTGTCCTAAGACAAATGCTGCTTGTTTGTGTCATGAACCATGTAAGAAAAATTAGACTTGTCCTGTTTATATCTGATATTTTATATTAGCCTATTATAAGAAGGAGACACAACTCAGAGATGATGGATGTCTTTTTTTTAAGTAGTAGTGATTGACACTGGAAGAACTTCTGTATGAAATGATGTCTCAGTCAGACCTCTACAGAAGACACATATTTAGATATGCTGAATGAAGTTATTTCAAGGCAGTTGCTGATCTCAGGTGACAGACATTTTTGGTGGATTAGAGCCAATGGAAATGTCCGTTCCTGCAGCAATCTGTGTGTATGTGTGTGAAGCAGAACAAGGAGCAACTGCAGCGTAAAACCAAACTGTCCTGCTCCAGCTGAAAACTGTCCTGTAAGATTAGCTGACAGCACCCCCCCCCCCCCCCCCACTCTCTCTCTCCTCTCTCTTTCTCACACACAACCACCCATACACACATACAGACACACATTGCTAAAGAGGGAGGAAAGGGGAAAGGGAAACCATATCCCCTAACATTTGCTCTAATGGGAGGCTTCCTGACTGGTAACCAGAGCAGCTTTTAGCTGTGAAGTGACAGCGCTCACATTACCAACGGTCACACAAAATACTCAGAATACATTACATTACCGTCATTGGTAGCTGAGAGAAATATCAGCAGTTACTTTATCTCCATTTACATTTTACATCATAGGGATTAAAACAAACTTTTGTAAAAAAAAGAAACAAAACTTCTTTAATGCAACTTAATTTTCTCAGGGCAACTATAATAATTCTGGATCACTATGGGAACAAAAATTTACTGTTAGAAACATAATAGTTTTTCCACAACAGCCAGTCTGCTTTAGTTACTGTGATAACACTGTTACAGCCCAGATACTGATCAGAGAACAGTGCTAGAAATTGGGTTTTAATGAAGTCCACCTTCAAGGTCCATACTTCCCTAGACTCCGAAATACACTGAAGGTATTGATGAGCTCATTGTTTAATCAATAGACACGTTTGTTTATCGAGGACAGTCCTCTGTTGAAAATTTTTAATCTGCTGATTTGTCAGAAAGTAGTGACTCACAAATTCTATTTTTTGTTTCTGTCTGTACAAATGATCAGTTGTGGTTGTGATTTTTATAGCACAGAGACTCAATCATCTACTTTCCAAATAAATTCTTAGAGAAAACAAAACACATATATTTTTTCATGTGTATTTACTGTATTTCGCAACCTCGACACCCTTCTTGAATTCATGTTTCAGTTGGTCTGCATTCAAGAACTGATTTCCAGAAGGGATTTTCTCTATCACTGGATCAAGGCTCCAACCCTGAAACATTTTGTTCTTATTTTGGCATCATGAATATATTGACATTTTTACAAGGAAAATGGCAGTCCACTGTTGCATTTTTTTTTTGTATTAATAACCCTGAACTACTACATCCAATCTCCTGGAGCATAATGTTTATTTAATTTAATTGAAGGTAGCTCAAATAAATGTACTTTCCTTTTCTGTATATATTCATATCATGAGTCTGGCACAATTTTACACTCCTGCTTCAAACAGATTTCACTGTAAAACCATGAAATCACTTAAAATTGCAACCTTTTGTAACCCTAGAAGTTGCATGAAGCATTTTCCTCCCTCCCATCGCCACCATCTCAAACGGTCAAATGTGACTTCAATCTTTTCAGTATCTGACAAACATATCTATTTCACAACTATTGCTATGAGACAGAGAAAACTGATCCTTGGATTAGGGAGGATTATGGAGCATTACATGGCACATGCCCTCACTGTTGTTAAATCCACAGATTGTTTTTAAAGACGCAGTTGTATTTCTAACCTTGACGCAGGTTAGTGCTGGCTGTAGTGTCTTGACTGGGGTTGTGGAGTTTCTTATTAGAAATGAAAATAGAGGCCCATCCCTCAGAAGGTGATGCAATGTAGATAAAGAGAGAGGAAACAGTTGGGTGGTATATAAAAGTAATCTGAGGATCTACATATATGAGTGCAGGGTGTAGCCATCTAGTAGGTGTAATTCTGTTGAAATTGATACAAAAATAGGCCCACAGGGAACAACAGCTACAGATACAATATCGTAATTTATTTTTTAAACTTCATATTATTCTTCTATGTTTTCTGATTCCTGTCTTTAAATAAACACAACCCATACATTAATACAAACACATCTGTACTGCAATCACTTCAGGTTTACTTTTTCTTGTCATCCATTTTCTCTTAACACAAATCAGCCCAGACACTGAGAACAAAATGTTGAACTTTATTCAATCCTATCTTCTTCTTTTTTTTTATCTCTTTCTCCAGTTCTTCCTGTGCTCAGTGTATGTGCCAATGTGCACAGATAAGGTTCCTATCCCCATTGGTCCATGTGGAAGCATGTGTCTCTCTGTGAAGAGGAAATGCCTTCCAGTGTTGCACGAGTTTGGCTTCATTTGGCCTGAGGTGAGTCGAGAAACTTGGCCAATGTTACAAGAAGGGATCCTGCTTCAGGAAACATAACTTTCACATGTGGAAAACATTACACACACATTGTTTATCGTCAACATTTCCTATCCTGCCTCCTTTCCAGGTGCTCAACTGCAGCCTGTTCCCACCTCAGAATGACCATAACCACATGTGTATGGAAGGTCCAGGAGATGAGGACCCACCGTACCACCCTGTCCGTCACCCCCCACACCAGGAGGAGTGTCAGGCCCTTGGATCTGCTCCTGATCAGTATACCTGGTTGAAACAGACGGATAGTTGCGCTCTACAGTGTGGCTACGACAGCGGGCTCTACCGCCGAGGGGCCAAAGTCTTCACAGACGCATGGATGGCGGTGTGGGCTGTTCTTTGCTTCCTCTCAACCACTCTCACAGTTCTGACTTTTCTGTTGGATTCACAGCGTTTCTCTTACCCTGAACGGCCCATTATCTTCCTGTCAATGTGCTGTAATCTTTACAGTGTTGCTTACCTGGTAAGAATCACCATTTAATTCCGTGTCCAATTTACAATGTAGTAGATAATGCTTTTTTCCCCCTTTCATTTTATTTGATTAACAAAAGCTTCCACTCCTCATGCCTTTCTTTTTCCTCCATTGTGTGAATTTGTCCCTGCAGGTACGCTTGACTCTGGGGAGGGAACGCGTTTCCTGTGACCTAGATGCTGCGGCTGTACCAATTCTAGTGCAAGAAGGGTTAAAGAGCACTGGTTGTGCCATAGTCTTCCTCCTGCTCTATTTCTTCGGCATGGCCTCCTCACTCTGGTCAGTAGTGATCTATAGACACACAGAGCATTTTTACATCTTTTTCCCACTTTTACCTTTGTCATCGGCTGTTGTGAATGCTCCTTGGTGGAACAATTGGAACACAAGACTTACATCCTGTTTTCTTTAAACTGTCCATCCTGTCTCATAAACCCTTTACTAGATGGATTAATTTCCACACACAAAGGCAGTCTTTCTAAATATTAGACTCCAGTGTCCTCTGTATGTCAGTTGCAATGGAAACATACCGCTGTCACAGCACTTTTTCTTCCTTTTCACGTCGCCCTCAGTTTCCTGTTTGTGTTCACTGTTCCCATTTAGAAAATTAACAGGGTGAAAAAGCCTAAGGACCTCACTTTTCCTGAAATGTAACCGCAATCCTGCGTAACATGGCGTTGGCATGGTTTTATCTCATAATTAAGCTAACTGAAAAAATACCACAGCTAGTGTAAATCAAACGTTTGTTAAATGTTGAGGTTTGTCTGGCCCATTAAATTGTTGCTGACATCTGTACATTTATCCTCCTCTTATTTCCTCTGCTCCAGGTGGGTGATTCTGACTCTGACTTGGTTTTTGGCAGCTGGACTCAAGTGGGGACATGAGGCTATTGAAATGCACAGCTCCTACTTCCACATAGCAGCCTGGGCCATCCCAGCTGTAAAAACCATTGTGATCCTGATAATGAGGCTGGTGGATGCAGACGACCTGACTGGTCTCTGTTATGTTGGCAACCAACAGCAGGAGGCGCTCACAGGATTTGTGGTGGCACCGCTGGCTACATACCTTCTCATAGGTAACTAGAAAAGCACTCTGAGAGACCTCCGCCAAGGCAGACCTCCCCCCTTCGAATGAAGAGAGGTCCGCCAAGGAGGTATTAAATTTGATTCCGTTTGTTTGTCTGTCTGTCAGCAGGATTACGCATAAAAGTTGTGAACGGATTTTGATGACATTTTCAAGATGTGATGAGAGTGTCACAACGAACAAATAATTACATTTAGGTGGTGATCTGGAAGAGATCCTGGATTCTGGGTCACTTTGAATTTTACATTGTAGTAAATGGAAAATACACCCCAAAGTGATCCAAAATCCAGGATCTCTTCCGGATCACCATCAAAATGTAAACATTGGTTCTTTGTGAGACTCCCAACACATCCTGAAAATTGTATTAATATCCGTTGAAAAGTTTTTGTGTAATTCTGCTGACAGTCAGAGAAACAAACAAACAGACTCAAATTTAATACCTCCTTAGTGGAGTAATTTGTATTCAGTTACATATTTTACCCACATCCGGTCAATATTTTTAATATGAGGTCTAACAAATAAACATGGTAAGAAAATAAGTTTTGTCACAACAATAAAATTATGTTATTACCTACAGGGACAATATTTTTAATGTGTCTTTACAGAGTTTTCATGACATTTTTGATAACTTGATTTGTTTTAATTCATAACATTGACCGGTGATTTTCTGTCAACCTTTTTCAATATTTATCTGGTCATTTATACCCTGCTTGTGTTTCACAAGTACTCAATTCCTTTTTACATATCCACATTTTAAAATTTTTGATCCAAATAATTTCAACAAATGTTTTCCTTTAGAACAGATTTTTGGAAATTACCGTTTTCTTGCATTTATTTTTTTTCAATCGAATTTTACAGAAATTGCAGTTTGTATTCTGAATGTCATAATAGTAGCACTTACAAGCTTCAGGAAATAATTTTACTCTGGTGTAATTTACCATTTAAGATCTTAAATTTTAAATAAATCCCATTTGTGTTTGTCTTCAGAATTGATAGTGTCAACATTCACAGAAAAATTCCATCTAGCATTGTCAAAAACTGATGCATATGACGCCCAGCAGATTTTTATTTAGTTATTTTACATGCACTAATTATAGCAAAAATAGAAAGTAAAGATAGTAACTGATTGAAAAACATAAAAGATAAAAAATAATGATAAAAAATAAAATATTTGTGAGATATGCCCAACAGTGTATGTCTGTTTTCTACTGTGATCCAACATTCATATATTGTTTTGCCTCCTCAGGCACCCTGTTTATCTGTGCTGGATTAGTGGCTCTTTTCAAGATCCGCTCCAATCTGCAGAAAGACGGCGCCAAGACGGACAAGCTGGAGCGTTTGATGGTGAAGATCGGTGTATTTTCTGTTCTCTACACTGTCCCAGCCTCTACTGTCATTGGCTGTTACCTCTATCAGCTCTCAAACTGGGGGGAGTTCAGGGGCAGTACCAGAGACTCATATGTGGCCTCAGAAATGCTACGAATCTTCATGTCACTTCTTGTGGGAATCACGTCAGGCATGTGGATATGGTCAGCGAAGACCCTTCACACGTGGCAGCGCTGCTCTGCCCGCCTACTCAGGGACAGTCGGGCAAACCGTGGGGGCAAGAGGGCGCCGGGAGAAGGCTGGATCAAACCAGGGAAAGGCAATGAGACGGTGGTGTAAGATGAACAGCAGAGAGAACGGAAAGGAAAGACGTCCACCCGTTTCTTTCTCACAGACAGAAACTCATGGTGCCAAACAAGGACATGGAGACACGAAATGAAATGAACAGTGTGTCATGTCAACAGAGCAGGAGCCTCTGAAAGAAGTTCCTGGATGTAACGGCATCAAAAGAAGCTCTCTGAGAGTCTATGAGCAGGCCTTAGGTCCTCTAACTGTGTGCCTCGAACAGGGGGTTTTATATTGCCCTAAGGTCTGGGGGTTAAGGAGGAGACAAGGGGAGGACTGATCCGCACATAAGTAGCAAAAGTAGCCTCTCTACCTCTGTTTGACCGTCACTGCCCAGAGAGAAGGAGAAAGAAACACAATGAAGGAGATGGACAAGGCAGAAAACTAAGCATCTAAATCCAGACTCATCTAAAAGCTGTGTAGCACCACGTCTACCTCTGGCTCTCTTTTCTCCAGACCCCTCAGCAGAAGAGACTTAACCTGCTGGACACATAGATCCTTCTCTAATTTAAGGGTCTTTTAAAGTTTCGATATTTTTTTTTTTTTTTTTTTTACACTGGAGGGTCTCAGTGCAGATATTAAACAGCTATAAACTGACATTTCCCAAAAGCATCCGACAGTTTGTGGACATATGAAAATTGGACAAGAAACATGTATGTGTGGCCTTAAACGTGAACTGTGTTTACATTTCACTAGCCTTTGACAGTTTTGTAAATTATATACAAGGAATTAATTATTCGTCTGGGCTGAGGTTTTTGGGAAAGCAGTTTGATGCTGTGATAATGCACTCGATTAATGTTCAATATGTGAAGTGTCCATGCTTGTCATAAGTGCATTAGCAGGTTGTTGCGGAGTACACCAAAAGATAAACCCAGTGGAGTAACATGCACAGAGCATCTAACCAGGCCACTATGGTCAGGATTCATTTTCACACTGCACCACTGACACCTCACCATAACTAAGTGCTATATGCTAGTGAGTCGAGCAGTATCCTCTGTGAGAGCTCAGCCATTTATGAAGTGTCAACATGTAAAACACAAGTTTCTTTAAAAAAAAAACAAAACAAGACACACATAAAAAATCTAAAATTACTCAAGTATTTTGAAGCCAAGAACAAAATGAAAAACAAAATGACATATATTTACACACCTGTATGTAGATTCAACTAAGGTACTTGGTTTCAAGTGCTAACACACATTTGCGGTATCTATGAAATCATACTGCAATGAATCCTGGGAGTAACCCAGGGGTGCCTTTTATTGATCTATAAATATGGAAGCTGTAAGGCACCTGGGAAATGTAGTCTGGTGTGTTTTACCTCAGTGGTCTATGAGAATGACTAACTTCCAGTGGAGTGTGCAGTGCTTTTAGAAGCACAGCTCTGCATATGCCATGAAATCCAGGAAATGAAATGATTCCCTCTGCCCTCTTTTCCAAACACAAGCCCCAAGGCAGGCTAAGAATTAGAGGTTATTAGACTATCACTCGCCAAGAGACACATTATGCAATATAGGATGCATGCATATATGCACATATACACACACATCCTGTAGGAGGACTTCAGGTTTATACAGTTGGTTCTCATAGATGTTATCTACCAGTTTACAGAAAAGCATGTCATTATCATTATTTTAAAAAAATAATTAGCAACAATGATAGAGTGTATCTTGGCAAATTTTTGTCTTCCTCTTTTCCACTGTTTGCCAGTTTCCTGGTAACTTCTCAGTTTTTAGTTTGGTCATTTGCCTGTCTGTATCTTTTAGCTTCATCTACTGCATAATGGCTCATTTCCCAGACAATCAAAATTCTCACAGAAATATGTCATGTAAACAATGTTCTTCAAAGACAAAATGTTGCGTACATGTTAATAACATCTACCATTTTGTATCTTATAAATTGTCTCATTGCTTGTAGTATGGACTGACTCACCATTTCTTATACCAAATTCTCCTCTGTACAGTACATGTGCCTGACAATCTATGTAGTAAAACTCTATAAATGAGTTTTTGAATGTATAATATATGTGGTGTGTGTGTGTTACATTACACCATTTGAGTAAAGAAAATCTGGTTCTGGATTACTGTGAAAGGACTTCAACAATGCAAAGCTTTGCTTTTCTGTGTATTATCTGAAACCAGATAGCTTCTCAAATACCTGCCACTGGTATTTAGACTAATGTTTAGTATGGGGCAGAAAACACTTTCACAATTTATGACTGCCTTTTCCTCAAATTGCAATATTGTGTTACAGTCTAGGTTTCTGGTGAAGCTTAGATTCCAGTGTTTCTCAGACCAGTATACCATGGCACACTTATTAGATTTGTAAAGTCAAACAAACATTACGTTGAGTTACAGTGAATTAAATTAAAGGTCTGACCACCTCCCCTCTGAGCTAATCCAGTTTCTCTCTAGAATAGTCTTAAAGTTTGGCCATCTCAACTCCCAGAGGTTCAGGTGACAACTCTAAACAATACTCGTGCCTTCAAACATAATATGTATGTGCCATGGCCTGATGAAGATTAAGAACCACTGGTAAAATATATATGTATTTCTAAATGCTTTTGAGAAGTCCAGATGTGTCAGTGTTGGTGTCAGTTCACCTGCACTGATCTTAGCCTGTAAGGTTTAGTCTGTTTCTTTGCATAGAAAACTCATTGCCTTGATGATGTCATCAATGTATGATAAGAAAATTGCTAATTTATCATTGTACAAACATGACAAAATGATTTTTAACTTGTTTGTTATTTAAAAACACTTTTGTATCAGAAGATTAATAAAAAAACATTTTGGTTTCCAGTATGCTGTTGTAGTTTTCTGTGTGTGTGTATTTCTGTGTGTGTTCTTTTTGACATAAGAGGGATAGGGTTGCAGATATTTCAAACCCTCATGTAGTAATAGGATGAGGTGAGGAATCTGGCTTCAGCATGACCTCTAGAAACATTAAAATGCTATGAAAGAATCAACATATGAATGAACGAATTGGGGTTTTTTTGGGTTCGTATGTTAAGTTGTGTCAAAAAAAACTTCCTTTCAACTGAGTGGTTTGATCCATTGGTTGAACAATGCTGCCACCTGTTGTCTAAGAATACAAATTAATCTTTAAGCTAAGGTATTAGAGCGACTACTTGCAATACTTTAAAGTAGTGCAGAGACTGTTTAGCATTTGTTTTTTAACAGTTACTTTGGGTTAGGATCAGAAAAAGCTCCACAACCACTAAATTGTTTTGAATCCACATTGGAAACACAGTGATTATGCTGTGTAAACATTACTGTACCATCAATCACATCCCATCAGCTATGAACCACCTCACACACAAACACACTTACAGAAGCACACACACCTCCACTCACTTCAAAATTAGTCGTAATTTGGTTTTACAATTACACTTAGATTACATTAGGCTGTAATTTACCAGCGCAGGGGTAAAATTACATCTGGAGAAACTGATTAATTCTGGGCAAGTTTAAGCCTGTATGTGTGTGTGTGTGTGTGTGTGTGTGTGTGTGTGTGTGTGTGTGTGTGTGTGTGTGTCAGGGGAAGGAGAGACAGTGAGAGTCCAAATATCTAAGTCTGCAGCTCAGATTGCCTTCCTGTAATTTACTGTGAGTGAATTGAGTGTTTGTTTAAGAACTCACTCAAAAGCCCGAGGTAAAGGGAAAGTGACAGCATCTACTCCTCTATTGTTTCCAGATGTTGCTCCACTAACATACTGCTCACACACACACACACACACACACACACACACACACACACACACACTGACATGTTCACATGCACAGACAGAAACAGGGCAAGTTAAACAAGTGAAACACTCCAAAAACTCATACCCTAACCGGTGTTTTCATATATATGAGTGAGTGTCTGCATAAAAATGTGTTGCTGCACAAAACATGTCACAGATCATTTATTTATCTTTAAGCTCCAAGACATATGAACATGTCACAATACACACACACACACACACACACACACACACACAGACCTGGCAGTTTATTTTTCCAGAAAGTAAAAATAACAGAAAATTATAGTTCTAAGTTTAATGTATTTTCACAAATAACAGCTTTTATACCCCCTGGACATTTGCAATTGTGGTGACACTTGGAGTGGCTCACTTCATAAACACATACTCAGGTTCACTGTGATAGAACACGAACAGCATGTTGGTGTTATATTATTTTATTTTTTACAAAGCCCCAATGTGAAAGGCCCCTATTTAAATTCCTTGGACTAATATTCCTGGGAATGTATTTTCAGTCTAAGGCTCCCTTGTGTGTAATTGTATGTATGTGTGTGTGTGTGTGTGTGTGTGTGTGTGTGTGTGTAAAAGGAGAAAGAAACCTGGTCTAAAGTGTGAGTAACACAGGAAGGGAGAGTTGAAATAAGGCAAAAACCCAAAGAAATACAAAGAAGAAGTTCAACAATATCAAAACTGAGAGATGAAAATAGAGAAATGAGAAAAGTGAAAGGAAGCAAAAAAAAAAAAAGGAAATCTATCATCCTCAAACAACACAACGCTGCAGCTGTTCGCCCTCAGCAATGTTGAAATCATGTTCCCATCCTGCTCTGCGTCTCCTCTGTATGAATAGTTCTGAGTAATAGCCACCACTAGGGATTCTGGGTGACGTAGTTGTCTTGGCCCAAAAGCAAATTCAGAGTGAGGAGGATTTGTAAAAAATCCCAGTTCTGGGGCCAAACAAGCTAACGAATAGAGGCCAGAATCCAAAATCCTGGCCAATAGGGAGATTGGGGAATCAAGTACCATCAAAGTCAAACACATAGGCACTTATGCATTTGTACATGACAGCAGGCATGAAAGAGTTGTATGTTTTTACATTCTTATTCAAATAACAGGTCATATGATGATTATTCTAGCCTTAAACTTATCTTACATGACAAACTTTATAAATTCCTTACTCATATGTCCTTAAATATTTGGCTGATCATTAAAAGGCATTAAGATAAGATAAGATAAGATAAGATAAGATAAGATAAGATAAGATAAGATAAGATAAGATAAGATAAGATAAGATAAGATAAGATAAGATAAGATAAGATAAGATAAGATAAGATAAGATAAGACTTTATTGATCTCACACAGGAGAAATTTACTGTTACAGGAGCTCACAGAAAAAGTACAAAAAGGTGCAAAAAGGAAGTAAAGCAGTGCAAATAATAGTGCAAATAATCATAGAGGTAAATAATAAAATAAAGCTAGAAATAAAAAATAAAAATATGTACTAGAAATAATATATATATATATATATATATATATATATATATATATATATATATATATATACATACTGTGTCTTATGTACAAAAAAAAGAAACAGCTTTGGAGAAACATAAATAAATAAATAAATAAACTGATAAACAGATACTATATACAAATGCACATATGTGTTGTTGGTCAGAAATAACTCTGGTCTACAGGCAAATATGACCAGAATAAAAAGAAGTGAAACTTTACCAAAGAGAAATACAGTTAAAAGAAGTAGTTTCCTATTGATTTTTAGATCAAAATATGGTTAAATAGTTTAGATATACTCCTAGTAATATTGTAATTTGGGTAAAATTCTGTACATAAATTACATAACAGCCATGATCCAAGATGAAGTCCATTCATTCATTCATTATCTGAACCTCACCCTCACTAGGGTCGCGGGGGTCACTGGGGGCCTAATCCAGCTACAATGGGCAAAGGCGGGGTACACCCTGTATGAGACGCCAGTTCATTGCAGGGCTGACATATATAGACAAACAATCACTCTCACATTCACACCTATGGACAAATTTTTAGATTAACCAATCTGGGAGGAAACGGGGAGGACATGCAAACTCTGCACAGAAAGGTCTGGTACGGGATTCGAACCAGGGTCCTTCTTGCTGTGAGGCACGAGTGCTAACCACTGCACCACCGTGCCGCCCAGATGAAGTCCAATCTAATACAAAATACTGTCTGTATATCATAATTGACATTACAGGATTCCCTTAGGCCAAGAATTATACATCTATAATACAAATAAATATATGCATATATGTAAAAACGTCAGCTAATATATTCCACTTGTCATTTGTTTCCCACTTTAAAGAATGTAAAATGTTGTGTCCAGTAATAGTGCTCATTCTGTCTTTCACCACTAGATGTCCCTCTTGGCTCAGATCACAGATGAATTTTTTTCCACCTACAATCTGTCAATCATGACTTTCTTTCATCTTCTCAACTGCATTAAAGTACATATGTGCCTCAAGGTGGATTTGCTGGAACTGAACCATTCTAACTGATAAATTAGAAAAGAAATAAGAGGATTAATGTAGAGCCCTGGTGTATTGAAAATATAACACTCAATAGTCTGATAAATTGTTTTTAAAAAAAATCTTTCTATTTCAGTATTAACTCAGTGCATGTGATACTTGCTGTAGATATTTGAAATAGATTCACATAAAAATCATGTAGCAGTCATTTGGTTTATGTGAACATAACTGTGTTCTTCTATTACGTCAGGTGCATAAAATCCAATGGAGTGTGTTATTTGTAGAGGCTTTACTGTTGTAGGGAAGGCAAATGTGTGGCAATGAATAAATATGGCACCATCTGGGGGAAAGGCTGAGTGCTTCCATGTTATTTCAGTAGGACATTTGTCAACAGTGGAAATGTCAACCAGTCAATGCAGTCGCTTCATCTCTCTCAGACCAAACAGCACATCAGAGACGAAGGGAATGAAGTGAGAAGAAAAAGAGCAAAGGAGACAAAGGATGAAGAAAGAAAAAGCAGAGACATGAGGAGGACTGGAGAGAAAATGTGAATAATGATGTGGATATGGAGAAAAAACAGAGAAAGATGAAGTGAAACGTCTAACAAGTGGAACATAATAAATGATGCCATTGTTTTTCTTCAATCATAAAGCCAGTTTGGCAAATTAAATGAATGGAAATGACTCATACAAACATAATTTTACTCCAAGAGCCTGTCTGGTTTGTTTCCTATCAGTTTTTTCCTGTGTCTGTGTTTACAGAGTGTAGAACCAGACAGCAAAGACAGACGTATACTGGTAGTTCAGGCTCTAAATGCCATGTTTTTTGTCTGTTAGAGAAACTCATACCTGCTGCTATTTACTAAAGCAGGGGTGTCAAACTCATTTTAGTTCAGGGGCCACATTAAACCAAATTTGATCTGAAATGGGCCGTACCACGAAAATTATAACATAATATATAATGTCAACTCCAAATTTTCCTCTACGTTTTAGAGCAAAAAAAGTTAAATTATGTGATGAAAATGTTCACATCTACAAACTGTCCTTTAAAACAATATGAACAACATGAATAAACTGACACTTAATAAATCACAACTAAATACAAGTTTAACAAGATTATGCATCAGTTCATCTTTTACACACGTCAATTACAATGTATAGATTATTAGTTGATCTACAAATACACAAAACATTGTTAAACTTAGACTTCGGACATTTCAAAATGTTCATATTTGTTCAGGTTATTCACATTTTTGTGAAATTATAATTTGTTTTATTGTAAATACAGTAAAAGGATGTGAAATGTTTAAATTAAAGAGCAAAATGTAGAGTTGTGAGTATTTATAGGTTATTATAACAGTATTTTACTGATCTGACTCATTTTGATCTGTATGTGGAACCTGAAATAAATGTACCAGTATATTCACTATCATTTTTGTATTTTCACAAATTTATCCCAGGAGCCGGACATGGGCCCCGGCCCGCATGTCTGACGCCCCTGTACTAAAGGATAGTAATTGCAAAATATTTAATATAAGAGCAAGGTCTAGAAAGAGGAGGCCAGAGTCCTGTGTTTTTATTCCTCCATCCTTTACAGATTGTTGATGAGGTGTAGACACCCTACTGTTTGCTGGGGATCAAGGGTATATATTTATACAGGATTTTTTTAACCACACGGGTCAGTGACTTTGCTTCAAACTTTATTGAAGGTCTGAATGACAATGAGACACTTTACTAAAGCCTATGATCCAGGACTTACTGTGTACTGCTTATTAGAACTGGTCTATTACACCACAGCTGTATCACTGCTACACCGATATGAAAATTAAGTGGCAAACACACACTGTGCACGAGTATAAACAGGAGACCAAAAGGCATTTGATAAGAAACAGAAATGCAGGCAACGTGCAGAGAAATGAAGGGAGAGGAGAGGAGCGAGTACCCTGCAGGGTAAATGATAATATCCCTTTTCCTTTAAGATTTAAAACTAATACACACATGACCCGTTTGTACAAGAGAAACACAAACAAACACAGTTATTATGGCACCTAATCTTTCATAGATCGATTGATAACCAACCCTATGTCATTACTTGGAAATTTATCTCATCAAGTGATCAAAATGTGACTCCTGCAAATTGAACTGCATGAATAGATAATTCCACCTTGTTGTCAAACAAAAATGAGATTAATGCTTCATTACAAACCGATTATAAATCACGCAAAGGTTGTAATCAGCGATTATTGTAAACTCATTTGTTATGCTGTTCTGCAAATTCAACTCTGACTTCAAATGCACAGTGAACTGACCTTCAGTACACAACTGAACTAATCAAATAGACGTCTCTTAAAATCCAAACACTGAAACATTTAGTGAAATATTGTAAAGGTTTAGGATTGGGGACATTTGCAGGCTTATTTTTAACTTGTGCCACAAATCCAACAGACCATTTTTGACAAGTGTGTCATGAAAACCGCCTCAGGAAATGTAGTGAAAGTATCAGTGACAGATATGAAGGTTGGAGCAATGAAGAAAAAACCTGCAGCAGAAACATTGTTATGGAAGAGCTCTACACGATACAATAGTAACGTATGATTCATCATTTTTAACCCTTACATACTGTTCGGGTCAAATTTGACCCATTTTAACATTTAACAGCAATAAAAATAGCCTAAATGTCTTTTTTTTTTTTGCCTGAAATCAGGTGACTTTTCCTAAAATAATCCAAAATACACAAAACTGAAAATATTTTAAACTTTTACAATTTTACACGGGTGCTACCATTTTTTGTACACTCATACTGTTCCAGGTCAAATTTGACCCATATTCATTTCAATGTATTTTAAACTTCCCAGAGTGTGTTAAATCAAGGTAAAGGGTGGGAATGGAGGGAAACTTGAAACTGTGAAACTGTACATGTCATGTTCCTGTATATCATTTATGGGACAGTTGTGACAGTGTTCACTGGGGGGGCTTGAAACTGTCTCGAGAACTTTCCATGTTCCCACCTTATTTTCTCACAGAAAACATGGTTTCTGTAGGAACATGAACCTGTTAGTTTTTGAAGTCATGGGGAATCTTGAAACAGTTAAATAATAAAAAAAATGTTGATAAACAGTGATCATAAATAGTGAACCTAAGGAAAAGAGGTCATATGAGGTCAAAGGGTGCCTCGAAACAGGCGTGAGATCTGCACCTGCACCAGAAATGTAACAAAATAAAAATAAACAAATCAATTTAAGCAAGACATTTAAAAAGAGGAGTTGAGTGTTTATCAGGTCATACAGCACTGATATTTCCAGAGAATATGGTGAAGACATACTGTACAAGAAGTGCTTGATCTAATCTTCCAAGATGAAGACAGTGACTTGGACGAGGATGTGTCAGAGCAAGAAGACCAATTAGAGGAAAACTCTGATTACAGTCACTCTGATGATGATGAAGATGAAGATAATGATGATGATGATGATGATGATGATGATGATGATGATGAAGATAATGATGATGATGATGATGATGCCAATGATGAAGAAGAGGAGCAGGCAGCAGTGGAGACAGTCATGTCATAAAACAATGCCATCAGTTAATCCTCACTTCCACGTACAGTTGCAGGGAGGATGGCAGGGGAACATGTCATTCAAATGACTCCAGGACCCACAAGACTGGTTATTTCACATGCATCTGACATTCTGTGAGTGTTTCAGCTCTTCCTACCTGTAGCCATTGAAAGAATTGTCATTGAAATGATAAACAGTGAAGGGATCAAACGACATGGTCAAGAATGGAAGAGCATAGATGTGACTCAACTGCATGCCTACATATGGTAGAGTTCTTTGGTGTTATGACAATAGGGACAGTGTTTTAACATTTCAATGGTTGTACCAGGTAATATACATTAAATATACAGTTCTTAAATGTTTTTGCAAATTGTACTTTCAATAAAATATATTAACATCATTATGGCTATTATGTTTTCATGTCTTAGTTAAAATAGGATGAGAGAAAGGTGTTTTTATCCAAAATCGAGTAGTGTAAATATAAAAATACACTGTCTCTGCTTTCTGAAACTTTAATTAAGGATTATTCAACCATTTATTAATGTCAGATTGGTTCTTTGTATGTTTTAAAAAGATATTTAGTTCAAAATTAGGTGTAGACTCTTATTAGGAGTGTATTCTTTGCCTGGGTCAAAATTGACCCATACCATACCATGAAGGCATAGAATATGAACAGTATGTAAGGATTTAAAACAAGCACCAATTAACAGCTACTCTTTTATGTAAATTAGTATTTTATAATCTGACATGAAGATAAGAAATCATCTCAGACATTGTGATGATTTTCAAGTCATGTCATAATGTGTGCCATTTGGATCCAGCTTATACTTTACTTGTACATTTTATATATAAGTGAATGTTGATTGTCTTCAGTGAAACTGGTAATGAATGGTTAGTTAGGAACCTTTGTCTCAGATTACATTATTGTCAGAGTCATACATGTGTAAACAGCCTACGTGTACGTGTTTCAATTAGAGTGTAATTTTAATCAGAGTTTTCATATGAAAATCAGACACTTGCTCTACATGGGTGTATTCACATGCAAATTACAGTGCAACCCTGATCAAAACATGACATAAAAACACGTTTGCTGTTCCTCTGTGACAGTGATGCTTGTTTTTCATTCATGGAGCACAGTGTGGAATTTTAGAAACGGCTAAAACACAGAGCACTCCCAGCAACAATAATAGTGATGACAGTAATAACAACAAGTATACAGAGAATGCCTAATCTCACCCCTATTTTGTGTGAATCTCAAGTTTCTATGACAACCCTTTCTTGAATTAGAGCCAATAATGTGATTTTGACATTTCTGCAAAATGCGACATTGACCTTTGACCTTTTGCAATATTGATAATCTTGTTATGTGTATATATATGTGTCAGTAATATTATTATGTAATATTACAATATATCCAGTATTGATTAAGTTATAGCATATGTCTATGCTTGACACACATAAACAGTGTTAATTTTGCAACATGTCACCTTTGACCTCCAGAGATCTCAAAAACTATGGGTCGTATTCAAATGGATCATTGCATTTGATGCACATTAGCTATATGTATATGCCCATGTAATTTCATGGTGTTATTTTAGGTATTCATTGAGTTATAGCATGATATGTCTCTGTGTACACACACACACACACACACAGTAACTACAATAATCTCTCCCAACAAATGGTGGGCGAGATTAATGAGGATGCCAGGCAACTTTCAGCTCCAAAAGTTACAATAGTAACTTTATTACCCATCCACCCCTGAGGAGGAAGATGAAGGTATTGTTTTTGGTTTTGTTTTCATGTTCATTTGTTTGTCAGGAGCCTTATGCAAAAACTATTGGACAGTGTCCATGAAATTTTCAGGAAAACTGAGTAGTTCCCATTAAATTTTGATGAATGTAGGTCAAAGGCTATATTTGACATACAAAATGAGAAAAGGCCTGGCTTGAGTCATAAATCATCTAAGACTGTGATTTAAAAACAATCATTTGTTGAGAATATTCCCAGTCTTAATTTAAACATAATAAATGTGTTTTCTATTCACTTAAAACTCTTTATGAGCTGGGAATAGTTATGTATCTCTGTGTTACTGCATTAATAATACTACTGAATTAAAGAGGCCATATTTTATCCACTTTAAATGCTGCCAACATGCTGACAGATAATAAATTGAGGTGATGCCGTTCTCAGTTTGCCATTTCCAACTGCCAATTAACACACTATATTGAATGAATTGTTACACTATGACCTTCTTTATATAATAAATATGTCGTCCACATAAGTCACCTTTGAAAATTAGTGAACCACCTGTAGCCTGACACTTAATAAACTGAAACACTTGCCAGTTGGAGTCAATACAGCTAGAAAGTCTAAATATTCATTAGCCACAGTGAACATTAAAATGTTTAGAATAATTTCTCTCTGTTTTTATTTCAGTAACAGCACGGATGAGGAAAATGACATGTAAGCTGTTTATAGGGTGTAATTTTAATTAACATTCTCAAATCTTGTATGGCTTTAAAACAGACAGGGTATTGCAGAACAAAAGGGAAAAGGAAATGGCAAAGTGAGTAATAAAGGTACAGAGCAGTAGACTGATGAGGCCTTTCATTTTCCATTAGTGCAGCCCAGATCACATGTGTCATCCTTAATGGGACATTTCATACAAAACCCACAGCACATAAAATCACATGCACATGAAGATATCAAGACAAGATATAGGCTGATGTAATGGCAGGGCATTATATTACCAGTCACATTGTATAGTACAACCAAAGACCAAAACATCTGTAAAGTCATTCATGATGTCTGTAACATTACTTTTCAGGTAAAACTAAACAAAACAGACTGCATTACTATTGTTTCACTGAATTATATTTTTTATCATCATTATTAACAATAACCATAACACACAGACACATGTAAAATCATGTAAATCATAAAGTAGTTAAGTCAGAATCATTGATCTGAAACTGAATGGGTCTGTGTCAGTACATGTGTGCTGGGCCGGCCCAAAGCTGCTTAGGGCCCTCACACCACTAGGACCCCCCCCCCAACAGCACCAAAAGTCCATTATTAAATATATCTATTATATTTAAAAAATATATATTTTAAGTATTTTATTTTTATTACAACTATTATTCATATATATAAGAAGACAATGTCATTTTGGTCTATCTAGTTGTGGGAGATTGCACACCGTCATGACCTCTGCTCCGGTGACCTTTCCCCCAGTGCTCTCCATACTCACCTGGCCCCGCACTGCGCAGCTGCAAGCCGTTCCTCATCTGCAACTATAAAAGCAGTGAGGCTTGCCGTTGCGGGACCATTCAATAATGTCACCTCCATAACCTGGACACTTTGCAATTTTCTCAGTCACCACGGACTCTGGCCCTTCCATGCCCAGGTTTTGGTTTGGTCTTGTCTTTATGTTGGGTTTGTCATTAAATCTATTCTCCCTTCAGCACTGTGCATCTGAGTCCTCCCTCTACTCACCCCCTCATGACACACACCTTTGCAAATCTGCAAACGGTTTAACTTTGAAACGCGGTCTTTCAAATAGTGAAGTTAATGTGGCACACATTTACACTTCAATGTATTTGTATGCACAGTAAGTGCAAAATAACTTAAATATTTCAGTTTGCTATGACAACAAACAGCTACAATGACATGGGTATGTTGTAAGCAAATTACACAATATGGTAATGATAGTAGGTATGTTACACACAGTGTAGCCTATAGGACAATAAAGCATCTGAAGTGGTGGTATAGGGGCCCCAAATTTGCTTGGGGCCCCAAAAATGCTTGGGCTGGCCCTGCATGTGTGTCATGTTACAAAAATGAGCTAAAGACGAACCTTAAGTAAGATTCAAGTGGGCTCTGTCTCAATGAATCAACCATTGATATGAAGATTAAAGAACTATAACCACCTAAAAAAATATGTTAATATAAAGTTGACTTAGAAATAATAACTCATTTTGTTGTCTGTATTACTTCACTCATAGATGGATAGTTTAGAATCACAAGCAAATACTCATAAGCATGGTGATGCATGTAATAAGGGGGGAGATTAATAGTTTCCTAGTTTTACTCCACAACCCCAAAATAACCACTGGTTTTTCCAATAGCTGTGAGGCTGTTGAACTCAGCCACCGCTCTCTAAGGTGTCTCTTCTGGGTTATAGCATATATTTTTAAAGTATGTCATGCATTTTAGCATATTTTAATTCTTTTACAGTATTGTAATCATGAGTCTGACATTTTAGTACATTTTATTATAATTAATAATCATATATTTATTTATTTTGCATTGCAAATAAAGGTCCTCGATCTATTTTCATTCTGTGACTTAAATGGCAATAAACCTTCCTGGAATCCTTGGTTCATAAGCCACAGTCTAACATACATAAACGGTCACACTTTGGGGGAATAAAAGGAGTGAGTTGTTTTCTAGTTCTTCTCTGGAAACAAAAGGATGCTAGACTCAAACAAAAAGATGGAAAATTCCTTGCTTTCTTCCCCTGCATTATACACCAGGGGATGATAAATGATGAATGACAAGTGTTTGCATCTCAAACTCATGAGGGTTGAGTGTCAGGGTTGAGTGTCTCTGACAGACCAGGTATCCAGCCCACCTGGATGTTCACCTCCTTTATTACACACATCCATCAGTTAAATTCATTCACAGGTTTTACTGGATCTTCTCCATCTTTGTCTCTAATTGGTTGTCGCTTTGTCCTTTCATCTGATTAACTGTGATTTGTTTGATCAAATTTGGGGAATTACAGCTATAGCAGGCAGCCTTTCTGCAAATATCACAGGTGGCAATATTTTGATGAGCAGGCTCAATATACGACATAATCATGCTCAGTTTTCAGCCACAGACGTGCTGGTGGTTACTGGCAGGTAATCAGTAGTGAATCTCATCTTTTGCAGGAAGTGAGCTGCCCAAGTGAGAGACAGAATACATACTAAAACACAAAGAAAGTAGCTTAATTGTGTATGAACTGGACCAAACTAGCCCACTATAGTAGAGAAGGAACAGTACAAATATTCCATTGCTGTAATTGATTCGATTTCTCAGTAATCAGTAATGTACACCCTGTTTATTTTGACTCAATATTTTAAGAAAAATATCTGTCCTTGGGTTTTTAATCAATTCAAATCAGATTTTGCATCATAGACTACATTCTAAACATAGACATAAAAATATATAGTAATATACTAAAGATGACCATAGATTTACAAGAAAAAAAAATAGAGGAGAGTAGTAGACTTGATTGGGAACCATTAACGATCCTTAAAACCAATGTGGATTATGTGACGTATCATTTTGTGACAACAGCAGAAATGTAGAATTGCTGCTTTAGTATAGTTGAGTACATTTTCAATACAAGTTTGTGTAATTTATTTAATGTAGCTGTATTATTGTTATATGCTTCCTGTCTATATGGTTTTCTATGACAAAATTGTAATAATTAAATATTTTCTGGATGTCTTTAGGGTTAAAGTGATTATATATGAATACAAACATGTGAATGGGATTTTATACATGCATGAATTTATTTTTCCCCATTTCTTTTGCATATTGTAAGACTTGAGTTGTTCCTTAGGCCAGCTTCATATTTTCTTCAGTTGTATGTGAAGTCATATACAACTTAATCTGTTATCACATTTATTATTTGTTCTTGAATGCATCAAAACACATTGGCAGTTTTTGATGAATATTTTTTTATGCATTCTGTCTCTGAATTTAAGCACATCTTTCCTTTCTTCACATTTATATATTTTTTCTTGACCCATAGCGGCACCTTCTACCATTAAAAAAAAAATCATGACACCTGTGGCTTATTTGTATACCTTGTGAAAAGTGTCACCTGTTGTTCTTACCAGTCATTGTAGATATCAAATAGTAGCCACAGAAGACTAGGCTGTCACATAAAAAGTCACATGCTTTTATGACAGACGCTTCTGAAAATGTGAAACCATAACTGCACTGCACAAACACCACATGTAATCAATAAAAGCACTCTGTCTGGACTCCATAAACTACAGATATTTCACAGGCCGAGGGATGAAACGAAAAAAACTGCATTATATATATCAACCTAACACATATCCATTAGGTATGTGTTAGGTTTTTTTTGTTTGTTTGTTTAAACAGACGTACTCTGCATCGTTTCGGCCTACTCTTCCTGTCACTTCTTATCCTTTTCTGATCTGGCTGGTCTCTATGTACGACTGTTAGGAACATGAACCAGTGTCTGTTGGAGCTACATGAAAGCCACTGCCTCTGGATCACTACAGACTAATTTCCCCCCTGTGTCTGCAGATGAATGTAACAATACAGGTGAGTGCTTCAGTGTGTTATCATCCTTCAATGATTCCACAACGGAGCTGTCAGAGGACGAGACGTTTTCTGGCTCCAAGGCAATATGGCTATGAAAAAAAAAAAAAAGATTAAATTCCTACCGCGACCACTCATTGCAGCTACCTAGGGTTGTTCCCTCTGAAATTACTGAGTACAATGACAGTGCTAGACCTGAGATTTAAAGCTTTGGGCTTTTTTTTGTTTTGTTTTTTTAAACCAACACATACAGAGCCACTGAAGCAATCAAATGCCATAAACCTGTAACATGATAAAACACCAAATGTCTTTATCATAAGTTACAGGCTTGCAATGTCCTTAGGTCATTTTAAAAGGATATTTATATTAATGACAGTATTTGTTATATATGGTTATGTAAGCATAGCGAGGGAAAACAAAGATAAATCCACAGCATTCAGTAACAGTTTTTGTTTTGTTTTTTTTAAGTGGGGCGCCATCTGGGCAGCTATGTAGAGCGTAGCAAGAGGAGACAGAGTGTGACAGCTGATGCAGTGATGCAAAAAGGGTACAGGAGATACAGTATATACTTACCTGCCAAATGGCAAGTAAGACACAAAAATTATGCACAGAGAGAATAGTTTTTGTATCATCTCTTTCAAGTTTTGGTTTTCTTTCTCTGCTGTCTGCAGATGGCTTCCTACTTTCCATGTGTTACGTGTAAATCACATGGCTAAACCTTCAGCTTCTGACACAAATGGCACCTTAAAATAAAAAAACAGTATTGTCCTCAGGGTTGGTGAATCTCAGCTCCATATAGTAAAATCCTGCCATGTATTTGTTCCAACCAGTTGCTGAATCAGCACCGTTTTAATGAGCACAACTCCTCCTCCAGGTGGGTGACATAACTAGGGGAATCAGCTGTTTTAAGTGAACAGGTAGAACCAATACATGGGAGTACTTTTGCTTCATGGAGCTGCGATTTCCCCAACACTGCCAGTTCCATTTATTATTGTCTTTCTGATCCGTCATTCCATCCACTTCCACAATACATACGTAGCAAACATTCTTGCATATTCTACAAGCTCTGCACTTGTATGGGTGATTTTAGATGAAAGAGTGAACCCATTTATGTGTATGCTTTTGGATAGTGGAAGCCAGAGTGTAATAGTCCAGGTTATGTAGTTTATATGGCAACAGAATACTTTAGAAATGTGATCTTTACAATTTAGTTCCCCCCCCCCCCCCCCCCCCGTATGCTGGTTAAGGTTAAGGACTTTTCCCTAAATAAGGTTACCTTTTGTGCCTCACAGTAAGAAGGATCCTGGTTTGATTCCCACACCACCTGTGACCCTAGTGAGAAGGTTCAGATGATGAGATAATACTAATTTTTTTTCACATCAATATCTAACCTGAGTTAAAACAAAGAAAAATTCCAAGGCACTCTCTTAAAAGTGAAGAATAAAAAGCCTTTATTAAACTGGCTTGGTTACAAAAACCTATAAAATCATATAAAAACCCCAACGCATTTCGGCATAAATGGCCTTCATCAGGGAGTCCTAACTTGAGTTGTTTTATTAAGTCAAATATGGTACTTTCGTTCACCCTGATCAGTGTTCATGTGGCTCTCACACAGACACCAAGGTCCATACAGGAGAGAAGAACAGATTTAATGCATCTGAACAGAGTGCATTACATCCTTGTGTTATTCAGGTGAATGTGGCAATAACAACTTTTAATTTATGTTGAGAAAACTATTGTGCAAGAATAAACCTTTAGACCTATTCAACAATCAGCAGTTATACAAAGTACCTGGGGGGGAATATGTAAAGTCCACACAGAAAGATACACACCGACTAGAATTGAACCCCGTACCTGCTTGGTATGAGCTGATAGTGTTTTTGTTTTTTGCTTTATACACAAATTAAAGTAAGTGGATTTTATATCTTTCTATATACTCATTAGCATAAACATTACATCCTCTCTTTGGCCTTTGCCTTTTAGTAGATACATGTTCTGGTTGACTGACACAAAATCAATTGCTTTGCTTTCTAATTCACATAGGGTAGAATGCTCAAGAGGGAGAGATAGTGACGATAAAACACCAATTTCCAGATAAATATTTTATAACTCAGGTAGTGTTTCTGGTGATGATGTGATAATACTGTAAAAACACAATGTACACAATAGCAGACAGAGCCCTACCTCAGAGGCTGGAATACAAGTTGACACCACTACATCTGTGTTTACTTATTAGTTATTGCTTAAGACAAGCCACAGACCAATCAGTCAAAGCATATGTCAAATTGAACCCAAATATAGGAATACTGAATCACATGTGATCAGCAGTGTAGTGGTCCCTGGAGAAGTGGCTGTCCACATGTCAAAATGTCCTTGGGCAAGACACTGAACCCCGACTCCCAGTAGGACTGACAGAACCTTAGAAACCTACTGGTGTGTGAATAGGTGAATGTGAGGCTAATGTAAAGCGCTTTGAGCACCATGAGGGTGGAACGCACTATACAAGTGCAGTTCATTTACTTTTTTTTTTTTTTTTTTTTTTTTTTTAGACACACCATTTTAGAAAGTGACATATCCTCCCGACAACCAAGAAAGTGAAAGCTTCACGTTTTTTTTTTTTACATTAAAAAAAAAAAAATCTTTAATGGAAACTGCATAACGCAACAGTTTTGTTTTTTTCAAATACATTTTTATCCACCATTTCTGCAGCAGGGGACATAGAAATGCTGTTCATCTGGGAACACTGTGTGTGTGTGTATATATATATACACACACACACACACACCATTAATAATAGTTCTTTAAGGTTATACATGTCATTTACCCGATATAACTGTAAAAACATGGATTACTTTTTTTTTTTAATAACAAAAGTTAGGAAAATGAAGTCACCAATACCCGAGACTGACCCATATGCCACACCAGTGACTATTTCAGCCAAGGATAAGTGCTCCCTAACACAGATGTAGACAGATTTGTTAATATTAGAGTAAAATAGGCCTTTTGTGTAATAATCTTAGATCTTTGGTTACAGCTCAGGAAAAACAAAAACAACAAAACTGTTGCATTTCTCTTTTTGTTCAATGTCTTTATATCAAAGACTGAATGTCATAACATGAAATATTTAATTGCCCGTTACTTCTAGGATTGAGGTCCAGGTATGTAGGGAGCCTCCCTGCTGGGACTCCACATCGGAGGCTGATCAGTGGATAGAGCTGCACGTTTCTTCCAATGATCCCAGTTTCTATTTAGAACATATGCCTGCAAGTCTCATTAAACAACCCCAAAGTTAATCACCAGCCTAAGGAGCTCTGGCACTAATTGCTCTTATAAACCACTATGTGTCCAGACAATATATTGCTCTATCCAGGCTCCAGGAAACACTGGGCCAATTTTTTTTTCCTTCTGTGTGCATCTACTTTTTTCTAACAATTGAAACACAAATTACATCGCGTCTGATCAGATCTAATTTTGGCCACTTACCTATGTAGGTCTAAATCAACTTGAACAGTCGCCTCAGAATTAGTCTGACATAAATCGCAGTTCTGAGCATGGCACAGTTTATCCGTTTCTTCATCATTTCCTCACGTGCACGGCTTCCATTCCACATTCTCAACCTGTACAACGAACAAAGTGTCCATGTTTACTTTTTTTTTTTTTTAAACACCACCTTGCATGAGTTCAGGCCCATCACCTATAATCACAATGACCATTTAAAAAAAATAACAATAATAATGTGATCAAATTGTCATGAGGGGTAAAGTGAAGAGAGGTCTCTAATGCACAGTGCTGAAGGGAAAAATAATTTAACAAACAGAACAAAATCAGGACAGACGGCGACAACACCAAAACAAGACCTGGGAGGGGAGATCAGCCGGAGTCCGTGGAGATGCGAGATGCGAGATGCGAGATGCGAGATGCGAGATGCGAGATGCGAGATGCGAGATGCGAGATGCGAGATGCGAGATGCGAGATGCGAGATGCGAGATGCTCAGCATGTCCAGGTTACAGAGGTGACATACTAAATGGTCCCACACCAGCAACCACAAGCTTCACTGCTTAAATATTGCAGATCAGCAACGACTTGCAGTTGCTCGGTGTGGGACCAAGTGGATCTGGAGAGCACTGGGGGAAAGGTCAATGGAGGAGAGGTCGTGACACAAATAGCATGCAGCAGCCAAGTTATCTATTCATCTCCACTTTATCCAGTTTATTCTTCTGTCACATCATCACATTCTGTAACATGTAAGTAAGACCCTGTTCCCACATTAAATTAAAATGCCGCAGTGCAAATGGCCAGGGCAGGTGTATGCAGTCACACTTGGCATTAGAAAGCATCTGCTCAGTAGTTCCTGCTTAATATGTAAATAAAAGAGCTTGTCTCTATCCTAAAACACTGCTTACATGTTCATTTCATTCATAGTGCGGCTCAAAGGCTACACCCTGCAGCTTTTATGTGTTATTATGGCTATTACACATTGTATGAACACTGTTTTTATCAGGACATATGCTTTAGTGGTGTTTTAATCTTTCAGCAGATAAACATGTTTAGGAATTTATCCTGAATTTTACACACTGTGTTATGTGCTTCACACAGGAAATGAGTGGTGAGGATGGAGTGTCATCCAAGTGGGCTCAAGTAGCACCGAACATATATGAAACAAAATAGTTGAGCACATATTTATGGATTCTGTGAATGTTTCAAACGCAAAACAGAAGACAGCAGCTCAGTGTTTGGTTTTCAGTGCATCCCAGGGCATACATATAGTTTTTCAGATGAAGAGAGAATGTGGACAATTGTATTTTTGAACTTTCTTGAACATGTCCAGAGTGGGAATGAATCCTGAAGTGCATCATGACTATATTCGTATTGGTGTTGTGAACACCTGAATAGATTTGATAGGATGGTTGTTAAAGGTGGTCTGAACAGGGTCTTCTGACATTCTCCTCCCCCTTCCTATTGTGCCAGATAAACCTTGGTAATTTCATAATCTTAGATCATGATTGATCTTAATTTGTTGTATGATCTACTTTGAAAGGGGAATGAGACCTTGTACAGAGATTGTCTCATTAAAAAAATAATAGCAGTTGTTAAAGGTCTACTCCTCCCACACTCTAAATTGCCAGTTTACCTGTGTAATTATGGTATATAATATACTAGAAGTTGATCCGCTAGTGAGTTGTATTACACTACATTTATAGCAATACTTAAATGCCTGTACTAATGAGTTGCATGTTAACCTGTGTGTGATTTATTAAATGTTGTTTTGGGTTTGTTTATATATATACGTATATAAAATGTTTTTGGTTTTTTTTTGCTACTGCTGAGGAAATAATGATATAATATCTTCAGATAGCAATTCTGGTCCAGCTCCTGATTTAATTAAATACTGACTTACAGATTGGTCAGCATTATTATCAGAGTGTAAAACATGTTTTTGAGTCCAGCAGGACAAATTAAGACATCACCATCTTGGTAAATAATGGAAACACTGCAGGTAACACACATGTATTTATAGTAAAGTTCATCATGATAGTAAAAAAAAAAAAAAGAGATTTTCTTTTTTGTTTAGCTCTAATGCCTGAATAAAAATGTGAAAATAAAATATTCCGGGAAGAAGTAAAAAAAAAAAATAAATAAATAAATAAAAAGCTAAATAAATAACAGCTCATATTTTCAACAGAAATAAACCATGCAGTGAAATTGGAAAGAAATGATGACTGAAAGCAGAGGCACACAAATGGATGAACTGGAAGTAGAATCACGTGCACACTTGATTGAGGCTCTCAGTGAATAGACAATGAGCCTCTCAAATGTCTGAGCAATCACACACATTGAGATGGATAATCAATCTTATTTAACCGCAACCACTGGGAAGCAGTATGAAAAATCAATGTCAAATTTAAATGTCAGGTAAAGCTTTAATGTCAGTATAACTAAAATGTCAAGAACATTTACATTCACTACCATTTCCACAGAGACAATCACATGGATACAAAGACAAAAACTGCATCCCTTTAACATTCCTTATGTTTTTCTTTTACTTATTCCCTTCTGCTTCTATGACCCTTCCCTCTCTTTGTCCCTCAAACCCCCCCCCCATCCTCTTGGTCCACATTTGTAATCCCCACATGTACACTTCCTCACCTTCCATCCTATACTCATTCCTTAGACTCATCCTCTCCATCCCTCTCCACCTATCGTCTTGCTATTGAACGCTGCTCAAGGCCATAATCTGTCTTCCAGTGCTCACTGCTGATTGGTTCCATTGGGAATGACAGCAGGAGACAGGTGAAGCCACAGGACAAAGGGGCAGCTGTGACTGAGAGATAGATATTGAGCATGTGTGTGGGTGAGAGACAGGTGGAAAAGCATTTGAACTCATTTAAGACAAGACACCCTTTTTTTTTTTTCTTATGCAGCATATTTCTGTCTAATAGGAAGGCGTACACACACATTCTGTATCTCTCTCTCTCCCCATCTCCTACTGGTAACTGTACAGAGCTTGCATTATGTATGAGTATGGATGAGACGGGTTAGGTGTGTGTGTCTGTGACTGTGTTCTGGGCAGTGCTCTGTGACTGATTGGTTGTAGACTCCCAGTTTAAATCCCCTTTTAGACAGGTACAAGGCTTAGATCGATTTCTGAGATACAGAGGAGATGTGTGTGCTCTCAGGCAGATCTGCGGATCACTCTTCATGTCCACTGGTGCATAATAAAAACTTGCATTTGTTTGTCCCTTTGTGTCATGTATGTTTCTGCTACAATTTAGGCAAGATTGCAAGACTCTTCATACTAAGTCAGGTGGAAGATTTTCATGCTATCCTAAAAACATTAAATAAAGTTGAATACCAGAGTAAAAAGGGAAAAATTAACTGACAAACATGTTGGCTTTTGATATACTCTACCAGTAGTTTGGACCATGAACCAGTTAGATGAGTAGTTCCCAACCTTTATTGTGCATGTAAACCCATTTTAACATCACAAATGTCTGTTGACCCCAGATATTAAAAACAGATCATTTTTGCTAAAATTAAATTGTGTTTGATCATGTAATAGTTTGCTATACTAAGTTGCAAATAAACATTCATTTTAGAAGACATTTCTTCTATATAATCTATATTACTTGTGGATGCCAGGTGTAGATTATTGCACAAAGTGAGAATTTTATTTTCCTTGGTCAGGATATGTACAGTCATGCTTGTATTTACGAGGCTGACAATTAATACCAAACATCAATAACTCAAACTATGAAAACTGCTGCATCTGAAACTGACCACAAAGAACATTTGACAGATAAACATTACCACAGTGCTTTAGTTTCAGCTTCACAGTTTGTCATGTGTTTTTCTATGTATGTGATTGGCTGTCTCATCTCACCATATATGTTTTATTAGAAAGCGGTTGGGGTTGGGTTTTGTTGTTTTTTGGGTTTTTTTTAATCAATTACTATAAATTTCAGGCAACCCCATTTGGAGTTGGATTCTTACTTTTTAAACACGCTGGGGAAATGTAAAAAAAAATGTTATGGAGAGGATTCATGTAAAATAAGACACGGTCATAGTAAGTTTTCAGTGACATATTAATAGCTTATTTTCAAATAATAGATATTGAAAATTTTATTTCAAGAAATCTTACCAAGATGATTTTCATTTGTTCCATTAGATTTTTTTCACTTGAATTAAGCAGAAAAAAGTATGTATGTATAATATATATATATATATATATATATATATATATATATATATATATATATATATATTATACATACATATACACATACACACACAAACACAATTGCCAATGAAATTATTTCTTTAAATGTGATTTTACAGATCCATTGTCTAAAAATAAGTTCGTTATATCTCCTCTGTCATGAGGTGGTGAGTATAAGAGGACTCAGATGCACAGTGCTGAAGGGAGAACAGATTTAATGACAAACAGAACCAAATCAAGACATAGACTGAGACAAACTAAAACAAGACCAAACAAAACCTGGGAATAGATCAGCCAGAGTCCATGGTAATGATGAATGTCCGGGTTATGGTGACTGGGGAGATGACAAAGTGACCAGGTTATGGAGGTGACAGTATTGAATGGTCCTGCACTAGCAACAGGTGAGTATGGAGAGCACTGGGGGAAAGGTCACCGGAGCAGAGGTCATGACATCCTCAAGTTACTCATTAGGTGATTTTTTTCTCATTCCTAGTAAAAATATCTCATCACATTTAAAATAAGATATATACACTTATATATATCATATATCAGGCTAACATGTTGAGAATGTGCATTGTCATGTGCTGTGTGTATTACTGAAGGATTGACTGTAAATAAATAGTGGACAAACCCTTCATGATGTTCATTGATTTGGAAATGTAGTTTTAAAGACACATTTGGACTTGGCTGTTAGTATGTGGGTTTGATTAAAACATGTGGGTGGAGTTGAAAATGGGTAAGGGATGAAACCAGACCTTACTGAAAATACTGGCCACAAAAACTAGTAAAAACTAGAACAGCACTCTAAGAGCACAAACCTCCACCAAGGCAGACCTCCCCCCTTTGAATGAAGGGAGGTCTGCCAAGGAGGTTATGATTTTGTTGGATTTCTTTGTCTGGCAGCAACATTACTCAAAAATGTATGGATGGATTTTGATCAGATTTTCAAGATGTGTTGGGAGTGTCACAAGGAACAAATGATTACATTTTGGTGGTGATCCAGAAGAGATCCTGGATTCTGGATCACTTTGAAATTTGTAAATAGTAAATAGAGAATACCTTTCAAAGTGATCCAGAATCCAGGATCTCTTCCGCATCACCACCTAAATTTAATCATTTGTTCCTTGTGACACTCCCAACAGATCCTGAAAATTGTATCAAAGTCCATCCATAACTTTTTGAGTAATGTTGGTGACCATCAAACAAACTAAAAACAAAAAAACAAAAAAAAAACCTTCCTTGGCGGAGGTAATAAATGGAATCAAGTAGTTTTACCTGGAAAGTAAAATCTAACTGTTGTGTTTGATAATATTAATATTAAATTTGCTAAATATATAAACACAGTAATTACAGGTACTGGTGATAATTATCAAGCCAGCTGCTGGACCATAATTCACATATCATTAATGCTACCACCAGCTAATGAACCTCAGTCATGTGATTAAGTACAAATTATATGACAAGAATTATCTGATGGTCTTATCAGTATGAACGCTTGTAAAAACCAAAAGGCCCTGTACTCTCTCCCTCTGCCAACTTTGTGTTACTGCTCCATTTTGAGTGACCTTTAAGCTGCAAATACACACTGGAAATGGCAAGTTTTGACAAAGATATACATTGTTTCTATGTGCCATTTTCTTTGTCAGTGTATTAGCCATTTTAATACCATGGGTCACTTCTGTACATGCGAGTTTTCCACCAAAAAAAGGTCTCCTCCAATATAATTTTGCAAAGACATACAGATGGTTGTGGTACCGTAGCACTCCTCAAGACGAGTGTGATTAATATATTGACTCGACTAGAGAACAGCTGATTGAACCAGACCTATGGAGACAGATCCAGTTATGAGACTGAACTTCATGAATTCTATCCAGTTCTGTAAAGACATCAGTGGGTAAGTTATTGTGTTATTGCTCTTCCATGAGCTACTTTAATGTATTTGCTTTTCCTTTAATCCAAAGCTCTGGTTCAACCCTTATTTTTAAAATATTTGATGATCAAACACAGACAATGGCATCAATCAGTCTCAGTGATGCTCCAAACCTAATGATGATTAGCATACATTAACATCCTGATTTTAGATCAACTTAACAATGCCCCAGGCTCTCTAAAATTGGTCTGCCCTCCATCTGTTGCCGTTTAAAAACCTTCATTTACTTACTTTATTGCCCCCTGAGATTAAAATTATGTTCGACTTGGAAATGCCACTTATGTTGTCTTTTAGTTTTTCATCGTTAACACTTTAAAAATACACATATTTATAAAAATTTTTTTGTATTCATCATCCAGGGCATGTTCAGCTTTACTTTTTCATGACAGCAAATCCATCTCTCTTTGGTGTGCATCTCTGGGTGTGAAGTGGAAGATCATTTGTAAGGGACAGTTGCAGAAGGAGACAGTGTACCCATGAAGCAGTGCAGCAGGAGTGTCTGCCAACCCCTGGCACCTCATCAAAGACAACCCGATGGGGACAGAAAGAGAAAAAGACATGAAAGCAAGACAGGGCAATGGAGGGCTTCCAGTATGTTACAAGGCATATGGCCTGTGTGAAGAGCCAGATGTTTCTATGTGGAGAGAAGAGGTGAGTGCACATATGTACTGTTACTTCTGCTATTGCTATCTCCCAGTGGGGTGAAGAAACAGATGTGTCGAGAGTCCACAGTGGCATGCTGGGAATAACAGCATTTTAATGATATTCTCCATCCTCCATTCCACCTACAACTATCATCATTGAGTCCTCATCCCCTCTTGATGCTTCACTACTCAGATTACTGCTCATTTGGATATTTTATCTCCGAGAGTCTTCCCTTCTTCTGTTGTATTTCAGATATCCACATCTTATTGCTTAAACATTTTATTTTCCAAGACTCAGTTGATATCTGTGTCCCTAATCGAGTATGTCAATGGAAAACACTGTTCTGATTCTTTTAATGAATGAGATGTGAGATATAATTTATTAAATAGACTGGGAATCGCTGCTAATGATGTAGTATAACATACCAAGTCCAGAATAAACAAACAATTCCATTCATTTTACAAAGTTGGCATTCAAAGCAAAACATTTTCCCAGAATAACTGAACAAGAATAAATACAATTCAGCAGAGTACACAAATAAATAAAATATTGTCCATAATACCTGAAAAAATATTGGAGTCTAAGCAAAATATATTCACATTTTTGTATCATGCTTAAAGTGCAAACTATACTATAGAGCACAGACCAATCAGCTCCAAGTTTTAACACCGCCAATAAGCTGCTGAGGAAAGACTCACGCTGAATAGTCTTTTTGGAGGATACTGTACATTTCTAGTTTGTTAATTGTATTGGGGTGGGCTACTATTTAATCAAATGGTCCACATTTAAATCCTTCCTCTGTTATTTAGACCACAAGCTATTCATAAATGTTATGTGGCATCACAAAGAAATCCTGCCACTAACTTTAGGACTACCCACACAACATGCCCTCACCCTCAGTCACTATTAAAACCAAACTGATAAAAGCATCAGTATGAAATGATTGTATCCACTAATGAAAGAGAGGAAATAAAGGAGATGCTTTAAAAGTGGGGCTGTGTGTAGAGCTAATGGCAGAGACTGGATGTGATGTTTACTGGTGTTCCCATTGTTGCCTATAGGGTTTGTTTTCACTTTTTAGAAAATTGTCATTATATATTGTATTAGTATTTTATGAGAGAGAAAGAATTCTGTGTTTATGTGTTTGGCAAATGAAGATGGTTCTGATTCTGATTATATTGCATGAGTTGATAATAATGTAGTAAACCAACATAGAATCAAATGTGTGATTTTACCTACTAGTCTGGAATGTAAGGGGAACAATTGTGCAAATTAATGCACAAGCAATAAAATTGGTACAGAAGTACATTTGGTTTTGCTGAACTTAAATCTGCCAGGAGCCAATGCAGCCACCGTATTTTCAAAATGGCCACCACCAAAAAATTTAGTTTATTCTTTATTTTTTAGCCAAAAAAAGTCATAAGACTGACCTACAAAGGACATATCATTAATTTTAAGCCTCAAAGATACTAAATCTGTATTTTATGTGACAAGAGTAGTGACAAAACCAGAGATTTAGATTGATTTTCGATGGCCACGACTGATATAACAACAAATATTGCTAATTATTTGAGTTCAGTTGTCAGGAAAAGTAATGGAGAGTTCAATTTATTTAGTTTTTAAATGCATTTGGCAACATATATTAATTGTTCTATATCACTTCAGTGGTCACTTTAACACATACATATATGTACATTTAGAACCAAAATAGTAAATGGGTGACAGGGAAGTTAAGTTGAGACATGGTGTGACCCTATCATTTTACTATTTTTGTACCCCTACTAAATTTTTGCCTTTGACATATCTGTCTCATACAGCCATGTTATGGAAGTCAAATGTTCCATGGCATGAGCAGTGATCAAACAATTCTCCACAGATGGAGTTGTGCTGCCCACAAACAGGACAAGTGGGGTCTTTGTGACATGGAACGGCTATCACAAACCACTTGTCTTGGAATGACTTGGGCATCAAACGTCCCAGCATCAAGTTGGACCCACAGATACTTCTGTACCTCAGCTGCCTACTCCTACTCAGAGATTCAGCCAGCAGAGTTGCCAAGTAATGAATTGCATCTTCCACATACTCCAGATCTCAATCATTTGTACAACTATTGTACAACTCTATTGTACAAATTATTACATATTTTAAATATCTGATGCTTAAAACCAACAAAAAGGGTTTTCTTTTGTGTTTGTATTGCTTTTCATCAACTCCTTTAGAAAAAAGGAACTTTTTGCAGTTGGCCATTTTGAATCACACAATATGGTGGCACCATTAGAAATTAGCTTCGGCTCCTGGCAGATTTGGACTCGGCATGTCAGAAAGTACCTCTGTACCAAATTTCATACATGTGCATAAATGTGCACAATCCCTCATCAGAACTCAACTAATAACCTCAACTAAACATAGGATTTCCTCTTTCATCTATCTCTTGTCTAAAGTCATGTGTTTGTAGCTGTAATTAGGTTTAATGTAGTGAGCACCTGACTGTGTGTTGAAGTGTTGAATGTGTTTGACATTGGTCCCCGAGTGTCTCCATCAGTCGGTGCATTAAATCAAATTGATTATATTCAAGTCATGATATACAATCATTCCGTGTTAGCTTTATAGTGTTGGTATTGGTAATACTGAATGTCACAGTTGACCACACCACTGATGCCCACCAGCACCAGGACATGAATAACAATAAGACAGAACACAGAAAGATGTCCAATTTTATTTTACACTATGACCAATTTTTTTTTTCAGTCTTTTAGTAATATATCTTGTTTTTTCTTCCTTTCTTTAAATGAATAGTCACAGGTGGTCTCATATTTGTTCCTTGTATAGAGGTTGTTGCTAATACAGACCATAAATCATATTGCATGTGTTGTGTATGAGAGAAACAGACTGATTAAGAGTAGAGAGAAGCTGCAGAGGCATGATAAACATGATGAATATGAGGTTGTTCAGCCCTTCTTTGCAAGATGTTGAAAGACAGTAAGTGCACCACAAATCCATGACACAGTCTTGCACAATACCATCTACTATTAATGAAAGTAAATGCCACTGATAATACGTTAGTTTTAAACTTACTATAATGAACTTGACAGCCTTTTGTTTTTAGATGTTTTTTAAAGGTTTGCAGTTTGTGTAAAGGCAGAAATTGGTGTCTTGTCTGCATGCGTAAGGATATTGTTTAAGAGTGTATTGAAAATAGAAACTGTGCTCGGATGTTCTGATGAATATTTATTTAACATTTTGATAGCTCCCTGCAAAAAAGTACTCATGAGACAATGGTCACTTTCTGAATCCCCCAATCATACAGTACAGGAAAGATATAGAGTCAAGTATATTTAACCTTTACAAACAGATTTTGTGGAAGCCTGTACTGTAATAATCAGAGATTTGCAAAGTTATGTTTAATGGTTTGTCTGTCTGTCTGTTTATGTGTCTCTCTGTCTGTTTGTGTGTTTGTGTGTATGCACATTTCCTCTTTTCACACTCTAGCATCGCCAATTATTGAGGGATTGTTCTGAAATTTGTCATGTACAAAGAAACGGATACAAGGATGAGACAGACTGAATTTCGGGGTGGAACAATACTGTTTGGCCCTGTGGGGAAATATTTTTCTGATAGTCACGCATGGGCAATACATTATCCCATTTATTCTACAGGTTATTACTGCTTATTACTGCTTATTTTGAGAAAAGACAGACAATTGAATATTTACTTTCAAAGTGGCTGAACTACCTGCGGAATGATATGGTACCTTGAATCTGAAGTGACAAAACTCAGTGCCATTGGCAGCGGGCGTTAATGGCACCGCAGTTGTTATCGACAAACAGATAACCGTAAAAGATAAACATTGAAAAAAACTGCAAATGTATATATATATATATATATATATATATATATATATATATATATACCAGAGGGAGTCTGAGTTCATAGACGGTTAGGAGGGATTACTCATCACTGTCTTGAAAAAAATTAAGCTGTGTTGTAATAAAAAAACATAGACATCTTCTCTAATTTAATAAACAGTTTTGTAAATATGAGACATTTGTCTTACCATACCATAAATTAATAAACCATAAGAAACATGAGGTGTCTTATTAGACAAGTGTCATGTCACAGACTAGTTGTTTATCATTGTACAACATCCAGTGTTTTAGTGCTAATCAACCTCAGGAAAATGTTCTACAGCTACACACTGAAACACAGCTTGGTCACTGACTGGAGTGTGATCTGGATAAGAATGTCAGCTGACTGGATGTAAATGTAGACACAGTGTCGGACTGTTAATATGTATTGAACCTCCACAAGAGATTTTGATTGATGCCGGTCACATTCTTTGACCTTGCATGTGATATATAGTGCTGATATTATAGCTCTAATCTGCCCTCAGTGCTACTCTAACAGGGCCAAATGGGTGGGAGTTCCACCATAAACACACCATATATAGTCTAGGCTAACATACTTAATCTCAAATTAACAGAGAAAATAAGTCTAGAAACCTCTAAGAAAAGTTTTATGTTCATTTTTTTGTGACTCGAACTTGTTTTTATTTCTCAACCTTAAGAGTACACTTACAAATCAGACATACCTATTTAAGGTGATGTTTAAATGCCTTGTTGCCTTTAACAAGTTGCCCATGTCTTTATATTTAATGATAATTTATTTAACTTTGGACCAACTTCCAGCATGCTTCAGTGGTTATCACAGAATGCCTGAGGGCCCCAAGCTTCAGAGAGTTAAGCAGCCTCAATATTTTCCATCACTACAGCTGTGAATTAATGGGCCGCGTATGTAACATCTAAGGCAGAAAGTGATTTACAGGTCTCTATGTGGGGACAGCCCACCACTGAGTCTATACAGGTCATTAGAGCGAAAAACCAAACACACATATGAGCATAAATATTCTCCCTGGAAGCATCACTACAATTTATTACCTCTATTTATATCTGTAGAGGAGGGTGAAAGAGAGTAGGAGGGGGATTGGGATTTACAGAATGCGGGGAAATGGGGCAAAAGGTAGAGAGAAAAAGGAACATCAGGGGAGAGAGGGAGGTAGAAAAGAAAACTAGCAGGAGTGAGAAGAGTGAGAAAGTGTTGTGGTGCACAGAAAATAGAAAATGAGAAATGTGAGAACGAATGTAGAAATAGACTGAAAAAGACTGAATCAGACACGCAAAGACAGGTCTGTAGGATTCTGGGACAGCCAAGATCTTACGGAACAAGACGACGTCCTCTGTTGCCATGACAACCGCCTCCATATGAGCGAGTGATCACTCGGTCCCATGCTCGCTCGCCCACACAGGGAGGCACACATACACATGTTCATAGACACAACTCTTGAGCATGCCCTCAGTCTCCCACGCTGCCTGGCAACTTACCTCTCATCTGCCCACCTTCATCCTCTCCAACCTTCTACTCCCCATCCATCCATGTAAGCTTCATCCCAGAACATCACTATCCATGCATACCTGTGCAGTTTCTGTCATTTCCTTTAGGCAGAAAGACCTTTATATTGATCAGAATACACAAGTAAAGTGTTGGTGCACTCTTCATTTATGTCAATGCTGCAAAATGTAAAAAATAAATACTAAAATTTTAATTGTTTTTACAGTCTTTTCTGTGTGTGTGTAGCAGAAACATGTTTGGTCGCTTAGTATAATATCATGAAACAGTGAGTGTAAACAGTGGTGGGATTGTTGGTATGCAAGTGTGTGCTGCAGTGTTACACTTGCACTGCTAGATAGCGCTGTAAAGCACTACAGAGAGGATCACCAGTGTCGAGCTGAGTCCACAGGCACTCACTGTGACTCCAGAGTACAAATTAATGCACATTTTTGCATGGGTAACAAAAATATGCACCTCACATGAACACAAAAAGTGCACTTAGTGGAATTGACACAGCTTTTAATAATTGCATGAATAGAAATCACTCAGCACAAGGTCACATTAATATGGATATCCATGCTGTGCTGTCTATATCCACAAGAGGAAAGACATTTGGCACAGAGGGGAAGGGCATTGCTGACCAATATTCAACATATCCTTTTCCCTGCCAAGGCAACAACAGCCAGCAAATATTCTGTTATACACACACAGGAATAGAAACACATGTGTACAATGCAGTGGCCTTAGCCAAAAGACTTTGCCCAGGGACAAACACTGCATCACAAATCAACTTCATCAGCTAGAGACACTTGGTGTAAAGTGGCTATTAGGTTTATAATGACATAAACGACTTTGACATTTTCTGTTTCATCCCCCTTTGCTACATGACATAGAGGTTAACTGGACATATTGGGCATATTTGTGCAATGATGTGGCCTCATTGTTTCGACAGAGAGAGAACAATGCAATGTAATCCACTTTAGACAACAATTAACAATTGGAGGAGTAACTATTCTTAATGGGTGTCACAATCACTGTCCTAAATGCCGATTCAAGGATCATCAGAGAGTCAGTGCCATCCACGGTATGTACAAGTGAACTGACAGAGCATCACAGCATATAAAGTTTTTTTTAATCTCGCCCAACATTGATTGGGTGAGATTATTGTAATCACCTTATGACTGTCTGTCTGTCTGTCTGTCTGTCTGTCTGTGTGTATATATCCACAGAGACATATCATGCTATAACTCAATGAATACTTGAGATATCACCATGAAATTACATGAGCATATACATATAGCTAATGTGCATCAGATGCAATAATTTGTTTGAAAGGTCAAGGTCACAATTAACTAAAAGGTCAAAATCACATTATTGGTTATAACTCAAGAATGGAGGGTCACAGAACTTTCAGATTGGTACCAAGCGATGTGGACTGAAGATTTCTACAATTCTCATAATTGGTGTTATCACCTATAACCAATAATTTTTGAGATCTCTGGAGGTCAAAGGTGACATGTCGCAAAATTAACTTCTGTAACACTGTTTGTGTGTGTCAAGCATAGGCACATCACGCTATAACTTAATCAATACTGGATATATTATCATAATATTACATGCACTGATGCATATATACATATAACGAAATTATCAATATTGCAAAAGGTCAAAGGTCACATTTAGCAGAAAGGTAAAATAAAATTATTGGCTGTAATTCAAGAACAGGTTGCCATAGAAACGTGAGATTCACACAAAATAGAGGTGAGATTAGGCATCCTCTGTATACTTGTTTTTCTTGGCATAATTCTGGAATTTGTATGGCACTGATAGATATAAACTAAGTTGAATTTCAAGCAGGACAAGCCAAATATCTTGTATTTTGAATGAAAGGTAAATCGTTTCAGCATAAAACACATCAAGTGTTATTGCTGCAACAAAGGACATTGGATGACAAACAAATGGCCTACATCCATGTAATATTCAATCCTAGCTACTGGATCTGTCCCAGCATGTACTGAGTGATAAGCAGGACAACACACTGAGTAGATCCCCGTAGACCTCACTTATCAAAAAAAACAAAAAAACAAAGTAAACTCAACACAGCAAGTGTCTGAGTTTCTAGCAGTGAGCTGACAGCGAAAATCACTGAGTCGCTATGTCACTTTGTACACAGACAGTCTGTTCAAACAGAAAGTGTCACTCTCCAACACTGTGTGCAGGATGGGCATGAGACAAAAATTGTGGCTAGGGAGATGTTGCCAGGTTTTGAGGCAGGCAGTTGTCCAATTTACACTGAACTCCCTGTGATGGGTCGGTAGCACTGATAGTTCTTGTTTTGATCCACATAATCAAAAGCTGCTGATGCATACTGTAGAAATGTACGATTTCTCTGCATGCAAATTCCAGCATGACCAGCTATCTGTACAAACCTGAAAACATGCGCTGGCTTGTCTGTGCTTCCACTGTGGATTAATCTGACCGGTATGCAGACATGCACTGAAGTGAAACTGCAGAACATCTGAAGTTTGTGAAAAAAGGAAGGACTATTTTCTACAATTCTGTACTTTTAGTTCATTTGTTAGAAAAACATATGCTGTGAAATATGTACTTTAATTTGTGTCAATAAATTCAAAGAAGATTTTTAAAAGTACAAGCAAAATATATCAAGTTAAAATACCAAATAAAAAAAAAAATCTACCAAAAAATTTCAAATAAAAAATATCACACTGCAATGAAAAAAAAAAAAGTGCAGATCATGTAAAATATTTGCCTTCATATCTTTCTCAGTTTTGGTTGTTGTCATTTTTCTTTATTATGACTTCAGCTTTTTCGTTTGCGCTCCCTGACTTTTTGATTGTGGTTTTAACACAACCATGGCTGGTGGGGGCGATATTTCCTTTGGTGGGTTACTATTGGTTTATTTAGGTTTGACGGACAGCTAAAGCCATGTTTCCACTAAGCAGTATATGGTACGGTACGGGTCAGGTTTGGACAGATCACTTCTGGACAGCCTGCATTTCCATTGTCTTACGAAGACCTTCAGAAGGAGGCGTGCTGTTTCATGGACGTGTCATCACGTCGTACGAGGCGTGAGCTGTAAATACAAACAAACAGACCTGCAGTAGAAAAATAACACACAGTCATTTCCAGTGTTTTCTTTCAGAGCCACTCCCACTGTTATGGTCCTACATCCGCTTATTATCATTGCACAGTTTTGTTTTAGCTCAATCCAGCACTGGGCCACCGATCGACACTTTTTCATTGCAAACAGCCCCGTCCAACTCCCACTGCTCCGCCTCCTCACCAGTAATCCACAATAAAACTTGTATCTTATCACTACTCCAAACTCCAGTACCAGACATTTTCTCTTCTTTTTCGATCTTTTTTTTTCAGTTTGTTGTTCTTACACGCTGCATGATGATGCTTTTCCTAAACCAATCACCATCTGGCAGTGCTTGGCTCAACCCAAATGGGAGTGGTAAAGTATGCTTGGGACCCCAAGCAGAAGGGTGACCAACTAGTAATCGATACCATGGGACCAGTATGCTTTTGTCATAATGGAAACACTAAAATAAGAGTACCGTTCTGAACTGGACAGTACCAAACAGCAGAGTGCTGGGGCTGAAGTAAGCGTATGAAGCAGCTCTGGCCACAGCAGCTACTCTGCTTCTGATTGGGTACACTTGTTTAGCTGTCCGTCAAACATAAATAAAACAAAAGTAATCCACCAAAGGAAACCCACCTCACCAGCCATGTTTGTGTCAAAACTGCAATCAAAAAGTCAGGGAGTGCAAATGAAAAAGCCAAAACCAACCAAAACTGAGAAAAATGCAAAGTTAAACACAATCAGTGCATTTTTTCATTGCGGTCTGATATCTTTCATTTGAATTATTTTTATATTGTTTGATTTTTTTTTATTTTTTTTTTATTTGGTATTTTGAATTGATATTTTTTGCTTGTTGTACACGCATGGGTTCCTCAGGGGTTTTCCAGCTTCTTCCCACAGTCCAGAGTCAGATACCTTACCCCTTAAAGACCTCCAACCATGCATATGGTGACCTCCAAGTTAATGTTTCTCCACTTCTAGCCTTTTATGACTGACTTAATGAACATTTATTATTTTATCGTCCATATTATTCTGTGAATAGAAGGTATTTCCCAAAATCTTTTTTACGATGTACATCAGAAGAGAAAATAAACTGAAGAGATACACTTTTACAACTAAATGTACCATTAACTAAGCACAGAAATATGCATCTGCACACAGTGTCACTTGTCAAGCTACAAGGCTTTTACTGGTGAATCAATGTTCCAGACAATAATGGATTAACTATGGGTCAAACAGACCAGATCTGATGCCAATCAAAAGCTGACAAATTGCATTTTACTTTAAGTATTTCAATTGATTGATAGGATTAGATACAAAAACTGTTAAATGTTTTATGTAAATACTGTTGATACTTTGGTCACTGGCAGCTGTTTATGTATTTGAGGGTTAACTCCTGTGATTGGTAGCAAACTTATGACATTTAAACATCACAGAAGGAATTTAACTTCTTTCGCTACAGTCCTTTATCATTACAACTGTTTAGTATAATTGGAACAGTAACAGCTGTTACTGTGGGAGCAGTATCAGGAGACTACAGCACTGTTATGATTTATATAAAAAAATTCTCCTGCTATGTGAAAACCTTTTCCACTAACCCTATGTCACAGAGCATTTTGTTCTTAGTTTTGCTGGTGTCAATTTTCAGCAGAGAGTAAAATCCACAAAATAAAAATAGGTAGAAAGGCAACAGTAATTGACAAGCTTCTTGTTACTTGTTTGTGCAACAGAGCCTCCGTCTTTGCAGCAAAACTCATAAGAGTAGCTGCACGGGTACCATCGGAGTAAGTGTAAGCGCTATTTCAGTGACTGTATTATGTTTCTACACTTGTCCTCTCAAAGGCTTCATTCATTTGATAGTTTTAATCAGATTTTTACCACATGAAATTACTGAAATACTAGACCTAATTGGTACATAAATTACCATTTTCTGTGGGAATATTTACTAATTTGCATTGACATGTTAATGGCCTTGTAGGGGAAAAAAAGCAAACTCGTCCTTTTTATGTAACAAAATGATAACAGGAAACAAGTTAAATAGCATCACAGCTGGTATTGGGGACAAAAAGATACCTGCATTATCACAACCTCTACCAATGTGTCACATTTTACACATTTGTACTGCAAGTCAAAATAAATCCTCAAGTTCAATCAACAGTGTTTGAGTGTGTGTGTGTGTGTGTGTGTGTGTATTCCTATCTTTATGGGGACATTGATATGTTTACACAGTCATGGGGACCAAAATCCAGGTCCCCATGAGGGTTAAATATAAATAAAGGTCCTTACTAGTAAAATAGAAATGATGAATAAAGTAAAGTAAAACATGTATTTTCCAAAGGTTTGAAGATGGGTGTGTTTACTTTAAAAAAAAAAAGTATGTTTAATTTATGTATTTTTATTGTTTATTTTCTTTCTTTTTTCTTTTTTTTATTCAGGATTTAAAAATATAATTTTTTAATTTTTTAAAAAATGATTATTATTTTCTTTTCATTTATTTTTATTTTTTAAATTCTACATTTTTTGGTCATTATAATTTTTTATTTTATTTTAAAAATGTGCTTACACTTACTACCTAATGACTACTTGATTACAAACTTGGTCTTGATGAGACATGGATATATATGTGTGTGTGTGTGTGAGAGAGAGAGAGAGAGAGAGAGAAAGAGAGAGATCTGGATGTGATGTTGAAGGTGATTCTCTACTAGTTTCACTGGTTTTGAATGATGAGTCATTGAGAGCAGGTCTTTGATATTCCACATCGCAGTCCATTTAAGACTCAGTGAGACTTGTGGTGCTGTGGGGTCATACTCACACACATACACACATCATGACATTCATACGAACACACATCAATACACACGCAGACAAACACTCACATTCATCGATCAAATCTGGAGGTGCAGCCGCTATTTTCATTCATCCAGAGCCTCCCATGGCTCCAGGTATTGATTCCCTTTTACCGGGTGTTTAATGCACAGCCAGAGTACGCCTGCCACAGCCTCCACTCCCAACACCTCTTTCAATGTTTATCGACCATATAGTAGCACCTCATCTGAGCTCAGTGCCTATATTTTCACTGTGACTTTTTTATTGCTGTGCTCATAACATTTTATTGTTAATACTTATGTATCACTGCTGCTGCATGATGAAACGCCCTTATTTCCAAAGGATGATTTGTCATATTCAAATGTACAGTAGCAAAAGTTTGTGCTGCTGATGTATGTGTTTTTGGATTTGGAGTGGTACTATGGCTCTTAGCTGGTCAAAGGCCACTGCATGAGTTTGGGTAATTTCACAACAGAATAATTTTAGGCCACTAGAGCTGTCTGGGTGTGAGAAAAAGGCAAGCGAGAGACTTTAAGTCACTCTGAAATCACGTGCAGCTTATTTCCTCTTTATCCTGTATGACTGAGAAGTCTTGTGATCATACTCCCTTGTTATGGTTCCCCTAACTCTCTCTGTCTGAACATTTTTTTCCACTTCTTTCCTTGTTACATGGGAAAGGAATCAAGGAGAACTGCAAGGACAGGGTCTGTGTGAAAAGAGAAACGAAACTATCACTCTCTCTGCAGCTTGTTGCCTTAGAGACCAGCAACGAGCAAAAGATAAATCTGTGAAATCTTCTGATCATCTCTGTTTATCTGTGTGTGAGGGGGGGGGGGGGGGGGGGGGGGGTTGTACAGAGAAGGGGGTCGACTTCTGACACACGGCGGATAAAAATTCCCTGATATCTCTGCAGTCTGCACAAAACCTTGCTCTATCTCCCTGTGCCCTTGTTTTCTCACACAAATTGTTACATCGATGTTGAAAATTAGACCTAATTATTACAAATTAGACGTTGACACAGTCTTTCTGCAGCGTGTGTCGCAACCTATAAAATGATTATCTGACAGAGACCCTGCAGAATAATAGATTGTGGCTTGGTCTGGGCAGAAGGAAACCATAGAGTTAAAGTGTTGGGTGGGTGGTAATAATTAAACTAGTGAGGGCAAAAGTCACCAAAAAAAATAATGATCTCACAGGGTACAAGATGGTGTTTAGGTAAAGAAGTACCAATGGAAGGGTTTTATTCTGTTAGAAATACACCCCAATATTAGGAATACAGTGACTTTGAATGAGTCTGAAGGTATGAAGGGTCTCCGCCCAGATGTTCAAGGGAGATGGCTGCGTTATGTAGGGTTTTTAAAAGACCACGAACTAGCTACGTGTTCTCACTCGTCCGTAGTTTATTCAATAACAACCATTTCAATAATGATTCAACATCAAGGACATACATGTACACAACAACTTCCTGTAAGACCATATCAATCGATCACACGAAAACATCAAACAAAAAAGTGCATTACTTGTTTTAAATGAAACCTATAGTAAATGCATAGCTTTTTAAAACAAAATATGTTCATTTTAATAACAATTTTAGAAGAGAATAGAAGAGTATAGACTTTATTGTCATTGCACACAAGTTACAATCAAATTGCACTTATCAGTGGGGCCACTCTGCACCACAAAAAGACAATAAATAAAGATAAAAGAGACAATAAATAAAGATAAAAGAGACAATAAATAAAGTGGTTGTGACAGATTTTTAAAAATGTAATATTGAATATAAATAAACCTTTATTTTTCCTTATTTACTAAATATAAATATTAATACATTGTACTTCAGTACAACTCCTCTTTCAGTCCTTGGTATTTCTCTTCTCTTCTCGTGTTCTTTCTTTCTGATGTTGCTATCACTGGGGACTGCTACATCTATCACCACCACTGTCTTCCCATGTTTATCCACCACCACTATGTCAGGCTGATTGGCCATCACCATCTTGTCAGTCTGGATCTGGAAGTCCCACAGGATCCTTTGGGGGGGTCTCCCATCTTGACCCTTGACCTCCAGTCCATACTCTGCACAGATGTTCCTGTACAGTATGCCCGCTACCTGGTTATGCCTCTCCATGTATGCCTTGCCTGCCAGCATCTTACACCCTGCTGTGATGTGCTGGACTGTCTCAGGGGCTTCTCTACACAGCCTACACCTGGGGTCCTGTCTGGTGTGGTAGACCCTGTCCTCTATTGCTCTGGTGTTCAGGCCTTGTTCTTGCGCAGCCATAAGTAGTACCTCTGTGCTGTCCTTCAGTCCAGCATTTTCCAGACACTGGTATGTCTTTTCCATATCAGCCACTTCCTCAATTTGCCGATGGTACACGCCGTGCAAGGGTTTGTCCTTGATAGCTATGATACCCCCTCTGGTTCCTCGACTTTACTGGCCTTTTGTTGCCTGAGACATTCACTTAGCAGTTGGTCATTGGGGGCCATTTTTTGATATATTCCTGGAGGTTCACCATTTCCTCCTAGACAGAAGTTCTGACACTTACTGGTCCTCAGCCCCTTCCTTTTGCTTAGTGTACAGCCTCAGGACACTGGACTTGGGGTGAAACACTCCATGCATGGTAAGGAGCTTCCTTGTCTTGATATCTGTGGCTTGTATCTCTTCCAGTGGCCAGGATATATTATATATATATATATATATATATATATATATATATATATATATATATATATATATATATATATATATATATATGCCACAATATCTGAAATTCTTAATGACCTATGAAGAACATTTAAAAATTAAAACTGCAAGCAGTCTCAAAGGCCTTCGCCATCCCTCGCGACCACCTCCCCACGCCATGTCCGAGTCAAATTTGAGCCAAATCGGTGTTCATACAGCCATTTTAGTAAAGGCGATTTTGTAGGGGGCACTATAGTGCAAAATAACCATTTCTATTGACAAACCGGTGTAGACCAGAGAGACAGACATTGGAGTAAACTTAACAACAATATGTCCTATCAGACTCAGCTCACGGCCATTGGCCTCCCTTTCTCATGCTGAGACCCCCCTGGCTCATGGGTCCCTTCTCTGAGGAAGCCATTATGTGCCTTGGGTGGGCCACAGAGGACCACAGCCATTGGCCTCCCTCTCTCACGTTGAGACCCCCCTGGCTCATGGGTTAGCCTTTGCTGTCCCTCACGACCGCCTCCCCTGGTGATTGCCTCCCCACGTGATGTCCAAGTCAAATTTCAGCCAAATCGGTGTTTGTATGCCCGATCTACAGCCATTTTAGTAAAGGCGATTTTTTTTTTTTTTTTGGGGGGGGGGGGGCGCTATAGAGCAAAATCATGATTTCTCTTGATAAACTAGTGTAGGACTGAGAGATAGTTGTGTGAGTCAAAATTCAGCCAAATCGGTGTTCCTATGTCCGAGCTGAAGCAATTTATGTAGTGGTAATTTTTCCCAAAAACTTTGCAAATTTTGGGATAGCGTAGCACAAAAACAATGCAACTTTTCAAAATAAATTGGATAACTTTTGATGTTCCACTTGTCTAGATCGCGTTCACCGATTTTGAGCTCATTTAGCCCAACGGCCAAAGAGAAGATAGATAAATTCCAATGACAGCGAAAATGACGACTCACAATTTTTAAAATTTCAATCCAAGATGGCGGACTTCCTGTTGGTTTATGGGCGTGGTCATCATTAGGTTTTTTTGTTCATCATCATATGACAAACACTTGTACCGATTTTCATAGCTCTAACTTCACTGGGGCGTAATCTGGCCTAATACAAACTATTTCACCTTTTCTAGGGGGCGCTGTAGACGCATTTCTTTACTGACTTTAATGAAACCTGTAAATACTTGCAATTTTTCACACTTCCGATGTGTGCAAAATTTGGTGAGTTTTCATGCATGTTCTGGGGGGGTCAAATTAGAGCTCAAAGAGCAGAATCAGAACAAACTGCAAGCAGTATCAATAAGCCTTGCGCCCGATGTGGTACGCGGCAAAGGCCTAACAATAAGCCAATTTAACCTGTCACAAAACAGCATAGGTTTGTGTGTGCATGCATGCGTAAGCTTGTATTCCTACCTTGATGGGGACTTTGGTATGTTTACATGGTCACACCGTGGGGACACAAAATTCAGGTCCCCACAAGGGGAAATAGAATTGATGTGGCCCTATCTTTAACATTAAATTATTTTTTTTCCCCGAAGTCCTGATAAAGCTTGAGGGAAACATGTGCAAAACCTGAATTTTTCAAGGATTTGAACATGTGTTTATTTATTTATTTATTTATTTTTTGGGGGGGGGTCGGGGGGGGGGGGGTCATTTATGTATGTATTTATTTGATTTATTTGTTAAATTTTTTTGTATTATTATTATTAATAATAATTTATATTCTTTTTAATTATTTCGACTCACTACCCAATGGCTACTTGGATTACAAACTTGTTCCTCATGAGACATGGAAGCAAGAGTGTGTGTGTGTGTGTGTGTGTGTGTGTGTGTGTGTGTGTGTGTGTGTGTGTGTGTATCGGTCACAGTCACATGGTGGGTCAAAGGCACGTTGTTGAGGGGGAAAAGATCAACAAATAACAACTATTATACAGGAATGTGTACTTTCTTTCTGCAAAATCGGATTTTCAGTATATTAGCACATACGGTGAGAAGACGTGCAGGACAATTGTAATACTCCTCTAAGGGAAACCAATGGATGTTTGATCACAAGACTTACTTTTTTACTAAAAAATGTTCTGTCAGTGTCAGAAAATGCTGCATCTAATTTGGATATGGCATCGTGAGTAAACATTACCGTTTGATTTCTTATAGTACTTTACTGTGTATTCATCAGATAAATCCAGTTACAGCAGAAAGACCTTTCAAAAAAACATGTGACCTGATTATAGAAGCAAAAGAAGTGAGTGAAGGTCTGCAAATTAGCTGGTTTCATGCAGACTTACTTTTTTATTATTATAATTATTATCATTATCATCACTATTTTTTTATATATATATAAACTGTATGTAAAACAATCTTGGAAAACTTGACTTAGAAAAATACGATCCAAACACAGTATTTGGTAAAATATGACAACAAAAAAAGCCCATAAATTTCATTACAACATACACATATTTGAGAAAAAGCAGCTGTTGAATTTGTTGTTGCACTGGGTACAATTTTATATTAAAATATCTGTGAATACTTTATATAAGGATGATAATGAATAACTGAAGTTTTGCCAAGTTTAACTGAATAAAAACTAGAATAATTATAAATGTGTGTGTATAAAATTCAACTTAATCTGTACTTGAGTTTCTTGGGAAATACTTTTTTTCTTTCTCATGGTATAATGTGATGTAATGTAATGAAATGTCATGAAATATGTAAGAATTTAAAAGATCAATGATTTAATTCATAAAACACAATCACATATGGAAATCATTTCATGTATGTCAGGAAAGCGATGGTTTATTCATATGAACATGTTGAGAACTGAATACATCTTTGGTTATCTGTCTGAGTATATAATATGTACATATATATATCTGCATTTATTCCATAATTACAAATATTACACATTATAAACAGTAGAGTCACATTTTGATATAAAACCAAGAATATAAAAAAGGCATACATGTTGCAATTATGGATATGATCACAGTTTATTTGAGATTTTTGGATATTTTCTCTGGTAATGAGTTCTATTTTAGTGTATAAAATAGAGCAATGATGCGTAACATTAAGTGCACTTTTAAATAAAATGCTAAGTGACTATATCAGTGGAAGGAATTCAACAACAGTCATATTAAGAAAAGGCACTTTAAGTACATCAATGTAATCTGCTACATTATAATTGGAGCCAACAGACGTACATAAGGAAGAGAGAGCTGAAGTCCTGCCTCCATTATATCTAACTTACATTACAGTCAAAGGCAAGACATAGATTTTTTTAAACCTGTATAAATTGTGTCATCTACGCATGTTTCTCAATTAAAAGGTAATTTTACAAGTAAAGAGACTTTCAGTTTTGGGTTAAACTGTTTAAGTATCAGACTGTGAAAGCAGGAAAATAATACTACTACTTTATTATTGTTGCCATGAACTATGAACACTTTGTTAAATTATCTGTTAAAAACACAAACAGTATATATGTAAATGGCATATCTTTAGGCCTGAGGCTGTTTTCTCTCATCTATTACACAATGGTTTGGGATGGCAGTGGCTCAATTTGTGCCAGGAGGTGCAGGTTCATTACAAGGGCATTGCCATGGGGCCCTTGAGCAAGACAGTTTGACACCTCTCTACACATTAAGTGCATGAATATTGTAATCTGTGCATATACAAAACCATAATTGTCAGAGAAAAATGACTTATTCCCAAGGCATTTCTTTTTCTTCTCCAAATAGACTTGAAGCATTATTTGTGTCCTACCATTGATCAGCATTTATATTTTTTCCAGAGTTAGGTCGTATGGGCCACAACAGAAGGGATGAGACTTCAGTTCTCTATGAAAAGAAAAAAGACCGGTCCCAGTCTTTGTGGGGACAGTGCCTTAAAATGACACTGTCAATACAAGTCTAAAAAAAGGAATGCAACTTAGTGTTTTCGTGAATTTCTTTGGATAAATAAAACATAGGTGGTTTTTATCTGCCTATTAGCCCAGAATGATGTTGAAAAAAGTGGGCAAAAGACAAAGGGAAAACAGCAGGTTGAAAAACACAGAGGGAACGAAAGAGACAAAAGTGCCTGATGAGGTTTGTATACCAACAGATGAGCTCTATGAGTCTGTAGTACACTCTCATCTGCCAATATGTCCAATATGCTGCATTGTTTATGAACATGTGTTCATTAACTGTGTTGTCATGGATACCACAGTGGGGGTGTTAGAGCTTGAAGTTGCCCAGAGGGCGACCTTGTCCTTGACAAGCACACACAGCTGCATCCAGCTCTCTGACTTCTGTTTTTTCAGTCATCGTAGTAATTTTTTTCTCATTTATTACCCCCTTCCCCACACACACACACAGACACACACACACACACACACACACACAGACACACACAGAGTGAAGACTTCTCCTAAAAACCTGCCAAAGAAAGTGTCCCCCTGTCTCTTGCTCACAGACAAACTTGACTTTGTGTGTGTAATGAGATGCAAAAAGACATCCAACTGTCAGGAGGTGTTACTGGGACCTGAAGCAGGATGAGCATGTCCCACCCTTGTCCTTCTCTAACTGGGGGGTGATGGTGTCAGGGACTTCTGACTGGAGCATGTCATTCTCACTGGCAATGATGTGTTTCACCAAACAGTTTGCTGCTTCATCAATGTTGATGTTTTCCTGAGGTGGAAAAAAACAAAGGGAGAAATAGAAATTATATGAGGAGACAGGAAGGAATAAAAGATGATTAATGCAAATGCAGAACCAAGAGGGAACCAAATGGATTAATACTAAACTAGATTTATATAAATACTCCAAGAAAGTAGTAATCTGTTCACCTTCGCACACATTTATCGGTCAAACAAATAAATTTGAATTGCAAATCTGTGCATCTTCAATTATTTATCTTTATTTACACTGCATTAATATATATATATATATATATATATATATATATATATATATATATATATATATATATATATATATATATATATATATATATATATATATATATATTATAGCTTTGACTATGAGTTGATTGGACTATGAGTTGCATTTTTTTCATAAACTGATGTTCCTATTGCAGTATCTTAACATTAAATCTCATCATTGTTTCATCATTTTAACAGACTATGGGCCCAAAATGCAGCTTGCCTCAGTGTGTGTTGCAGACTGAATGTGAGGAATGAATATATCAGATTACCAGACACAACATGAGATCATAGAAGTACATTGTAATAGCACTACTGCTTTTTTTCATTTTTGATTTGGTGCAATACTAAGAAACCTCAACATCAAAAATATTCACCAACACAAAAAAAAAAAAATCCACTACAGAGAGAGAGGATTTAGAGCAACTCTGAACAGACGTGAGAGCTGAATCAAGTAGAAAATGGCCCTAGGTGTTAGAGATTCACATGGGGAGAGCACCAGCAGTGGTTGTTCAGAGAGTCTGCACACATTCTGTTAATATGTGAAGTGTGAAAGACTAAATATTCAAGAGATCTAACAGTGTATTCAGTAGGATGTGACATGGAACCGTCTGAAGAGCCTTAAACCTCTCACATTGCCAGCACACTAAAAACCTTTCACGTCATCATCTATCTGTGTAATATAAAAGAAAAGATCCCTCTACACCAAAATTTAAAAAATATATATATTAAAAAAAAAAAGAAAAAAAAAAAAAAGAAACAGCTCTAAACTCTATATAACTCTTGTGTGCATAAAACATGTCCATCTCTGTTGAAGATAAAAGGTCTGAATAATTTTTCTGGCAGCACAGGGCTTATTAAAAGTCTCAAAGTACACTAACTATTACCCAGAAGTCTTAAGGAGACACTCGCTGTGCTTAAAGAGGCAACTGTGTTCTTTTTTTTGTGCATATCTAATCAGTATGCAGGTGTGAAGAATAAACCAAAATAAAGAGCTGAACAAGTTAACGTCCATCTCTTTTTAGCTTTTTATTCTCATTGTATAAACACCTACGACTGATCTTAAATATCACAGGAACATGGTTGTGTTGCTATTTTCTTCCGTCAACATCCAGCTGTGAAATTCCTTTTCCACATTAGCTGTTATAATCTGGGTCTTCGCTGGTGTGTCAGTGTGTTAGTGTGTAGGTGGGTGAATCCACAGCTCACATTCAGGACTCTCTTGCCCAGTTTGTTCATTATGTTTGCCAAGCCCCTGAATTCTTACATTAGTCTAGTTGTAGACACAGGGATTTGCACAGTTTGTTGCTTTTTAACATGCTCTAAGAAAGACAAAAATATTTATTTTTTAGACGTTCCAGATATATCCTCATGGGAATCATCCAGTGTGTGATATGGGTCTTCAATGGATGAGTATTAAGATCTAAAATTAAATATATAATGTGGTGACACGGTGGCGGAGTGGTTAGTGCTCTTAGTGCCTCACTCCCTGTATCTGGGTGGGTTTGTTTGTGAGGGTAAAATCCTACAGCCAGGTGATTTTGACCATTAGCCTGGCTCTACAGCAGGAGACTGGTCCCCGGCGCTCCTTACAGGTGCCCCAACAGTATCAATGAAAGGATGGGTTAAATGCAGAGGAGACAATTTGTTGTATAATGACAAATAAAGTGCTTTCATTCTTTCTACTGACATGCATTTAAAGATAAATATGAATTACATATGACAGGTTGAGTTTGTAAAATGTACCTGGTTTTAGTGAAATCTAACAGCAGAAATAGACTACTCTATATATATTTTTCCCAATAGTGTACAATCACATCAATTTTTAGTCAGTCCTGTTTCTACAATAGCACAAAACAGACTTCAACATCTTAATTTTTCCAGTTTTTATAGTGGGTGGCATTCAGGTTTTAGCCACATTAATGTCCCCAACTCTGCTGTCACCCATATAGTTGGAATAAAATATGTTTAGTTCTTCTTCTAAATTGAATGTATTGACATAAGTTATTCTTGATAGATAAATAAGTGTAAATAAATAAGTGATAAGTGTAACTGGAACTCAGTATTTAATCATTACACCAGGTCATGGGTAAATACTGATGTGTACAAATAGAAATACACAAAGGAATGTGTGTGAAAACAAAATTATTACAACTTTATGGGAAACAGTGTATGACTGTGGAGTAGAGTTGGGAGTTAAGACAATACCTGAAAAAAACAGCAACAAAGAGGAAAAAATCCCCTACACTGTATAAAATTAGTTGACAGACGTAACACAGCATCACCCATAGGTGAATGAACTGCCATTCTGAAACCAGTTATCTGCAATTAAGCCATTGTCATGTTGGCTTTTTGGAGCTGGAAGTGAGATTCATACAAAGGGTGGTCAGAGGTGAACTCATGCTAAGCACTGGCTTATTGTCTGAGTAAAATAGTAAACTTCACCAGATATTAGATAGCAAAATTATTTTACAGTCTTGTTAGTGTAACTTAAACTGTCAACCACTGTCAGCGTTTTATTAAATCAAAGCCAGTCAACACCTGACTTAGACATAAAAGCCTTATGTTCACTTCAAGATCTAATTAATGCATGAACATTTTAGAGTCAGACCACCCGAATACTTGTTAGAGTCAAAATAACTTGAATGACTCCTGGGAAAAAAAAAAAAAAAAAGAGTAATTACCCCACCCCCCCAAAAGGGGTAGAAGAGTATTGTCAGCAACTTTTTGCAAAAGCTACTGTACAGATTTCCAAGAAATTTTCAGGAAAGGTCCAGAACAGATCCCATTAAATTCTGGTGTATATAGGTCAAAGGTCACAGTTACCAAAAATGTGTTTTGACAATGATAAGAGATAGGGCAGATCAGGTAAATGTGTGTGAGGAGGCGGGGATTGTGGTGCCTGGCATTACTTGTTACTTTTAGAGAAAAGTTAAATGTAAGTTTATGGAGCTGGAGCCTTTTTGGGAGTACCTGCCTCTTAAGGAAAAAAAAAAAGTGTTTGTGTTTGTAAGGTCCACTTCATCTAAAGAGATCACTAAATTATCTAGTATAGTAAACTAATATTATGTGGTGCAGATTAACACCCTCTCCCATTTTTTTTTTTATTTCATTGTAACTTTTGTGCAATCATAATTAAGGCTATTCTATTATATTGTACTCTATTCTATGCTAGATATACACTTTTAATAATATTAATTGTTTTATTTGACATAAGTTGTCATGCACCAGTCTTCCATGAAAAGCAACTTATTAAAATCGGTCCATTTTCCACCTGTAAAATGCATGTCAGTCAGTGGGCTGATACATTCCTGTCTGAATGATAGAGCATCTGACACCAGAGCAGATGACCTGGAGTAAAAGCGTTACGAGTGTTTTCTGTACAAACCAGCTCTGGATATAAGCAGTGAAACTAAATGATTGAGCACATGGTGAAAAGACTGAGTGTCCTCAGTGAGTCTGTGGAGTGGCATTTCCACTGAGTGATCAGGTGTTGGTGTGATACAGTTGAGCTGGTAGTGAATCAGCTGCTGCTCAAGGACATTTGAGCCGGAAGGAGACGCCTGCTGACACAGGAGCCCCACAGCTCCTATTGAAGGCTGATCTTTGTATTCCCAGCACAGTTTTGTGTAACTGCTGTGTATGTGTGAGTGTGTATCATCTCCCTCTCACCTTAGCAGAAGTCTCATACCATCCCACAAAGCCGTTCTCCTGGCAGAACTGCTCCATCTTTATTCCATTATTGGTCAGTACATCCCGACCCTGGTCACATTTATTTGCCAAAAGCACAGTGGCTACATGTTTCCCGTTGGCAAGTGTGAGTTTGGAATCCAAATCTTCTTTCCATTTAGTGACGGCGTCAAAGGAAGCAGGTCTTGTGACGTCAAACACAATGAAGGCACCCATGGCCTCACGGTAGTAAACACGGGTCATGTTCCCAAACCTTTCCTGACCTGGAAGACCAAAAACAAACAAAAAGACACACATGCAAAAAAAAATAAATAAATAAATAAAGTCATTTAGTAACTGAATGGAACTGTATTTTATTTGTAAGGACATATATTACAAAGTTTCACTTCAATATTTTCCTTTACACAGTATATACTTTGAGTGACACAAATACAGACATTTCAGTTCACACACTGTAGTAGCCTCAGGAGCAAATGTACACAGATGTGTGAAAAAGAGTCATCTAGTTTACTCATTTGATCAAACTTCTGCCTCATATGTGTCTGCATTCACACTTTCACTACGAACCCACATGGAATCTGGATATCCAGTGACAAATCCCCATTCATTCAGCCACTTAAACCCTCAATTCCAATGGTGTTAAGTAACATAAAACAACAGAACCTTAGACGAAGGAGTAAATGAACCAAGATATTTCAATAACCTCAGTTGTACAGTATTACAAAAATGTGGGGGAAAAAATGTAATATTAAAAAAGAAAACTATATTAATATTAATTGTTAAACATATAAAACAAATATTACCCCAAATGTCTATCAATGAGGATAGTTTAAAGTATTGTTAGGGTTAATTCCAAGTGAAGCGGACATAGTAACTAAAAGCAGAACTTCTTAACCCAGTGTGAGTCTGTAGCTTTTTTAATGTTAAATAAAGTGAGTGGATATGAAGGTTATGGTTGTGGTTATCAATGTTCCAGGAGAGAAGGCCATATTCAGTCATTATTTTTACTATTCTATGATAGTGTAAACAGTTCTTTTTTTACTCTAACTTCAGGAGAACTGTCAGATATAAAGGACATGCTACCATAGTCATAAACAAATAAAAACAATTACCTTTATTCTACTTCCTGGCTTAGTTTAATTAACAGAAATGTGTTGCAAAATGACAACTATTTAGATGTAAGCCAATCATTTAAGTTTACAGCATTTTAAGAATCCATACAGTATGACAAAGCGCAACTCTGCACAACTCAGTTGTATCAATATTTCTGATCACTCCAACACACACACACACACACACACACACACACACACACACACACACACACACACACACACACACACACACACACACACACACACACACACACACACACACACACACACTTCTATGTTTTCCTGCTGGAGACAGAGAGATAAGACACAGACATGGGATGAAAGCAGCCAATAGTGAGAGAAAAAACAGTCTTTGGTGAATGTGTGTGTGTGTGTGTGTGTGTATATGTGTATGTGTGTGTGTGTGTGTGTGTGTCCACAAGTTTGTCTGTAAAAAAAAAAATTTAAAAAAAATCCTGAGGGTGAAATTAATTCGATAAGCCCTGCTGGTATGTTGTATCCACACTGATTTTCCCATCCATATCTCCAACTACAGTCCCATCAGTACCAACCACACAGTTTTCACACTGTGGTCTCACTAAAACGGATTGTTCTCTCTATTTACAGTGCGAGATAGTTTCATTGTAGTAGAGTCTTACTGCCTTTACAGTAGAGTACGTAGCCTTTATCACATTACAGTCACAGTATACAGCATGGAAGCTTGAGTTTTGCAATTTAAGAAGCCTATATGTGTTTTGATCTGTGAATTTTGACCAATATATGAAGCTCCAATAACCCCAAATCTGCCTCAGTCTCATCTTCTTGCTACAGCTCTGTGTAATGAGCCGTGTCCGCCAAATGCAGTAGAAAAATGGCAGACAGAAATAGAATGATAAAGTTATTATTTGTCTTGGGAAATGCACAGAAACAGCAAGTGATTTATTACTTGTGTGGCGTGAGAAGAACTTGAGCCTGTCATCCAATCTTCAAACAAACCATCTGCAGTGCCAGGGAAAATAAAATGCAAAACACAGGCTATATTTTAGGGATTTGACTCATAAATACTGCAGTCTCAATGAAAAACTACACTTTCTGTCATGTACAGTAGATACTGCACATTGCGTCCAGACCCAAGATTCAACTATTAAAGGCTTTAGCCACCTGAAGACTTCCATACCTTTAAAGGGAGAACATACAGTACAAGATCTACTGCAGTTTTATTTGAAGGAGACACCCTGAGTTCACAATCAAAGCTTTCTGTATACAAGTACTTGGGCCTCAAATCTCACTCACATGAGTTTGAGACACATGACTGCTTGCACTTACAGGAGAGGGCGCACAGGAGGAGAGAGAGCAGCAGGTCAGAGGATTCTTCTAAACCTCAGCCGACACTCATGTGAGATGAGACTGATGTGGTGTTTAGCTTCATTATCATACCCAACAGCATCCCAGTCAAAAGCTTTTATTATTACTGATTTTTGCCAAAGGCTGTTACACCAGAAGATGGTATAAGCATCAGACTAAAGATGTCTTCTGTTTTTCTTAGAGAATCAAATCGACTCAGTCACATCTATGAGAAAATTGACTAAATTCACAGAAAATCTCAAAGGATACCATGAAAGTTAAAAAAAAAACCAAAAAAAAAACCACATAGACTGGTCCAAAGAGGGACAGACACGAGGATAAGTCAGTGAACAATTTATGCACTTATGTAATGAAGAAGTACATGACTAACATGTGACTTAAAGTGTAGTATAAATGGAAAAATAATGGGCATGTGTTTTGTGCTGATGATGACAAATAATCATAATGTGTTACTGTTGCAATAATTATATAGTTTCCCTTATAAAGCTATTGCTATAAAAAAAAAAAAATTAAATCCTCCATTTTCCCACTTCAACACTTATTCATCTACATTTGACAGCTTGAGTGCATTAAGATGGATGAAGAGTTGAGTTTGTTAGTGTAAAACAGTAAAAGACACTTAAGATGCCCCTGCTAATACAGTCACAGAACAAAAAACTAAATATTGTGTGTATCATGTGACTAAAACAGAGAGGAAAATAAAACATGGACTGAATAAAAGCACTGTTTTTATCAGTACAATGCCATAGATATTGATGTAAGAACTGAAGTGATTTTGGTTATTATTATGAAAACAATAGAAAATTGATAATAAATATCAGTTCTGAAACTAAACTCTTATGAGCTATTTTGTTGTCATCATTATATTTGTCCAAATAAATGTACCTTGAACTGTACAAGGGATTAAAATCAACAAGAGATTGAAGAAAACAAGGGTGGTAGTCTGAATAGTTCAGGTAAAAGTACTCACTGAAATTCAAAGATCAGAATGTTGGATTAAATAAGATAATATGTCTAAATGTGCATACACTATTGGTTATTCTAGATTCCTCTGGATTTGTGTGTCACACTTGTTTGTAATTGCAGAAATGCATATCAAAGTGATTTGCAGTGAGTAATGCCAACAGGTCAGCTGGTGCACACGAGTAACATCAACCTTAGATAACCCTTTATATCATCCTTTAACAGAAAAAAAAGAAGTTAACTGTGACGAAATGGTCACATGCTTATTATGGGGGACCTCTGTCATTTTATCCCAAACTGTATTATCTGCACTGATACAATTGGCTCATATTGTGTTCATTTCCCTTTGTCATTTCTAATTATTTAGGAGTGTTGTGTGTATGGTTTCCTGTAAGGATGGAGAAATGGGCAATGAGCCAAATCAAATAAATGAAACGTCACTGTACACATTGCATTAATGGATTTTAAATGTAAACTGATACTGATCTCATTTAAAACTTCTTCTAATTTCATTATAATATAGTAAAATCTAACAAAAAGGACTTTATTTATTAGTGGGATATATGCAAATTAAAAGAAGTCATTTTAAAGAAATCTGAAATAATATATTAAATGAGGGCATTTTTTCTACATTCACTGATAAAAAAAAAAAAAGTTACTTCACATCCTCTAGTTAAAACATTACATGACTAAAACAGTAATTATTAGCTCTTTTTTCATTCAACCTTATGTGCGTAAAACTGACCTGCGATGTCCCATAGCTGAAGACGCACCGTCTCCTGGTCCCAGTTCAGGACTTTGAGGGCAAAGTCCACCCCGATGGTGGCCCTGTAGTTTGGGCTGAAGTTGTGATGGACATACCGTTTGATAATACTGGTCTTCCCCACCCCGAGGTCCCCTATGACCAGGATCTTATAGAGATGCTCCTTACTGTGGTTGTTCTGCATGGCGACCGAGGAGGGCGAGAGCTGAGCATGAATCCACTTAAATGGGAAGAATCAGGGCGTGAAAGGGAGGAAGCAGAGAGCAGGACGCATGAGATGGGACTGAGTCAAGGAGAAGAAGAGTGGAAAGGTACGGCCCGGCCCATAGTGGGACGTAGAGCTCAGACGTCCGGACCTTGTGACTCGTGCAGGGCAGTGACGGCATGAGCTCCATAAGCCCCTGGTAAAGGAGAGGAGGAGGAAATACACACAGATAGACTTTCATACTGGCTCTTTCCTGGCTGTTGGTGACTTTTCGCTGTTGAAAATAATAATTAAAATAATGCTTTTTTTTTTTTTTTTTTTTTTTTTACAGTTAACTATATCAGGTAAATGACATGTCTAACATTAAAGGGATAGTTCACTATTTTGCCACATGAATTTGTATGGAATCAGTGTCTTTACTCTGGTGCACCCACAGTGAAGTTCTGGTCCAGGTTTGGTCAAAGTGAAAGTAGTTCCGGTAGGTTTTCCTGAGGTCACAAAATTCTCAAAACAATGCGACCGGATGAGTGATTTATTTGCACAACAAAATCGTCACGGAACAAGAACTCACACCTCGTAATTGATTAGAGCTACTTTCTCTCAATAGCGATCAATGCTAACCCTAAGCAAACTACTTGTTCTTCGGCAGTGTTTGAGCCTGTTACGTACCTTCCGGGAGGCTAATGGGGCCTGAGATCGGAAAGTTAATGAAATGTATTCAACGGGAAATAAAATGCTAAAATTGTATCTGGTTTGTCATGTGCCCTAAATCAACCACATGTTGTACCTCATAATAAATGACTATTATTGATGTGGTATACAACTGCTTCTGTTAACCAACGGCTGATTTTTTTGTAAGTAGAACCTTTTAATAATTTGGACTACACGCGCGCATGTGACGTCACCACAGACTCCACAGCAAAACTGAGCGGAGTGTGACATCGCTTGTAGTCTCTTACTAAGCCCACATAGAAACCTAACGTCACATTGGCTTCCCACCAAAAACGGTTGGTTTGCCTATGCCACATCAAATATTTCTTATTAACTGCTATCATATATGAATTTCAGAGCACTTGTAAAACAGAATCAGAATTTAGCTTGACTTGCTCAATAAGTCTCCGCCCCTTCCGATCGGTCCACTGGGCCTAAATTTGGAAAAATTTAACATGAGAGTGGATGAGGAGAAACTAATTATTTTCTGGTCCACTTTAGTTTATGCCCTGAATCACACATTTGCTGTACTTCAATTAAAATCATAACCAATGATGTGCGTTTGGAATTTCTTTGATACGTGTTTTGTGATTTATTAGCGTGTAAAAATATGTAATTATTTGGACTCTGTTTGGACTACATATCAGACGTCACATAGCTGACGTCACAGCAGAATCTTTCCCTGCAAACTTTTCAAAACTGTATACCGCCTTTTCTATTTTTCATTTGAAAATACCTGTGCTTTGTGCCCCGGTGTAATTACAACACCATTTCCACATGTTCCCTCTACCGCTTCCCGGCTGATGAGAGCTTGTCCCGCATGCTGGCTCTCACTCGACCAACTATCTTTCCCCCTGGAGTAGCTGCCACTTTCCACATGCCCCGATTTAAAGTGGTTTTCTCCACGTTTGATGCTCTTGCCTTCATCCTGAAAGAAGGAGGTGAAGCTCGCCAAAGTCACAGCCGTTTTCAAAGAGTTTGATGGTATCAAACGTATAAGGCGGTATACGGTATTGAAAAGTTTACAGGGAAAGATTCTGCTGTGACGATAGCTATGCGACGTCTGATATGTAGTCCAAACAGTGTCCGAATAATTACATATTTTTACACGCTAATAAATCACAAAACACGTATCAAAGAAACTCCAAATGCACATCATTGGTTATGAGTTTAATTTAAGTACAGCAAATGTGTGATTCAGGGCATAAAGTAAAGTGGACCAGAAAATAATTATTTTCTCCTCATCCACTCTCATGTTAAAATTTTCCCAAATTTAGGCACAGTGGACCGACTGGAAGGGGCGGAGACTTAGGCTCCCTATTCACTCTCATTCATATTTTTGCAAGCTAAGAACCCATGTGCCGGAAGTAGAAGGGCGTGACTTAGCCACCCCATGCAGGAGGACAGGTGTTAGCAGTGACAACGCGCATTGAAGCATTACGAAGTGTGAGATTTTGTTCTGTGACAGTTTTGTCACGCAAATAAATCACTCATTCGAATATATATTGTTTTGAGAAGAAACACGTTGTATTTGGTTGACCCCAGGAAACCTGCCAGGACTACTTTCGCTTTGACCAAAACTGATGCACATTAGCTATATGTATATACCTATGTAATTTGATGGTGATATCTCAAGTTTTTGTTGAGTTATAGCATATGTCTCTGCGGACACACAAACACAGATACACACAGACAGGCATACACAGTGATGACAAGAGGAGATAATGCCCAGATATAGAATTTAGTGTTTTAGACCCTAAACCAAGCAGATCAAACTCCAGTGCTCCAGGGTCCCTGTCCTGCATGTTTAGATGTTTCCCTCTTTCAACACACCTGGTTCAGCCACATGGCTCATCAGCAGGCTGCTGTGGATGCTTGATAATAAGCCATGTTGTTAATCAAGTCTAAAACATGCAGGACAGCAGTCCTCAAGGACTGGAGTTTGACACCCCTGTTCTAAACAATCAGTTTATCAGAAAACACAACTTTTTTTTCCACAAATGCTTTTATTCCCTTTAAAAATAGTGCAAACCTTACAGGAGAATTAAAAAAAAAAGTTCACACATCAGACAGGAGGTAGCATTATAGACATAACAATCACATGTCCTTTTTAACCTGATGAAAGTTGCCCTAAAAACGTTTCACACAAGATTTACTGTTCCAGAGGGTAAAAAAATTACAGTAATGGTTTCAGCAGACAGTTTTCATCTACATTTCCCTTAGAAGAAACATTAATGTCCTGCACTGATAAACAAACAAAACACATTTTAAACACATATTCCCTTTAACATATGTATATTAATCTTCCACTTCTCAAGTGTTATGTAAAATATAAATCAAACAAATCACCTGGGGTATATTGGATGAGGTAGCTTCAATGAAGTTGTACACATCCATTAAAACATTCAAGATTTAAATCAGCAAGTTGGACAAACACTCAATAACCAGCTTGCCAAATGAATATGCCTCAAGCAAAGCAATTGTCTTTATGGGAGCTGTAAACTAAAAAAATTGGGTTTATATTCAAGAACAAAACCTAAGTATTATTTGTAGCTGTAAGTGAAGCTTTCACACATATTTCCATGTGTTTACTACTAACCTGCTGTCAACATTTAATCTTTTGCAGATTAATAGGATTTAAGATGTGCTTTGTATTTCAGAATATTGTGTCTCACATTTGGTTCAAGGATCACTTTATTTCTTTGAGGGTAAACTTCCCTTTCTAAAAACATGTTTGTTAGGGTAATATCCTCCAGCCAGGTGTTTCTAACCATCAGCCTGGCTCTACAGCAGGACATAGATCCCAACTGCTCCTTACAGTTTGCCCCAATGGCATCAAAAGGATGGGTTAAATGCAGAGGACAATTTCGTTGTACACTATATAATGACAAATAAAGTACTTTACCTTTAAACATAATTAATATTAACCTGAATCATAGAAGTAGAGTTGAATCATAGGTTTTCATTAGGGATGCACTGATACCACTTTTTTTCTCAGACCAAGTAGAACTACTTATATTTGAGTACTTGACGATAGCGAGTACCAATACTAGTATGGTAATAATACCATTATAGTTCTTGGTTAGTTTTGAAAATGTTCTTTGCTAAAGAAGTTATGTTTTCATCAGAGTTTGTTGGGTTAGCAACATAACTCGAAAAAGTTGTAGATAGATTTTAACAAATGTTTTTTAATAAATGGTGATACTCGCACAAGAACAAATGATTACATTTGGGTGGTCTGAAAATACTAGTCTTTAAAAAAGGCACAAAATATTTATATTTGGATACCAAAACAGAATTATTTGAAGAAAATATTATATAATAAATATGTTATTTTTAAAAAACTGCCACACACCTTCTGTGCTTACTCTGGAAACCAGGAAACGACATGTCGTTACCAGAATTTAACTGTTGTGTTTTTTTTGTCCAATGACAATAAAAGAAAGTCTAAGTCTTAATACCAGAGCGATACTAGTATCTGCACATCCCTAAGTTTTCCTAGAAAAATTTTGACTTTTTGCATGTCATCTGTTCTGAAGCGTCATCGATTCCAGTTGATTTCAAAGGTTCATGAGGTGAAAAAGAAAACAGTTAAGCTACGAGAGGGAAATTAGCTTCAGAATTTAGACTCTGTCATACTGACTGTACAGCTTTTAGAGTTTGGGGATGGGAGTGGCTGCGACTGCGATGCTCTCAATTGAACACTCATCACTTCCTCTGCGGATTCGGAAGTACCCGTCCTCCCCCCACCAAGTGCCCCAACTGTTCTTCACAATCCAGTACTTCTGTCCAGTCATGTGACAGCGGCCGTACCCCACCAGCAGAACAGCATGGTTTGTCAACTCGAAGGGATTGAAGGGGTCTCCGAGGGCGGTGTGGTGGTAAATGCCCTTCTTGTAGCTGAGGAAGTCATTATACACCTGGAAAAACAATAAGACAGTTTGAATTCATCGGTACTTTTCAGTTTATAGTTGTTCAGATTTCAAAAAGACAAAATCACGTTTTGAGATTTTTTTCAGATTCTATCACTATGTGTAGTTTTTAGGCTACGAGGAAATGACTGAAACCATCATTAACTTCAATGAAATCTGAATTAATTTATTGGTTGAGATTTTAATTCAAATACACCTATATACTAATGATGCTTTAAATGCTTCACTGTTTCAACAGGAATCTGAGCATGAACACCTATTCACAAAACCAACCATATGTGCAACAGGTTTTAATGTATTTAAATGCACTACCACAACAGAAGGGAAGCCAAACCATGTTCATTGACCAATTATATTAAGACATAAGCACAGTGAATTCTATAACCATCAGATATTTCTAAAATATTTGCACTTCTTAATTTGTTGTTCACGTTCTGTTTGTCTATTTATTGTACTCATTTTAATTACAGTCATTTATTTTTAGCTTGTTTTTAAAGTAATATAAAATACTTTTTTTTTAATCCTGTGGAATCCAGAAGCCAAGTAACGACATTCCGTTGCCAAATCTCACTTTGTGTTGTAATGACAATAGCCATTATTGACTGACTTCAATTAAAGTAGCGTTGAGTGTGATTTATTCTTTCTTTCTCCAGCTACCTTCACTACTACCTCCAGTTACTCAATCAGTGATGTCAGCGTGCTACTAGACATGTGATTGTGTCAAAAAATCTGCGCTTGATGCCAACATTCTACCAAAAATGAAAAGTGACTGACAATTGACGATGCTGAGTGTGTATTAGTGTATTTGTACCTCAAAGGCCACTGCCATGGGCCCGTTATTGACCAACTCCATCATCATGGCCACTTCACTACAACCACCATAAAATCCACCCACATAGTTGTATTCTGCTGCATAAATACGGCTGCAGTTCTGAGGAACACCACAAGGAGTGTCTTTTTCCACATATGGGAAACAAGACTCGTCCACAATACCAAAATCCTGTACGTATTTTCCAATCAGGTATGGGAATCCACCATCACAGCCTGAACAAATAAAGGAAATGGGAAAGTAAAACAAAAAAATAATGTTAGTTATCGTGTTGATACTTCAAAATGTAGTTAATTTGCTTGGAAAAACAAATGTGGCTTTATTTCTTGAACAAATTAATATAATACAATTTAAATATTTGCTTTCATAAAAATAAACAGTACAATTATTATCTGAAAATTTTTGTGCCATTTGTTATGATTATGGAAGAGGAGGCCCAGATGTGTTGTTTTTTTTTTACACTTTAACAATGGTAATCTCTCTGGTGCTGCATTCTGCACTTTACAACATTCAAATTACTGTAACTCCTGAACCATTTGTGCTATCCACAAATTAAATGGCATTGAAATGCTGAGGTCCTGGGCTTTCTGGCGCTACATAAGACTTTACAGCTGCAATGTGGGACAATTAGAAAGAGACCGTTTCAGAAACATTAACAGAGGCTAAAAACATGGAAATGACAAAATATGAAGTCATAATGAAGATACTGAATGTCCACAACCAAAAAGCATGTTTGAATAAATAGTTGAAACTTTATTTCTGCAAATTGAAAAACTGTCATTATGGACATGTGCAGAGTTGTGATACCTTGAGAATACTCGGAGCAGGAGACCACTTGTTGTGGGCTGAAGGTGGGAGTGTCACTGTTGTTGGTGAGGATCCGGATACGAGCCTCCAGCATTCCCATGGTGGCAAAGGAGTAGCAGCTGCCACATGACCCTGAAACAGAATATCAGTCAGATACACCTGTACAGTCTGATGTAACCACCTCAACCGCCCTGAAATCACATATGCACATTTGGTCAAAATCCACCATGTCAGTACTTGGGCTGCAACTAACGACTATTTTAATAGTCAAGTAGTCACCGACTATTGAAACAATTTGTCGACTAGTCAGATAATTATTGATTTTTTCTTAAATTTAGCATGAAGCTGTTTAATTATCTGGCAAATTATAACCAAAAGAAAGATGAGTAAAATGAAAACTAGGTTTTATTGAACATCTAAAACCAGCTAGTCACAGTGCTGGGTGTGCATATCTGCCTCGTCTGCAGGAAGGACTCCATGGCAGAGCATGAGATGGGCCTCAAATGTCAGGCCCGAACTGGCCTGGGTCCGATTCAAATGCTAAAAATTATGCCCGAACCTGCTGGGTCTCGCCAGGTCCCATCTGGTTGTGTCAAATATTTCCAGCTCTATCTAGTCCACTCTCTTCTTCCGACTGCATGCATTTAATTTAAAATAGGCACAGTCTGACAATGCTCAAGCTCTCTTTTATAATGAAAATACACTTGTACACATGCACACATGTACAATGTATGTCATAAAAACTGTATTGACTTGAATCATACCGAGGCGAGTCAGACTCAGTTTCATTCAACTGTCCGACATGCTTTCTTTTTTGGCACTCCTACCTGTATTTTACTGCTCACAGACACATACGCTATTGCGCATGAGCGACTCTCGACAGATTATAATCAAGTGAGATGGCTTACTCCATTGGAAAAACTGGTGAAAAAAGAATTCATTGTCAACTATTTCTATTATTGATTTTAGTTGGCAACGTCGACTCAGTACTGTTGTCCTCTAATGCAGTTTATCTCTATTAGTAGAAGAACATAACAGAGAGCAGATGGACACACAGATTAAAGTCACTGATCAGCACTCAGTGTGTGAAGCAGAAATTTCTGAATAAAACACACTGCAGAATAAAATTAGGTCAGAGAGAAGAGGATGACGGGATTTGCAGAAAAATAATGATAATGTAATGTAATGATTCATGTCTGGGTGACAGTGAGAACAGGTTTTATTTGGATCCATGACTTCAAGGTCCCCCAAGACTAATGTATAATAACTAGTGAGGGTTTTCTTCAGATGGTTGAAGCGCAGTAGCTTTGCATCACTTGGCTAAATCTAGATTATAGTATTACAATATTAACAAAATAATTGAAGCTTATACACTTCCGGTTTCACAAATAACAGTCGTCTCCAGTATTACACTTGAAAAGTGACCTCACATTTATTATGTGCAGTCATTATTCATTTGTTGCTTTTTAATTTATAACTTGACCACAGAAAATTTGATGTTAGTACATACAGTATTGACACCATTGACTGGAAGTTTATTTTAAGGGTTCAGGAATAGATCAATAACATAAAATGAGTGCAATCACAACATAGTGGACTTTGTCGGCAAAATTGAGTTCACAATTTCTTTTATTACCATTGGAGGGAAAAAAAGGCAGAAATGTGTTATTTCAGGCATGAAAAACCACCTTCAATGTCACAATAGATGCAGGTTCATCACTGATGTCAATTCTGCAATTTCAGTGACCCTATTAAATCCATGTGAATTGTAGGGCTGGAGTAGAATAAGCTTTAAAATACTGTATGCTGGCTTAGACGCCTTCTACTGAATCACACCAGTCCTCTCCAGTTCCTTAAACCCAGACCTGCAGAGCCCCTCTCAGACACTCAACTACTCAGCACACATAATCTCACCACTCGTACATAAGGCCATGCAGAAACACAGGAGGAAAGTGCACCCAGACCTGCTAAGAAGGAAGCAAAGGAGCCGAACACCTGCTGTTAACAGCCCACTCCCACTAACAGACACTCCTGAGTAAATGTCCCACTTTATCAATCTGTAAAAAGGTACACATGGTTCAGTTTATGTTGATCATATACCTATGAAAACCAGAGACTGTCAATCAGTGAATGCTGATGCTTATGTCTGTATCTTTAGCTATGTACATTCTAATGTCATGTCTGTGCAAAGCAATAATAATAATACTAAAACAAAGTGCACAGATATGTGTTTAGTGTTTGCAATAGATAGAATTGATCTCACCTTTTCTGGTCTGAAGCAGGTACTAATACCTAGGATTTGGGTCCTGACCAATACTGAGCACCAAGTTAAGGATGGATTTGGCTGAAATTTTCAGGAAAAATTAATTCCGGCATAAGAAACAAATTATTAAATTCTGGTATCTTTACATAGATACCAGAATATATACATATATATAAAGATACCAGAATATATATATATATATATATATTTATTTATTTATTTATTTATTTTTAATTATTTTTTTTTATTTATTTATTTATTTTTTGTTCTGCCTTGGGAGATAAGATTTGTCTTTGGAAGGATTCACTAATTCACTATGTAGAACATTATCTAAATTTCATGATTCATCCCATTATCTGATTTTATAATTTGGGAGGTTTAGTATTTATTTTGAGTAGCAGAGAACCGTAATACACAAGCGGACTATAACAAAGAACTAAACTAAATGCCAATGGATGAGGTATTGCCACTGATACCCAATCCACTGGTATGAGTCAGTATTAGATAAATTCTGTTACTAATATCAGAAAATCCTTAATTGTTCACTGTTGCCCCAGCGTGGGACAGACAAATGCTGTTTGTCTGTGCGTGCATCTGTCCAGGAACACTGTACTCTCAATAACTTTTGACAGCTTTGATGGATCATCACTAAATTCACACCACACATGCCTCTCATGAAGGCTTTGCTCAAGTTCGATGAGGACTCGTACTTTTTGACACGCTTTTTGTCATTTGTGCAACAGTGGACACAAGGCCTTCAGGACAACAACAGGATATTTTCTTACCTTGGCTTCGCACAGGGCTGACAAAATTAACACCATTAACGTTTCTCCAGTCCCAGTGCTCAGGAAGTGCTGATGCCATTTTGGCCATATTGCTTGTAACAGGTGCAGGACGAACACGTCTGACAAACAAAACCATAAGCACAGTTTAGTTTGTTGTTGTTGTTTTTTTAAAGGTTTTTATGTTTATTATGATCATGCCTTTAAACATTCCATAATTACAGAAACAATCACTTAAGTTATTAATGAATAATCGATAAATAACTGGCTATACTACCATTTCTGGCCTAGTGTGTGATTTTCACACATAAATCCTTTTACCATGTTTTCAGCGGCTGTGTGATTTTAGCAACAATAATTCTAGTAGTTCTGTCCTGGTTCGGAAACCACAACCAGGTGCCAGGTAGTCTGGTCCATTCAGCACAGATAGAACCAAACGAAAAGTTAACCAATAGGCCCAAGGACCCACCTTTGCCACCCCCTCATTTGCTAAAGGTTTGAAGCAATAAAAATAATTCAGTGTGAAAGTGAGAAAAGGAAAAATATAAGTAAAAAAGTTTGGAAAAATAAATAGATGAATAAAAAGCAAAAGGCTTATTATTGAAGAGGTGAACATTTATCCTTTTGCTTTTTATTCATGTATTTAGTGGTACCTTAATGGTTTTATCAAGCATTTTCTATAATTATGTTTATACTTTTAATTATGGCAGGTTCAGTCCTCCATAGTAAACATCTCAACTATACCTGTCAAATATTTTACCATCTAAAGGTAAGTCAACAAGTCCCTCAATTATATATTGACCCATTTAATGTTTTGGCAGTTTAATTCCAGTGCATGATGATATATGTCAAATGATATCTAAGGTTTGTGAAGGATTCACAAACATTTAGAAAGGTGATGATACATAGAGCTTACAGTGAAGGTGTAAATGTGTCAAAACATCCCCCAACTTCATCAACAGAGAATATGATGAATACTGACCTGGGGATCTGAGAGGCGGGCCCTCCTGCTCTGTAGTACAGCTCCTGTCCAGAATAGGTCTCATATTCTGGGTAGGCATGAGCCCTCCAGGAACTTTGGACAGAGTTGATTGCATCAATGAAGTCCATGTTATGTTTGTACGGCCTGGAAAATAAGCACAGGTAAATGGAATTGCTTTACTGCCATGGAAAATAATCACACTTTAGATTTTGTCAAGTTGCAAATTAAACTGCCTCATATTAGAACATTTCAGGTGCATGTGACTGGTTCAGACTTACTCATATAATGTCATGATACACTGTGATAAAAACTAAGGAAGATTGGGGCTGGTGCATGACTGCAATTTAAAAATATTTACAAGTGGTGCCAGGTACAACAAACCCTGCCCCCTTGCAAACATCTTAGCTATTAATGCACAGCTACCTCTCAAAACATGAGACTATGGGTTTGACTATTCAAGATTGCTCAAGGTCAAAGGTCACAATGCCAATTTGGAGCCCACAAGAGATTTTCTGTCAATAACAGTAACTGAGTTCTTATTACCACTCATTTTGGCGTTACAACCATTTGGAATAATGCAACCTTGTTTTAGACTTTTCAATGTCACTCAAGGTCAAAGGTTATGACAACATTTAGTAAATTCCATGTGTAAATAGTAACCAAGTATCTACCTCCACTCGTTTTCCCATTATAGTCTATTGTATTTTTAAGTATTAAACAAGTGACCCCCGACCTCTTGGGCCAACAATACATCAAAATCTATACACACACAAGATAAAAATTCAAAGACCACAATTTTGCCGATAATTGCAAGTCTAGAAGATGAATAGTAAAAACTTAAAAGATTCAAAAAAATATTGGAGAACTCTAACAAAACATGTCCCACCTATTATTTCTACGTTGTAATGTCACAGTTTCAAAACTATTTCAGATATAATTCTAATGCCATTTTATCAGACTATACTTGAGATCTTATTTTCCAGTCAGAATATAAGATTCTTTGAGTAGAGTCAAAAGAGGGTTAATGAGAGTCCAATAGCTGACATTCCATCAATTCCACTTTAATCACAAGTAAATAATGGCCTTTGCATTACACACAGAACACAGATATGAGCATCAGTTTGTCTTTAAAGTCAATTTTCTTAAGATGAATTTAGTTCTCAAGCTCATATAAGGAAGAGAAACTCTGTGGTAAGAAAGGAAAAGAAAATTTTATCAAAACAGATGTTAACTGTAGCATTGAGTAAAAGCCACAAAGCCACAGATAGAACACAGCAGGCAGAAAAGGACGTACACATATGTTAGCACAATAATGCCTTGCTCATTAACTTTACTTTGGCATCTTCATTTTTGCACCTTCAGGTAATACCACTAATACTGTGATTAAACTGAAATGTTGTTTAAGGAAATCTTCCTTTCACATCTTTTAAAATGTGCATGTTTTACATGTTATGTCACTGATCAAAGTCATTTACTTGTTGCTGAAGAGAGGTTTGTAGTCCGTTCGGGCTGGAACAGATTTCACCTTCTTTCCAACAAAACAGGCCCAGTTGTTTCCCAGGACATCATGGACCCACCCAGGTAGAGTCTGGTCACAGTAACTGGTCACTCTGAAACCCTGATTAGTGTACTGCAGAACACAAATGTAAATGTAATGAAAATTAAATATACACATTCTCAGCCTGCAAAATATTTCCATTCATGTACAAATTTTTTGTTTCAGACAATGAGGAAGTTCAGTGAGGCATGGAAAATCATGTCATTAAAACCAACACTTCCTTAAATCAAGAGTCATGTGGATTTAAAAAGAAATAACCCTCCTTTAATGCGCCAGATTTAAGCAGTGACTGTTTTTCAATCAAATATGTTAAACTTGTCTTAAAATCTTCCCATTCTTATTCAGGTTCCCTTTACCTTAAAGAAGCCAAACCATTTGTAGCCCCCCAGGACCACCTCAAAGCCCTGGTTGTAGATGAGGGTGAAAAAGCCAGTGTGGCCCAGCTCATCTGTGGCCACTGATAGTTTATCCAGGGTCACAGTGACTGTCCCCTCATCTGTGGCTGAGGACAAAAACACAAGATCCTCTTATATAAATATCAGACCATAATGACTCGGATACAATCACATTTATGGTAAAATACTTCACCTAAATATTCTTTTGTTAACATTATCTACGTGTCTATTTTATTTTCTAGTTTGTCAGAGTTATTAGAAAAATTAAGACAATTCCGGAAGTGATCAGTTGGTCACGTGCTCTAGCTTGGACCATTTAAAACTTTATACATTAGCCAAGTATCTCACAAGATTTCCAAGCCGCGATACTAGCAACTTCTGATGAATGTTACATGTACCTTCAGCAGAACAGTTGATCGTCCTTTGTCCTCCTTTGGACACCTGAAACACCCATGTCCCCAGAAGGTCCTCATAGGTGCAGTTGGCTGGTGTGTCACCCCAGGACCCTTCGACCCAAATTAGGAATACACACAACAACACACTGCAGAGCTTCATAACGACACACAACTAGCTAGCTAAGCTTCTAAACGTACTCAAATCAATGCTACTAAAGCCCGTAGGTCTTGACTCTGACTCCCGTTTATCAGTGTCTCTTGTATAACTTATATTCCTCTGTCGATCCTCCGTTCCTTCCCGGTATTTATGCAAACTCAAACTTTCTTCAAAGATTTATAATCCGTCAAGATATTTCTCTGAAGCCAGGCTATTCAACAGCAAGCTAACTTTGAGTATAGCAAAACAACGTCTTTATTGTACAATATCCTACGTAACGACGAACCACGCTTTGTATATCTGTTTATATATGTATATATATATAGAGAGAGAATTATAACGGAGAGTTTTAATTTAACACCAAGTCTGTCGAGTTATAAACGACAAGGAAACAAGAAACCTCAACTCTCTTGCCGTCTGGTCTCCTTTGTTTGTCTTTTTGATTTTGATTTTGTCACACGACTCTGATCCTGCACATGCGCAATAGCTCTAGACCCCTCAGCTGCGTCGGCGCATATCCAAATAACTGATAGACACAATATGACTGTATGAATCTTCTGGACATTTAGTTTAGTTTAGTACTAAAAATGGTATACCCCTCTAAAAATCCAAACAAGAAATTATATGAATTTCCCCCCAAAAGAAGTTCCGTAAGAACTAATAATGGGAATGAAATTACAATTGAGACGTTTATTAAAAATCACTATTAAAAAGCTTTTATCACGAAAAAGACAAATAGGGAGGCTACTCTTTACATATTACAGTATGGCACTATGAAGGTTACATTAAACTGAATGCAATCGATCCCTACTGCTGTTTTAACTAATAAGGTATTACCAAGTATAGTTTTAAAAGGTGCTGAAATAAAATTCATACATGAATTTTTATAGTACCTGTCTTTGTTCATTCATTTTTACAAACACTACAGCTCCTGGATAACTTTGTGAAAGTTGTATGAATCTAATAGAATCAGTTTTATTAAAAAAAAGATGACATGATCAGAGTCATTACTAAAACAAGTGTATCAAGGCCATACCACAGTATGGGGGTGCGGGAGTTCAGACAAAGACAAAAGGTACACAAAAAGTACACAAAATATTATATTGTCATTTCTATTAAGTGTAAAAATTAATCTTCAAATTCCTCATGTCATCAGTATCAGTATATGACAACATTAGTTGACTTGCACAGAGCTAGGTGACAAACCGCTGGCAACCAACTGGAATTAATGCCCTAAAACATTCAGTGCCTATAGGTGGCTTATGTATTAAGCTGACACTATTTCTTCAAGCACACCACAGAATTTTAGACCCTTTTTTTAAAGTTTTTGATTCTGTTGATATAGATTAAGTTGACATATATAATTACAGTTTTATTTTTTTTGCAAGATTCTGCAAACTTTTAGCCAATATTAGGTTTATTTTAGTAAAAGTTGTAATGACTAAAAATAAGCATTTCTTGAACTAAGATAAAATGACTGAAGACATTTATTCATACAATATGGGATTCTTTTTCTGATGTTTTATGCCAGGTTTCATTCAATTCATGTCAGATGATTCTTTTTGAACTGCTTCTTGTCATGGTGATACGACTAAATATTGAATTTAACCTGGAGAACCTATTTAATTCAATTCTGTGGGTCATTTAAGGCTGTATACATTTCCTGTAGCTTTTTTTAATTTTCAATTTAAACACACACACACACATACAAGTTGAACATGAAATAACTGTCCCTGCCTTCCCACCCATCCCATAGAACCCCTAATGCTATAACAATTTTTTCTAGGCAAATATAATGCATAACCTCTGATCCTTTGTGCATAGGTGCGTGTATGTGTGTGTGAGGGGGGGTCTTCCATATAAACAAAATTAAACACCTAGCCAACAAACAGCAAAAGGTCATCATAGTCATATGACAGCCAGTGAAAGGAGCATCCACACCAATCCATGAGATCAATGGGGGTAGGGTGCACTATTGTTTCAGAAAGCCTCAAAAGTGGATTGCCAAAAATTGTGCAACTTGGAACATGACCAAATCAAATGTATCAATGTGGCAGGAGCATGTCTGCATCGATCATAAGTAGGGTCAATGTAGGGTCTAAACTATTGATTTATTTATGTTTGACAGACAGCTAAGTAAGAGTATGAAGCAGCTCTGGCCACAGCAGCTACTCTGCTTCTGATTGGGTACACTTATTTAGCTGTCCATCAAACATAAATAAACCAGTAGTAATCCACCAAAGGAAATCCCACCCCCACCAGCCACGTTTGTGTCAAAACCACAATCAAAAAGTCAGGGAGCACAAACAAAATGGCTGGAGTCGCAATAAAGGAAAAAGGAAACAACCAAACCTGATAAAGATGCAAAGGCAACTATTTTACATGATCTGTACATATTTTCATTGCACTATGATATTTTTCATTAAACTTTTTTTGTTGTTAGATTTTTTTAAATTTTTTTTTGGCATTTTGAATTGATATTTTTTGCTTGCACTTTTAAAAATCTTCTTTGACCTTATTGACACAAATTAAAGTCCATAGTAGCCGGGGCTGCATGCAGACATTTGAAACTTTCAGGGTTGCACAAGCAGCCTCAGCGGCAGTCAGGCAGTAGGGAAATTGTTTAAAAAGTTTACCTGGGGATAACAAGTCATTATTTGGTAGCCTATAAGTTTAGGTTTTGAGACACGTACAGCCAGATTTGGGATTTGGGACAACAGTTTAGAATTCAGGACTCTCCCGAATTTTTCAGGACATCTGGTCACCCTACTTTGGACCAATGAAAACAATGCATTAATTTAAACTGAATCACAAAATCCTCAAAGCATATTGAGGAAGAATACATTCTCTGTACGATTTTGCCATATTGCTTCAGATATATCCCATATTTTAAATATTTATTTTTAATTTAACCCTACAAAAAAAGGAAAGAATGCTAAATGTCATCTAGGACAATTACACTGTGTTGTATATTTAGATGGTTACAGCTCCTTCAACACTTTTAAGGTATCAATAAATACATTTCCAGCTGCAAAATGAGATGTTTTGCTTCAAAACAGAGTAATCGTCAAAATCACCAGACATTGTATGGAACATTCTGGTCCTGGCTGGTCTTGAAGACTACATAAAGTACAAGCTATGCTTAAATGAGATCTTCAAAAAATGTGATCACATCAGCATCTCAATCTAATCTCAAGTACTACAATACCATCAGTGTAATGAATGAAGATAAACTAATCAGTTATCAGATGTTTCACTTTTAAGTATAAATTTAAAAATGACCTCAGAACCAAGAGTATTCCGATGTTATCAGGTTGGGAAGAGGATGACCCAGAGATATTACTTTTATAGAACATTTTGTAATATTGCATGTTGTATACCTACTGCTTAATGCTGCATTTAATGTTTAACAACCAGTCAATCATTCTCTCGCAAGTTAATATTAAACTGCTAAGTGCTGCTACTGTCATCACATGCAGACTTGTGATACCTTTAGAATATCCAGAGCAGGAGACCACTTGTTGTGGGCTGAAGGTGGGGGTGTCACTGTTGTTGGTGAGGATCTGAATACACCATTCTACCATTCCCATGGAGGCAAAGGAGTAGCAGCTGTCACATGACACTGAAACAGAGTCAGATACACCTGTGCAATCTGATGCAACCACCTCAACAGCCCTGAAATCACATATGCAGAAGATGTGTTCAAAAATCCATCATAAGTGTCAGTACTGTTGTCCTCTAATGCAGGTTATCTCCATTAGTAGAAGAATATGATAGAGAGTAGATGGACACACTGATTAAAGTCATTGGTCAGCACTCAGTGTGTGAAGCACAAAGTTCTTAATAAAACACACTGCAGAAATAAATTAGGTCAGAGAGCAGAGGATGCAAGGATTTGCTGAAGGTAATTAAATGATTCATGTCTGGGCGACAGTGAGAAGGGGTTTTATTTGGGTCCATGACTTAAATCTCCCCAAGATTAATAAGGTGTACATATGCTAAAAGCTAATCTGACATAGACATCTATACATTTAGTACAATTGTGAATTTAGATTATAGTTCCAATGTTTTTTAAAAGCCCACATTCTTCATTTGTTTGTATTTATAAGGTAAGGTGACACTATTCTTTAACCCATAAAGACCCACTGCTTCTTCTGTGGGAATTCAACATTTCTTATGACATTGATCCCCATTTATTATAGTATTATCTACTGTACTTTTTCAAGAATTTTCCTGTAGTTATTTTATTAATCATGTAGATGTGCATAAAAGCTAAGAGCTGAGGGTTATGATTAGCCTAGGCCTGCTAGCAGCAGCACATGATGTCAGTAGTCGTCTAGTTACACTCGATTCAACTTTTGGTTAAATTTCCCTGAAACTGGCTGACGAATCACAGTGAAGTATAATTTCTACCATGGTAGAATAAATAAAGTCTTATTCTATTAGGGTCACAAGACATCCCGGTTTTACCAGGACAGTCCCGATTTGGGGTTTCCCGGTTTTCATCACTTGCTACATTTGAGTAACGTGGGAATAATTGTAGATACAAATACTAAACACCGCATTGATCACTACCTTGTATATTGTGACTAATTACTTCAGTCAGGTAGAACATCGGCCGTCTTCCGAGTTCCATTGAAAGGCTGGTTGTATTTATATTTTGACAAATAAAGGCCAGTTCCAAATAAGGAGGGTTTAATTGATTATGAATCAGGGAAGAAGGTTTGACCACTGGTACTGCAGGTTTTTCACTGAAACCTGGAACCTTCTAGAAATGTGTTAACAACCACACCGCCACTGCATTATCAAGCAGAAAAGTTACTATACTGTAACCCTTTCTGAGGAAACAATGGAAACATGATAATGATCCAGACAAATATCACTACATTACAGTAAATGCATCACAAAACCTCATAAAAGTTGTAGCTGTGTTAATATTTTTACAACAGGTGAATAAAGTCCCAGTTTTCACAACCACGTTAAATACACTTTACAGTTTATGGATGTCTGGTCTATGCACTGAATCCATCCAGTGGAAACAACCTGACAACACACTGACTGACCCCATGATTCTTGTTTCCTCCTCCATCTCTTTCGGTCACAGTGACAGTGTGTCATAGCTCTACTGTGAAAAAGCCGCAAAAACATTTCATTCATTTTTCATGACACATACAGGTCAAGACAATGAAATTACCCTGCCATCTTTCATTCTCACTCACCTTCTCTTCTCGCTTTTCTTATTTCAGCCACTTATATTTCACTCAGACACTCTGTATGTTACCATTCTGTGTTTTCGTCTCAGTTGCAGCAGATCCTCTCTGTGAAGTGAAACCTGTAAATTGTTGAAAATGGTCCACCGTTCACATAAATGGGACAGATGAAAAGGCAATAAACACATGTCAGGAATACACAAACACACAATAAATAAATTCAATAAAAACCAGATGGGCTTGTTGCTATGTTTTTTCTGACTAAAGCAGCTTACACAGTGATACCGACATTATATCATTTAATTAATGGGTTTCCAATGATTGCCTTATCTACACTGTATATATTTTAAAGTCTCCTGTGGTGAGCTAACAGAGTTTTCTCTGGAGGAATACATACTGGTTTAGTGCTCAAACAGTCATCTGCATCTCATGTTTATGCATCAATTCTGATTTTTAATCATTAGATGATCTAATCTCATTCAAGCCCCATGAGAAATATTAATAGTACCGTATTTTTTTACTATGCTATACTCATCATATTCCACAGTATACACCTAATTGTTGCATCCAGTTGATGTCATGTCTACAGTATGTGTGTAGTGATCTTACCATGTCAGTTGGTTCTGTATACTAATGTGCCTATGTATGTGTGAAGTACATTTAAATACAACTGGTGTTTTTTATAGATGTGATATTTTACACATTTTAATTAAATCTTTTTTTTTTTTTTTTAAAGGAAATTGTTACTGACTTTTTCAAAAATATGTGTGTGTCATTGGTAATCTAGAAACTCAGTTTGATATGAATTCAACCAATATTTTTTGCTGTTGTTAATAACAAAACAAAACAAAACAAAACAAAACAACAATGACAGAGAAATAAACAAACCAAACCAAAAACCAAACTATAATAATAATAAAAATGTTTAATCATTTAATAGTAATTTAGTAATATTTTTTTTTTGCATTTCAAAAACTGCAATTTAAAGACTAAAAAGAAATACACTCCCCATTCACCAACATTCACTCAGGTAATATGTTACTGAACAACACAAAAACCAAATTTATCCTGCAGAAGGTTATACAGAATGCAAAGTGCTGTGTATATATGTATTTTTATTGCTTACATTTTCAAATCAGACAAACATACATGTATAGAGATCATTTTTACACGGTGCATAAAAAGAAGAGAATAAAGAAAAGCAACATGTGACACGATGACTAATCCACATCCATAGCGTTTACACACCATACACTTAATCCCTGCTGAGTGTTGTTTGTTCCAATGTAAATGACATGTTTTGGGTTCGTTATAGTCAGATGGGTCCTATATATAAAGTCTATGTGGGCAAGTGGTTTCATGGCAGCATGTGGTTAATAGTATGTGTGAGCCTGTGCCTACGTAGATCTATAGTATATGTTACGTGTACATATACATAACATGTGTGGGCATGGACATATGTATGAAGAAGGTGATAACATTTCACTCCATTCCGCTGTTCTTTTATGTGTAGGTGAGTGTATATGGCTGAGGTAACTGACCATGAAGCCACTTCAGAGGACTTAATTTAAATGTGAAGGATGTTATATTAACACCACAAGGTTGGAGTGGCCAGCTCCACTCAGTGATGAAGTGGCTTTTCCCACATCCCCAGCTTAATGAAATTCTACTTTTACACACACACACACACACACACACACACACATATATATATATATATATATATATATATATATATATATATATATATAATTTTTTTTATAACTGACCGATGTGGGGGAAAAAGAAAAACTATACATACAGAGCTGGAATGTCCACGAACAATATATTCATAATGCAAGTATTCATTCTCAAATCCAATTTTTTGTTGTTTATTCCACTTTAAATGCTTTTGTTCACATTATAATTTAAATGTGAGTACCATCAGACTCATTTGTAATCAGTCTCCAATCCTGAAGTGACTCAAGTGCACAGAAGATGTGATGTCACATGTAGCATACAGTGTTTATAGAAGTAAATATGCTGCCTCCTTTAGCGCACAATGGTGACATCTGCTGTATTTCAATTATGTAAAATTGGGATGAAATGTAACATGACTGAAGTGACACTGCAGAACATCTGGTGTGAATCTGATTTAGGAGAGTATATGCAAGTGGCCTAAAAACTGGATTTGAGCTCTTCAAATTATCATTGTATAAAAAAGATACAAGTCATATAAGTGCAAAAAAGGTCAGATTTAAGCCACTATTACCTGCAGTTTGACACAGTATCAGCATAAATGTTTGTTTGGTATATCTCAAAAAGTGTTTGAGGTGTATCTACCCATGGAAACCATCAGTTAGGCAGGATATTCACCTGTGTTTGGAAAAGTCAGGTTTGTGGTTGCTATGGTGACAAGGGCCAATCACATTACAACAAACCAATGCTAGGAGTACAGAAATTATGCAAATCCAAAAACTCAAACAACTCATGTTTCTGAATCTCCTCAATTGTCACTCAACCTTATAGTGAATGTTTATTAAATAAAGATTTAAATTGTTGAGTGACATCATATTATTTAAGTATGAGTGGTGACTTCAACTAAAAACTTTTAAATATTGGGAAAAAAACATAATGGGCTTCTGTATCTGTAGGGTTTTTAATTCAGAATAGAAACCTCTAAATGTTACTTAAATTCTTATACTTAATATTAATAATAATAATAATAATAATAATAATAATAATAATAATACTTAACCTGCTTTGTGACATTTTTCCTTGAACATTTAAAGAACATGATGAGTCTGGGGTCTTTGTAAAGAATGTCTTAATGCATCTATTGCAACCTTTCTACCATGTGTGGGTGTCATAAATGTTATTTAAATGATGACATTATGCACCACAAAAAGAACATTAACGCACTGTTCGCTGGTACAGTCACTACAGAGAACCTCATCATTGCAAATGGCACATGATTGAAACGTCAAATGACACAATATAATATAATATAATATAATATAATATAATATAATATAATATAATATAATATAATATAATATAATATAATATAATATAATATAATATAATATAATATAATATAATATAATATAATATAATATAATATAATATAATATAATATAATATAATATAATATTCTTGGCTCTAATGTATGCTAAAGTAGTATTTCAGCTAACAGTTGCTACAAAAAACTCTGTGTCCCATAGACCTATTGTGGAATTCAGTCTAAATATAAGACTTAAATAGAATATTCCCCAAGATGTATTTCAGTTTTATCACTTTGTTTGGAACCTGTAATGAAAGATGCATCAGTTTATCTTCAATATATTGTCTTAACCCAATCTCAGGCCACATTGAAGTTAGGGTCTGAGATGTTTTCCTAGTGCATTTTCTTTACTATATTGCTTACAATCCCCTTCACACCCTGATTAAAACCAATTAATTAAATGCTCTTACACAAGAATGAAAATATATAGTCACCTATGATTATATATTTATGACTATATAGAAAGGACTGAAAATAGTCCATCCAGTCATTTTGAGATCCCACTTGAAATGATTGAATGGTGATATATCGATCAAAGTAAGTACTGTTTCAGGGTATTTTGTGTATTTATTATATAAATACAGACATAAAAAATACAGAAAATGAATTACAAATACATAAAATGCATGATATAACAAATTACTATATGATGATAGGTAATGAGATACTGATCATTTTTTTGAAAATAAATAACAGTCACATGGTGAAAACTTTATAATAATGTGGTCACCAAAGATAGAGTCTTTTTTGAAGAAGCAGCACATAGGTGGAATCATACAGTGTACATTTAGAGTAGTGTGTGTGTGTGTGTGTGTGTGTGTGTGTGTGTGTGTGTGTGTGTGTATTTCCTCTTTTATGAAATATTTCCCAAACATCCAAGTGTGTGACTGGGAGTCATGGTAGAAAAAAAACAAGTGACACAGTCACAAATGTAAAGAGCAACAGCACAGGAGAGGCAGCATGACAAGAGACAAACCAAGCAAGTGAGGAACGAATCAGTGGGTGCCAATATAGCAGTGCTAGAAGTCACTTGAGTTTTAATTTCCTGCCAGTGGAAGCGAGAACAATATCAAGATTGATACATGAGTTTCAATGAGTCACTCTTTGAGGGAGCTCAGTGGGTTCAGGCTGTTAGCATTCATAACATCATCCCTCCGTCTCTGCCTCTCTGCTCCTCTTTTTTTTTTTTACTTTATTGCATAGGCACACACACATAGACACACAGTCGCACAAGAAGAGCCACAGAAACGCAAAAGCACTCGCTCACTTGCACTAATGTTCACACATGCACATACACATACATACATACATACACACTCCCACATAAACACAGTGTAATAGACTAATGAGACTGCATGACTAATACCTCTTCAGTCCCTTCTTTAGATGAGTGCTTATTATGGTCTGTCAAGGAGATGAGTCAGTCTATGACATGGTTACTATGGTGATCAAAGCCTCCAGCACTTCCCTTAAGTGCCCGCTGGCTAAAATAAGCTCTTTAACCCCTTTAACTACAGACTGATCAGGATGCAATGACACATGTACGTACACAAACAGCCACTGTGACTTTCTGACCCCCCCAAGGGGTGATGGAGGAGGAGGAGAGGGAGGCGGTTCTTCCACAGGGATTTTTAGATTAGTAACACTATGTTATGAACATGAGTGACAAAGGCTGACAACACGGAAAAGAAAAGAAACTGCCTCATTATGTAGATGGACTGACAGACAGACAGACTACATACACTACAAACTACTTTAGACAAAGTTGCCCCCCTTTAGTTAAAAACTACAAAGGTTAAATTAACCTCCCCATGGTATAATGCTGACACACACTCCCTTAAACAAGCTACGCATTAATTAGAGAAGCAATGGCACCGATCCAACTCGGAACATTCTTTCAGTGCCTGGTAAAACAGCTTACTAACGTATAAACAGGCACGACGTACAGCCAAAATCAGATATTACTCATCCATAATGGAAGAGAAAACGAATAACCCTAGATTCCTGTTCAGTACTGTAGCCAGTGGACACAGCTCAGTGGAACCATCTATTCTGTCCATGCTCAACTGTGATGATTTCTTGCAATCCTTTAACAATAAAATATCAACTATTAAAGATGAAATAGATAAAGTACTTCAAAATATTAGATCAGAGAAAGCACTGGTTCCAAATCTTGGTCTTTATATAAACCTCTCTATAACACTAAATCATTTCACCACTGTAGACCAAACAGATGTAATATCTATGATCTTGTGTTCCAAATCAGCAACCTGACCCAATTCCAGCAAAACTTTTTAAAAAGATTCTGCCTCTACTTATTAGCACTGTCCTAAACATTATTAACACTTCATTAATTACTGGATACATGCTACAGCCTTTTAAATATACTGTTATTAAACCAACCCTGTCCATAAAGGCTTTTAAAGGCTTCAGGGGTACCTAGGTGAGCCTTACATATAGGCAACACAGGCGGGGGCTGAGAGAGAGGCTAAAAAGGCTTCTGAAGGTTTTTAAAGGCTTCTGGTGGCTTAGAAAAGCTTGTAAAGGCTTACAGAGGATTCTAAAGGATGCTAAAGGCTTCAGAGAAACGTAGGTGAGCTCTACATATAGGTCACATAGACGTGGTCCTTGAGAGAAGTTAAAAAAGGCTTATAAAAGCTTCTAAAGGCTTCAACAGGCTTCTAAAGGCTTCTGGGGAACCTCGGTGAGCTCTCCATATAGGCCACACAGGCTTGGGCCTAGTGAGAGGCTAATAAAGGATTCGAAAGCCTTCTAAAGGCTTCTGGAGGCTTATAAAGGCTTCAGGGGTACCTAGGTAAGCTTTACGTATAGGCAAGACAGGCGGGGGCCCAGAGAGACGCTAAAAAGGCTTCTGAAGGTTTTTAAAGTCTTGTGTAGGCTTATAAAGGCTTTGAAAGGTTTCTAAAGGATTCAAGGGGACCTGGGGTGAGCTCTACATATAGGCCATATAGGCATTGGCCTAGAGAGAGGCTAAAAAAGGCTTCTGAAGGTTTCTAAACACTTCTAAAGGCCTCCAAAAGTGTCTAAAGCATTCTATAGGCTTCAAGGATACCTAGGTGAGCTCTACATATAGGCCACATAGGCATGGGCCTAGAGAGAAGTTAAAAAAGGCTTCTGATTCATGAATCGTGGCCACAAGGTATTTATTAGGTCTGGATGATATGCTTTTATGCCGATTTGATTTAAATTGCGATTCTTCACAATTCATCACACTGACTGTTCACAAAATTAGAGAATGTTTGAAGTTGCTTTTTTAAAATTTAAATATACATTCTGATGCCTGTACTTCACAAATTTTAGATATGATTCTGATCTTTTAAATAAGGGGAAAAAATACATATATATTCCCCTTGAGGTAATTCTGTTTATGAGGTTGTAGCTCCACACTTTCTGCTTGAACACATTAAATCCCAAAGAATAACTTGAACGTAATATAGAGAAGTCACACCTATCACTACCTCTGATGTCACCGTAAGCAATGAGTCAAATCAAGCAACACCCACATGTGTTAAGATGCAACAGAGTAAATTCTACTTGAGACAGATTAAACAAGTCAGTCAAAATTCCAAAAGACTGTATGTCACCTGCTGGTCGTTTGATGGGATGTATGAAGGCTTTTCATAAAAGAAATACTGACCTTAAATTGATTCTCCCTATTCATTGATTCCCTCAGATCCATTTAAGGCATAAAAACCCACCCATGGCAACCAAAACCATCCACTGACCTAAAATCTTAAAAAAGACTTCTGAACCATTAAACTTATGAATACATGTAAATGATTGGTTTAAAATGCAGCTGATCATCATTTGGATGTTTAGAGGCTCCATAATGAACATGGAAGCTCCATCTTGTACAACATGGATTCACCAGTAAAAACCCATGAAATTTGATCAATAACAAATTATTAAGTTTTATTATTATGTTTTATGACCAGGATCTTATAGAGATGCTCCTTTCTGTGGTTGTTCTGAATCCATTTAAATGGAAAGAATCAGGGCAAGATAGGGAGGAAGCAGTGAGCAGGATGCATGAGATGAGACTGAGTCAAGGAGAAGAAGTGGAAAGGTACGGCCCGGCCCACAGTGGGACATAGAGTTCAGACGTCCAGACCTTGTGACTCGTGCAGGGCAGTGACGGCATAGGCTCCATAAGCCCCTGGTAAAGGACAGAAGGAGGAAATACCCTGAGATGGACTTTCATACTGGCTCTTTCCTGGCTGTTATTGACTTTTCAAAGTTCAACTTTAAAACCGGGAATCAAGGCTTTGAGGAAAATTAAAACATTTTCTTAAATTTGATAAGTGATGAATTTTTGTCAGTATGGCCATAGGTACTCTGTTATAAGTAGTCTTATAGAGGTCTTAAATTAAACCTGTAGGAACACTCTCAGTGTCACTTCTATGTCTCGAATAACATGAGTGGCAATGATCTCACACTCATGTCAGTCCTACATGTGAACTGTAGGGCTGGAGCAGAATAAGCTTCGCAGTGCTGCATGCTGGGTCAGACGCCTTCTATTGAAACACTCCAGTCCTCTCCAGATCCTTAAACCCAAACCTGCAGAGCCCCTCTCAGACACTCAACTACTCAGCACACATAATCTCACCATTCGTAAATAAGGCCATGCAGAAACACAGGAGGAAAGCAGAAAGTGCAGCCAGGCCTGCTAAGAAGGAAGCAAAGGAGCTGATTGCCTGCTGTTAACAGCCCACTCCCACTGATAGACACTCATGAGTAAATGTATTGCTTCATGTGTAAGACGTACAGATGTTTCAGCTCATGGTGGTCACATGTCTATGAAAAACAGAGACTATCAAACACAAAGAAGAGAGTTTAAGATGATGCTGTACCTTTATATTTGTATTTAATATCACTTGAGTTTTACCTTGGTTTTTGCATAGTACCACCATTTAAATCCCTTCAGTCCCAGTGCTCTAGTAAAGCTAACCCCATCTTAGTGTCATTGATCATAAGTGAATGATGAATAAGTCTGAAAAACAAAGACTTTCACCTAAAAACCCAAACTTTATTTTTTTGAGGGAGGAGGGTCCTAAAATTTGACCCAGGGGTGGTTACTGTTATAATTACTTCATATAGTTTTTTAATCTGGATTCATTGTAAATGTATACAATCAGCCATTCCAGTTCCAGAGTGTACCTCAAAGCGGATAGAGATTTCAAGAAGCAATTGCAGATGAAAATATACGTCATCTGCGCATCTCTGACAAAACCGAAACCAAAACTGATAAACAAAGGAGACAAGGCGGCAAGATAATTGAGGTGTTTTCGTTTCCTTGTCAATTACAACTCCACAGACTTACTGTTAAATAAAAAATTCTTATAACTCTACGTTATAATATATATAAACAGATATACAGAGCGTGGTTCTTCGTTACGTAGGCTATTATACCATAAAATGTTGTTTTTGCTATACTCAAAGTTAGCTTGCTGTTGAATAGTTGGGCTTCAGAGAACTATCTTGACGGATTATACATCTTTGAAGAAAGTTTGAGTTTGTATAAATACCGGGAACGGGCAAAGGATGAACAGAGGAATATAAGTAACACAGGAGACACTTAAAACAGGAGTCAGAGTCAAGATATACATGCTTTAGTAGTATTAATTTAAGTGCATTTGGAAGCTTAGCTAACTAGTTGTGTGTGGATATGAAGCTCGGCAGTGTGCTGTTGTGTGTCTTCCTAATTTGGGTCGAAGGGTCCTGGGGTGACACACCAGCCAACTGCACCTATGAGGACCTTCTGGGGACATGGGTGTTTCAGGTGTCCAAAGGAGGACAAAAGACCATCAACTGTTCTGCTGAAGGTACACACCAGGGCCGTGCAGAGACCTTTGGTGGGGCAGGGGATCTTTTTAAAAAAAATTTATTTATTTATTTTTTTAAAAAAGGGCACGTAAAACAAAATGTCAATAACAACTTGATAAGGTCTGTGCGTGTGTGTGATGTCCCTCTTTTGATGCTACATATTGGTCTTCAAAGCAGCAGTTTTCGACTTGCTATGTTCTTAGAAATGTCTACGCACACGCTTTTGAGGGGTTCACTGAACATGTGATTCACGAATTGTGGTCACAAGGTATTTATTAGGGCTGGGACGATATGCTTTTATGTTGATTCGATTATTGTACGATTTTTTTAGGTGCCGATTCAATTTAAATCGTGATTCTTTGATATTCCAGATTTTTTTGGGGGGGTGGGGGTGGGGGGGTTCGCTTGCCTTTTAACACCAGACCACGTGAAAATGCTGAATGGTGATGCAGATCAGATCAGGGGCTATATTTCCCCCAAAAAAAGGCACATCATACGTGAGTCACTTAAGATTTATTCAGCAGTAATATATTTGAACCAGAATTTGGGAAGTAAACTGCTACATTTATGTGCACACAGCCTTTAAATGAACATACTTCATAATGAGGTGAACTTTAAAGTGTACATCCCCAGCTCTGCTCTTCCCTTCTGTTAGAAAGCCCACACAGTTTAATTGTTGTTGATTGTTTAACTATATTTATTCAGGAACAACTCACTTTCTCAAAGTTTTCAGATATCCCTGTTGAATGCACCAGAGATGTTACGACGGTCCTGAACGCAACACCCCAGTGCTTAAAATTAGCCACTGTGTTGTTGCTAAGCAATTATGCCGCTATTGCCATCTCACCCTCTTTTTTACAACTCTATTTCATATACTCCTGGTTTATTACTGTGTGTAAATACCACAAGGTGAGATTAAAAACACAATACAGTTGGAATAGATATTAGCATAGTGTATTGTTTATGTACACATAAGTTAATGCTGTTTAACACTAGCATGTTGTTGAAGCTAATACGATAATAAGCTAGCTGTCATCTGTGTGCCTTCTGTGTATTCCATGACGCATTTTATATATCTGAGTGACTCATACAGTCGTAGATGGTCTTTACAAGCGGTAATTTTAAAAATCATAAAACAAAAATTCCCGATACATATGTGAATCGATTTTTTTTTCTCCCACCGCTAGTATTTATTTTCCAAATGTATAATTTCACATTTGATCAAGGCCACATTCTGGAGAATTTGCTTTTGGAACTAATTTATTTTTTAAAAATACAAAAAAGCCAAAAAACAGTCCCTGTCAAAAGGGCACTTTGAATGTCAAGTGCCAGAGGCCCTGTAGCACCCCTTCTCTGCACGTGCCTGGTACACATAACATTCATCAGTAGCTGCTAGTGTCGTGACTTTGATGCTTGGGCTACTGTATAAAGTTTTAAATGGTCCAAGCTAGAGCACGTGGCCAACTGATCACTTCCGGAATTGTCTTAATTTTTCAAGTAATTCTGACAAACCAGAGAATGAAACAGACATGTAGATAATGTTTAAAAAAATTATATTTAGTTGAAGTATTTTACCATACATGTAATTGTATCTTAGTCATTATGGTCTGACATTTATATAAGAGGATCTTGTGTTTTTGTCCTCAGCCACAGATGAGGGGACGGTCACTGTGACCCTGGAGAAACTATCAGTGGCCACAGATGAGCTGGGCCACACTGGTGTCTTTACCCTCATCTACAACCAGGGCTTTGAGGTGGTCCTGGGGGGCTACAAATGGCTTGGCTTCTTTCAGGTAAAGGAAACCTGAGTGATACTTTAAAAACCCATGAACGTTTTATTGCTCTGTTGGAAATTTGAGTCACAAAGTTACACAGTCTTTGTGTTTTAGGTGTTTTGACTTTAAAAGCTGAACATTTTTTACTGCAGCTCAGTTTCTTCTTCACTTCATAAGGCTGAGAGCCAAATGATAATTCTAAGAATGTGAAGATTTTAAGATAAGTTTAACACATTGAAAAACAGTCACTGCTTAAATCTGGTGCATTCAAGGAGGGTTATTTCTTTTTAAATCCACATGACTCTTGATTTAAGGAAGTGTTGGTTTTAATGGCATGCCTCACTGAACTTCCTCATTGTCTGAAACAAAAATATTTGTACATGAATGGAAATATTTTGCAGGCTGAGAATGTGTATATTTAATTTTCATTACATTTACATTTGTGTTTTGCAGTACACTAAGGAGGGTTTCAACGTGACCAGTTACTGTGACCAGACTCTACCTGGGTGGGTCCATGATGTCCTGGGAAACAACTGGGCCTGTTTTGTTGGAAAGAAGGTGAAATCTGTTCCAGCCCGAACGGACTACAAACCTCTCTTCAGCAACAAGTAAATGACTTTGATCAGTGACATAACATGTAAGGAAGATTTCCTTAAACAATATTTCAGTTTAATCACAGTATTAGTGATATTACCTGAAGGTGCATGTAAAACATACACATTTTAAAAAATGTGAAAGGAAGGAAGCGAGCCAACAAGCTAACAGCAAAGTCATGACAGCCATAGAGGTTATGATGACAACAAAACAATTGTGCTAAACGTTAACAACTGCCTTCAATTTAACACATTGCACCAGCCTTAATAACTGTATGTTACTATGAGTCATGGTATCTGGCTGGGTGTTAGCAACTAAAATGATTGTTCAGAGTTACAAACAATTTCGTTCGCAATATTACTAACGTTAGCATGCTAAGTACTGCTACAGTGATTGCTACCATTGAGATGTGTTGTGCTATGAAGAAAGTCTGCACAATTTTTAAGGACTGCACTTGGAGGTATATGACCACTAAGGAACTGTTTTGGTGTAATTTATAGTTAATTTATTTATTTTATTTATTTATGTATACTAGCCTACAAAATTACTATACTGCGCAATATGCTGTATACTACCAGTGGCTCAAATTATACCAGGATATACACTTTTGGCCATACTGCCCCTTCCGAGGTCAAAAACAAGGTTGCATTATTTCAAATGGTTGTAACTCCAAAAAGAATGCTAATAAGAACTATGTTACTATTATTGATAGAAAACCTCTTGTAGGCTCCAAATTGGCATTGTGACCTTTGACCTTGAGCAATCTTGAATAGTCAAACCCATAGTCTCATGTTTTGAGAGGTAGCTGTGCATTAATAGCTAAGATGTTTGCAAGGGGGCAGGGTTTGTTGTACCTGGCACCACTTGTAAATATTTTTAAATTGCAGTCATGCACCAGCCCCAATCTTCCTTAGTTTTTATCACAGTGTATCATGACATTATATGAGTAAGTCTGAACCAGTCACATGCACCTGAAATGTTCTAATATGAGGCAGTTTAATTTGCAACTTGACAAAATCTAAAGTGTGATTATTTTCCATGGCAGTAAAGCAATTCCATTTACCTGTGCTTATTTTCCAGGCCGTACAAACATAACATGGACTTCATTGATGCAATCAACTCTGTCCAAAGTTCCTGGAGGGCTCATGCCTACCCAGAATATGAGACCTATTCTGGACAGGAGCTGTACTACAGAGCAGGAGGGCCCGCCTCTCAGATCCCCAGGTCAGTATTCATCATATTCTCTGTTGATGAAGTTGGGGGATGTTTTGACACATTTACACCTTCACTGTAAGCTCTATGTATCATCACCTTCCTAAATGTTTGTGAATCCTTCATAAACCTTAGATATCATTTGACATATATCATCATGCACTGGAATTAAACTGCCAAAACATTAAATGGGTCAATATATAATTGAGGGACTTGTTGACTTACCTTTAGATGGTAAAATATTTGACAGGTATAGTTGAGATGTTTACTATGGAGGACTGAACCTGCCATAATTAAAAATATAAACATAATTATAAAAAATGCTTGATAAAACCATTAAGGTACCACTAAATACATGAATAAAAAGCAAAAGGATAAATGTTCACCTCTTCAATAATAAGCCTTTTGCTTTTTATTCATCTATTTATTTTTCCAAACTTTTTTATTTTTACTTTTCCTTTTCTCACTTTCACACTGAATTATTTTTATTGCTTCAAACCTTTAGCAAATGAGGGGGTGGCAAAGGTGGGTCCTTGGGCCTATTGGTTAACTTTTCGTTTGGTTCTATCTGTGCTGAATGGACCAGACTACCTGGCACCTGGTTGTGGTTTCCGAACCAGGACAGAACTACTAGAATTATTGTTGCTAAAATCACACACATCACAAACATGGTAAAAGGATTTATGTGTGAAAATCACACACTAGGCCAGAAATGGTAGTATAGCCAGTTATTTATCGATTATTCATTAATAACTTAAGTGATTGTTTCTGTAATTATGGAATATTTAAAGGCATGATCATAATAAACATAAAAACCTTTAAAAAAACAACAACAACAAATTAAACTGTGCTTATGGTTTTGTTTGTCAGACGTGTTCGTCCTGCACCTGTTACAAGCAATATGGCCAAAATGGCATCAGCACTTCCTGAGCACTGGGACTGGAGAAACGTTAATGGTGTTCATTTTGTCAGCCCTGTGCGAAACCAAGGTAAGAAAATATCCTGTTGTTGTCCTGAAGGCCTTGTGTCCACTGTTGCACAAATGACAAAAAACGTGTCAAAAAGTACGAGTCCTCATCGAACTTGAGCAAAGCCTTCATGAGAGGCATGTGTGGTGTGAATTTAGTGATGATCCATCAAAGCTATCAAAAGTTATTGAGAGTACAGTGTTCCTGGACAGATGCACGCACAGACAAACAGCATTTGTCTGTCCCAGAATATCTAATACTGACTCATACCAGTGGATTGGGTATCGGTGGCAATATCTCATCCACATATGTATTTAGTTTAGTTCTTTGTTATAGTCCGCTTGTGTATTACGGTTCTCTGCTACTCAAAATAAATACATAACCTCCCAAATTATAAAATCAGATAATGGGATGAATCATGAAATTTAGATAATGTTCTACATAGTGAATCCTTCCAAAGACAAATCTTATCTCCCAAGGCAGATCAAAAAATAAATATATATATATATATATATATATATATATATATATATATATTCTAGTATCTTTATATATATGTAAAGATACCAGAATTTAATCATTTGTTCCTTATGCCAGAATTAATTTTTCCTGAAAATTTCAGCCAAATCCATCCTTAACTTGGTGCTCAGTTTTGGTCAGGACCCAAATCCTAGGTATTAGTACCTGCTTCAGGCCAGAAAATTCTATCTATTGCAAACACTAAACACATATCTGTGCACTTTGTTTTAGTATTATTATTATTGCTTTGCACAGACATGACATTAGAATGTACATAGCTAAAGATACAGACATAAGCATCAGCATTCACTGATTGACAGTCTCTGGTTTTCATAGGTATATGATCAACATAAACTGAACCATGTGTACCTTTTACAGATTGATAAAGTGGGACATTTACTCAGGAGTGTCTGTTAGTGGGAGTGGGCTGTTAACAGCAGGTGTTCGGCTCCTTTGCTTCCTTCTTAGCAGGTCTGGGTGCACTTTCCTCCTGTGTTTCTGCATGGCCTTATGTACGAGTGGTGAGATTATGTGTGCTGAGTAGTTGAGTGTCTGAGAGGGGCTCTGCAGGTCTGGGTTTAAGGATCTGGAGAGGACTGGTGTGATTCAGTAGAAGGCGTCTAAGCCAGCATACAGTATTGTAAAGCTTATTCTACTCCAGCCCTACAATTCACATGGATTTAATAGGGTCACTGAAATTGCAGAATTGACATCAGTGATGAACCTGCATCTATTGTGACATTGAAGGTGGTTTTTCATGCCTGAAATAACACATTTCTGCCTTTTTTTTCCTTCAATGGTAATAAAAGAAATTGTGAACTCAATTTTTCCGACAAAGTCCACTGTGTTGTGATTGCACTCATTTTATGTTATTGATCTATTCCTGAACCCTTAAAATAAACTTCCAGTCAATGGTGTCAATACTGTATGTACTAACATCAAATTTTCTGTGGTCAAGTTATAAATTAAAAAGCAACAAATGAATAATGACTGCACATAATAAATGTGAGGTCACTTTTCAAGTGTAATACTGGAGACGACTGTTATTTGTGAAACTGGAAGTGTATAAGCTTCAATTATTTTTACCTTTTCCAAGGAGGAGGTTATGTCTTCACTGGAGTTTTTGTCTGTCTGCCTGTCAGCAACATTACTGAAAAAGTTATGGATGGATTTTGAAAAAATTCAGGATGCATTGGGACTTTGTGTTGCGAGTGTCACAAGGAACAAATGATTACATTTTGGTGGTGATCCAGAAGAGATCTTCACTTTGAAATGTATTCTCCATTTACCGCAATGTAAAATTTCAAAGTGATCCAAAATCCAGGATCTCTTCCGGATCACCACCAAAATGTAATCAAATTCCATCCATAACTTTTTGAGTAATGTTGCTTGGTCGACCTCCCTTCATTCGGAGAGTGGAGGTTTGCCTGGGCAGAGGTTTTTGCTCTCAGAGTTCTTTTTTAGTATTAATATTGTAATACTATAATGTAGATTTAGCCAAGTGATGCAAAGCTACAGCACTACAACCATCTGAAGAAAACCCTCACTAGTTATTATACGTTAGTCTTGGAGGACCCTGAAGTCATGGATCCAAATAAAACCTGTTCTCACTGTCACCCAGACATGAATCATTACAATTACTTTTCTGCAAATCCCATCATCCTCTGCTCTCTGACCTAATTTATTTCTGCAGGGTGTTTTATTAAGAACTTTTTGCTTCACACACTGAGTGCTGACCAGTGACTTTAATCAGTGTGTCCATCTGCTCTCTGTTATGTTCTTCCACTAATAGAGATAAACTGCATTAGAGGACAACAGTACTGATACTTATGATGGATTTTGAACAAATGTGCATATGTGATTTCAGGGCTGTTGAGGTGGTTACATCAGACTGTACAGGTGTATCTGACTGATATTCTGTTTCAGGGTCATGTGGCAGCTGCTACTCCTTTGCCATCATGGGAATGCTGGAGGCTCGTATCCGGATCCTCACCAACAACAGTGACACTCCCACCTTCAGCGCACAACAAGTGATCTCCTGTTCTGAGTATTCTCAAGGTATCACAACTCTGCATGTGACGACAGTAGTAGCACTTATGGCAGAATAATTGTGTAAAAAAAAAAAAGCCTGAATACAGAAAACACAAATGTCTTTCTTATCTTAACAGGTGACTTTGTGTTTTATTTGTTATAAGTCTCATAAATTTTAATTTTGCCAATTATTTTGCAGCTTCGTTTTCAAGAAGAACTTAAGTTTCTACATCTGGGTGTTAATTATCATTATTAGAAATAATAAATGCTTAGGTAAAAAAGAAACAAAAAGACTTAAAGTGTTTAGTGTAGTTATTATTAGAAACAGCTGTACGTGTCTATAATGACAATTTTTCAGTTTACAGAAATAAAGTTTCAACTATTTTACGTCTACTCAAACATGCTTTTTGGTTGTGGACATTCAGTATCTTCATTATGACTTCATATTTTGTCATTTCCATGTTTTTAGCCTCTGTTAATGTCTCTGAAACAGTCTCTTTCTAATTGTCCCACATTGCAGCTGTAAAGTCTTATGTAGCGCCAGAAAGCCCAGGACCTCAGCATTTCAATGCCATTTAATTTGTGGATAGCACAAATGGTTCAGGAGTTACAGTAATTTGAATGTTGTAAAGTGCAGAATGCAGCACCAGAGAGATTACCATTGTTAAAGGGTAAAAAAAAAAACACACATCTGGGCCTCCTCTTCCATAATCATAACAAATGGCACTCATGTTATATTAATTTGTTGAAGAAATAAAGCCACATTTGTTTTTCCAAGCAAATTAACTACATTTTGAAGTATCAACACGATAACTAACATTATTTTTTTGTTTTACTTTCCCATTTCCTTTATTTGTTCAGGTTGTGATGGTGGATTCCCATACCTGATTGGAAAATACGTACAGGATTTTGGTATTGTGGACGAGTCTTGTTTCCCATATGTGGAAAAAGACACTCCTTGTGGTGTTCCTCAGAACTGCAACCGTATTTATGCAGCAGAATACAACTATGTGGGTGGATTTTATGGTGGTTGTAGTGAAGTGGCCATGATGATGGAGTTGGTCAATAACGGGCCCGTGTCAGTGGCCTTTGAGGTACAAATACACTAATACACACTCAGCATCGTCAATTGTCAGTCACTTTGATCTGACTATTTCATTTTTGGTAGAGTGTCGGCATCAACTGCAGATTTTTTGACACAATCACATGTCTAGTAGCACGCTGACATCACTGATTGAGTAACTGGAGGTAGTAGTGAAGGTAGCTGGAGAAAGAAAGAATAAATCACACTCAACGCTACTTTAATTGAAGTCAGTCAATAATGGCTATGAGTCTCCTAAAGAACTGTTTGCATAACATACCTCTCGCATCATTTTTGTCCTTCTATTCTAACAGTGTGTTTCTCTGTAAATGCTGTTTTGTGTTCTTTTAAATAATACAACAGTATTTACAGCATTTCACTTTTAACTGGGTGTCTGAGTCAAACTACAATCACTTGGAGTTGGATTGGTTTAATCTATATTGTACAAATATTTTAGAAATATCTGATGGTTATAGAATTCACTGTGCTTATGTCTTAATATAATTGGTCAGTGAACATTCTGTTGTGGTAGTGCATTTAAATACATTAAAACCTGTTGCACATATGGTTGGTTTTGTGAATAGGTGTTCATGCTCAGATTCCTGTTGAAACAGTGAAGCATTTAAAGCATCATTAGTATATAGGTGTATTTGAATTAAAATCTCAACCAATAAATTAATTCAGATTTCATTGAAGTTAATGATGGTTTCAGTCATTTCCTCGTAGCCTAAAAACTACACATAGTGATAGAATCTGAAAAAAATCTCAAAACATGATTTTGTCTTTTTGAAATCTGAACAACTATAAACTGAAAAGTACAGATGAATTCAAACTGTCTTATTGTTTTTCCAGGTGTATAATGACTTCTACTACTACAAGAGCGGCATTTACCACCACACCGCCCTCAGAGACTCCTTCAATCCCTTCGAGTTGACAAGCCATGCTGTTCTGCTGGTGGGGTACGGCCGCTGTCACATGACTGGACAGAAGTACTGGATTGTGAAGAACAGTTGGGGCACTTGGTGGGGGGAGGACGGGTACTTCCGAATCCGCAGAGGAAGTGATGAGTGTTCAATTGAGAGCGTTGCAGTCGCAGCCACTCCCATCCCCAAACTCTAAAAGCTGTACAGTCAGTATGACAGAGTCTAAATTCTGAAGCTAATTTCCCTCTTGTAGCTTAACTGTTTTCTTTTTCACCTCATGAACCTTTGAAATCAACTGGAATCGATGACGCTTCAGAACAGATGACATGCAAAAAGTCAACATTTTTCTAGGAAAACTTAGGGATGTGCAGATACTAGTATCGCTCTGGTATTAAGACTTAGACTTTCTTTTATTGTCATTGGACAAAAAAAAAAAAACCACAACAGTTAAATTCTGGTAACGACATGTCGTTTCCTGGTTTCCAGAGTAAACACAGAAGGTGTGTGGCAATTAAAAAACAAGCAAGAACATATAATCTGTATATTTAGTGCAGAAAAAGGGGCTAATAATAATGTCCCTGGTTATTTTAGTGTTTTCTTCAAATAATTCTGTTTTGGTATCCAAATATAAATATTTTGTGCCTTTTTTAAAGACTAGTATTTTCAGACCACCCAAATGTAATCATTTGTTCTTGTGCGAGTATCAACATTTATTAAAAAACATTTGTTAAAATCTATCTACAACTTTTTTGAGTCATGTTGTTAACCCAACAAACTCTGATGAAAACATAACTTTAGCAAAGAGCATTTTCAAAACTAACCAAGAACTATAATGGTATTATTACCATACTAGTATTGGTACTCACTATCGTCAAGTACTCAAATATAAGTAGTTCTACTTGGTCTGAGAAAAAAAGTGGTATCAGTGCATCCCTAATGAAAACCTATGATTCAACTCTACTTCTATGATTCAGGTTAATATTAATTATGTTTAAAGGTAAAGTACTTTATTTGTCATTATATAGTGTACAACGAAATTTGTCCTCTGCATTTAACCCATCCTTTTGATGCCATTGGGGCAAACTGTAAGGAGAAGTTGGGATCCATCTCCTGCTGTTTTTAGAAAAGGAAGTTTACCCTCAAAGAAATAAAGTGATCCTTGAACCAAATGTGAGACACAATATTCTGAAATGCAAAGCACATCTTAAATCCTATTAATCTGCAAAAGATTAAATGTTGACAGCAGGTTAGTAGTAAACACATGGAAATATGTGTGAAAGCTTCACTTACAGCTACAAATAATACTTAGGTTTTGTTCTTGAATATAAACCCAATTTTTTTAGTTTACAGCTCCCATAAAGACAATTGCTTTGCTTGAGGCATATTCATTTGGCAAGCTGGTTATTGAGTGTTTGTCCAACTTGCTGATTTAAATCTTGAATGTTTCAATGGATGTGTACAACTTCATTGAAGCTACCTCATCCAATATACCCCAGGTGATTTGTTTGATTTATATTTTACATAACACTTGAGGATGGAAGATTAATATACATATATTAAAGGGAATATGTGTTTGAAATGTGTTTTGTTTGTTTATCAGTGCAGGACATTAATGTTTCTTCTGAGGGAAATGTAGATGAAAACTGTCTGCTGAAACCATTACTGTAATTTTTACCCTCTGGAACAATAAAACTTATGTGAAACTACTTTTATGGAAACTTAAGTTAAAAGGGACTTGTGATTGTAATGTCTATAATGCTACCTCCTGTCTGATGTGTAAACATTTAAAAAAAAAATCTGCTGTAAGGTTTGCACTATTTTTAAAGGGAATAAAAGCATTTGTGGAAGAAAAAATTTTGTTTTCTGACAAACTGAGGCAGGGGTGTCAAACTCCAGTCAAAATAATGGGATTTCAATTGTGCATTAAGACTTGTTGTCTGAGAATAGCCTTAGTGTGTCCTCATACACAACATCTACCTGCTGATGAACATTTGTTTATGTAGGACTGATATTCCATTCTTCATTTTAAGGATATTTTAGAAATTGTCTGATTTTCAAGCCCACTCAGCTACAGTCTAATTTTCCCGCATCATAACTATTTTAGTGTATACTTTTGTATTAGATCAGTTGTAATGCTGTGATTTCTTTGTGAAGCTTTGACTGATCAGGATGTTTTCTCTATCACCTGTTTATTAAAAAAAAAAAAAGAAAAAGATGTATTGCATATTTTAATGAACATATGTCTGTGACTAAAAGAAAGAAAAAGACAAGTAGGTCAGGCATTGTTTTTTTTAATAACAATTCAAAGGTACTTTGTAGTACACTTACACAATGATTTATCAATGGCAAAATAAAAAATAAAAAGCAGAACTCTTTTTTTGTTATTTTTTGTTTGTTTGTTTTCTTCCATCTGATGCATGGTAGTCACACTGGTTGGAAGTTTCTAGAAATGTTGAGGTACACCCAAAACACAAGGAGAACCACATCATCATGATAATCTGTCTATTAGGGTTAATGAATGATATGTTTTTGTTCCGAGCAGGGTACGGTAGCTCTTTCTTGGTGCTTATGGAGATGATTTAGAACCCACTTAATCTAAACACCACAGTGGTCTGTTTCTGCAACAAAACAAAAGATTTAATTCATCTATTCTCTTACCCAAACCTGTCAAATTATTACAACCACCCTATAGGCGTTCATTGTTTTTTGAGTCTTCTCAGATCCCACTTACTGAGTGAAAAATAATGTAGTTACAATTTCCTGGCTGCTTGTTTGTGTTTTCATAGCATGCAATGTTAAATGTGCCACAGGATAATCACTAGACACTCATTTTCAAATGATCAGATAAATGAAGTTTGGAATGGAATTACCATTAGTGGCACCAAATGTGAGGTTATCAGGGTAGAATAATTGCACAATATTTGTTTTTATTGCTTAAAAAAATTCCAGGCTCTAATAAAAAATGTCTTTACTACACAGAACTTTGTGGAGGTATATTAAAAGTGCAGAGAACAGCGTTAATGATGACCTGTTTCTGTTCATTTGGATTCTGAGTTCTCAGTGGTCAAGAGAAGGGCCATCATGGGCATCATTGTGAGGTAATTTGGAAAGAAGAAATGAAGACTCATTAACTGGGAGTTATGAAGAACTCATCATGGGCCCTTGCAACTGGTGTGTGTCGTAAGCAGCCTCTTGAAAGCAACAAATTAGGTTGGATCCCAGTCCAGTCTGAGGACGGCTCATGTCTGGGACGTTTGTAAAATATGGGACAAGTTCAGATCAGTTAGTGGGTGAGAACAGAACTCAAGATGTCCATGACCCCCCCCCCCATGCCTACTAAAAAAAACAAACAAAAAAAAAACCCCAGCCACTTAAACATATACATTTTTCAGCTAAAACCATATAATTCGTACATTTCACACTTTACAAAGCAAAGTGAAAATATCAAATATCAAATATCGAAATATAAAACCATCTTCCATTATCACACTGATACAGCATCAAATTACATTCTACATTTCTGAACACCAGAAAAAAAATTCAAACCAAAACAACAAAGTTTAAAAAAAAAAAAGGTTCAGTAAATGTCATTCACTTGCAAATGAGATCTATAAACACTACAAGTTAACATGTTTGTGCCATTTTCTAGAAGTGGGCACAAAGCTATAGTTTAGAAAATGTGTATGATCTAATGAAGATCTGTAGCATTTATTTATCCACCCCAACTTTTAAAATACACAAGCACTTAAATAAAAAAAAAGATGGCACTGAGTGGAGGAGCTTATGTTAACAGAGACAAGAGAAAAAATATATCACCACTGGGGTCCGGGGATGTAAAATAATTATAACTTGAACTCATATTATCTTTTGTAAATAAACAAACATATAAATGGGATGATAAATTTCTTTTCATTGAATAAATACCTCTAATAATTACCTCTAGAGAAACTGTATTACATTCCACACAATCAATATAATATATATGTTTTCCTTTTAATTTGATATACTCTAACCCATCACTGTTCTTTTATCAAAATGAAGCTCCAACTCGCTGCTTCACTGAGCTTGGCTGAATGATGGTTTTAATCAATCACAGCATATTTATATTTATATGCAAATTAAGTGCTTTTGTCTTAAGTCAAAGTTGGTCTTTCATTCAGATTCACCTCAGTGTTTCTGGAATAAACACAAAACCAGAACATTTACTTACAAGCTTGTAAAATATCACTACAAGTGAAGTCAGTAATTAAACATAATAACCTTGATTATCTCCAGTGAACAGTAAGAATATAGGCAACATTCATCTCCTGCTGATAGCCGGAACCCTCCTATGAAATTAAACCCACAGTATTAATGGGGTTTGGTTGTTTATGTCCATGGCTGTGATGGAAACAAAACAATTTACGAGCAATATGTAAAGCACACAGCTTATGGCCATGTTCATGCCCATCATTTCTGTGTAATATGGTGCAATATCACAGTTTAGTTTGGTTTTATTCTCTTATAAATAATTATGTGGGAGAAGTTTGTCTAACTAAAGATATTTCACAACCAGTAATAAATACATAATACTGAAAACGTTCCTGCTCTGGATGTAAAAGTCCAACAGACACATACACATACCACCGGCTTAATAAGTTATTCTGTTTTCCTTATGAATTTTAAATCCAAGTAAGTACACAAACTCCCTTCTTAATTCTATTCAATGAAATACCAAACACAATTTGCTTCCTATTACTCAAACTTCCTATCCTGGACTATGCAACCTACACTCACTATCCAAAATCTGACTATACCAGCTGAGGAAACAACCGTATATTAAAACACAAATGTTCTTCACTCTGTTATAAAAAGAAGCAACATTCAAATCAGCAGCTTAAGATGAAGTTACAAAAATACTGTTGACAATTTTTAAGACATCTCATCATCACCCCCGGGTGCTTCACTAAACTAGCTGCAGCAAGAGCGGATTCATCCAACACCTGCAGAGGAATTCAGTATTCAGGACACTGACACATTAACCATTTAAAATTCTCTGAGTGTAAATACATTTAGTATGAACTTCAAATTGTTTTATAATTCTGTTACATCCTTTAGACCATACTAAAAATCTGCCAGTTTTTCCTGAGCAACATGTGAGATTTGTCCTTATCACTGATAATTCTTTAGGTGACAAGTACGTGAGCAGGCATCAGAATATATTTTAATAGTCAAATGTGTAAGTGTAGTTTGGGACAGCACTCTGGTTGTTTACCTGGTGCATGTGTAAATAACCAGCTTCACTGAAAGCCTGCAAGTTGGTTTTCTTGTGACATTTTATTTCACATATATGTGCAGGAGTGAGCTGACAGAGCTTTCCCATCCTGTCCTGCCAGATAATATGGTGTTTACACAGTAAACATAGTTCTGTTTTATTCATTAAAATTAGCAAAAAAAAAAAAAATCAGGCAGGGCAGTGAGAAATGTTAGAGCAAATTAGCCTTAGGAAGGTTTCTGACGTCTCTATTGATTTTTCCCTATTTTCACTGTGAACGTCTGCTGGAAGCAGCAGGAGCCAGTTATCGTTTATTAACGAACTCTTCAGCAATTCATCAGTAAAGACCTAAAAATGAAAAAGAATCTCCCTCATGATTACGCCACCAGTCTGCCCACACATCCAATTATACAATCCATCCAAAACAGCCTGCATCGTACTGCACCCTGACCGTCTTTAAAAGTTAAAAATAACACAGAGAGAAAAACAGCCTGATGCTGATATTTGGAGTTTTAGGACCGACTGGCAGGAAGTGCCTCTGGATAAAATATTCATATTTTGATTAGAAAATAATAAAATAAATGACCTTAGGTCTGTTTTCTATGATCAGCAGCTGTGCATCTTTGGATTAAAAGTATTTTTGAGTGCAGGGATTATGAATTCAATTTTTTAGAGTGCATTTATAAAGATAACTCAGCCAACAGCATTTTTGGTAGAGGAGATCATCTTCCTAGCAAGTATAAGATTTTACTTGTCGTCATCATGTTTTGGCTATAATATAGCAAAGATCAACCCAGGTTAATAGGAATGGTAGCATTCTGTGATCTTTGAGGTAGGGCTCAGGTGTGGAGCTGCATTATCAGTGACAGTGACTCACTGTCTATCAGTAAAATGTCCTGTTTGCATGCTCACTGTAGCTTGACTTCTTTCATTTCCATACAAGGCTGGTTTCACCTTGTATATAATCCCCCTGATGCACAAAGAGATCAGAACTGAATGCAAGAGGGCCTGAAGTCTTATTTTGTCAAAATGATATAGAGATGACGGATTCATTCTCAGCTTCCTGTGCTTCAGTGAGTTTCCAAGTTAGTCCACTTTTCATAGTGCATATATATATATATATATATATATATATATATATATATATATATATATATATATATATATATATATATATATATATATACACACACACACACAGAACTCTACGACTCTCTACTCATTACTTCCTGCAAAATAAAATAACCCTACTATACTTTTAGAAACTATCAGATTTTAATATCTATTTATTATTGGTCATGTATAATAATCATCTTCATCTTCAAATATAAGACAATGTCAGAGACCTGAGCTCTTAAAGAGGATAAGAGAGCAGTAGATGTAAGTGCTGATTTCATCTATTTCTGCAGAGGCAGCACACAACTGTCGAGCCTCACCCAGGGGGCTGATAACACACTGCTGAAGTGCTGAAGCAAGCTCCCTGTTACTCTCTCAGCAGCACATTATAAACACAGTTAGTGACAGCAGCAGATATACCAGCTCCACCCCAACAACAGTTTAACAAAGCACTGGTTAGTTATTTGACAACAGGTCAGGGCCCACTTCTCCATAAGTAGACACAAAGAAAAAACGATGCACAAGCGATGACAAATTACATTCACAATTATTCACAGCAGTGTTTCTTTTCTTTCTCAGTGTGTAATTTATTCCAGTCATCAAGTAAAGTATGCATCGGCTTATTTTTAATGTTGACTGTGTGCATTTACTTTCACTATTAGATTTACTACCCAAAAAAAGGTGCATTCCTCTGTAGCTGTTGCCAAGGACACCAGACCAGGATGAACTGTAATTAACCAGTGCACTTTACATAAGTACAAGATGACGTCCTGCACGCACTTCAATCATCTCCAGCAATCTAAAACTACAGCTATGTCATTGTGAAATTAAATTAGAAACAGAACCAGGGATGAACATAACACTGCAAAAATAGCAAATTGCAAAACACCTGTCTTTCTACAAACTGCTAAATAATATCCCTTTCAATAAATATAACTTTAGAGAAAATGTTAAATTAAAAAAATTTAATTATCTACTTCAAATCCTCCTCTTTGAATAGTCCACTAGAGTTTACAGAAGAATGGAAAAGAACGACAATCTACCACATTGTCCATACTTTAAGAAACCCCTCAAATATGCACCTTTTACATATGGATAATATTGCTTTTACACTGGAAAATATGGAATATTTATATAGAAAATATCCAAAACAATAAAAACAGTTTTACATTTATACTTTTTTCGTTTTTGTTTTTTGTATGAAACCACTTATTGACCCACACACTAGGCTAGTCCCTCCTTAACCCCTTTGGCACAATAATCATATTCATAATAAGTATTATATTGTTGAGTTACAAGACATTTGATAAGGAATGGTCACTCACACGTTCAGAGTAGTAACACAGTTTCAGTAGTCGTAACACATATTGATACTGTATGATGTTATAATGTAGTTCAAAACATCTCTTGAAGAACTTTTTTTCTTTTTTTTTTTTCTCTCCTTTGCTGATATGTAAATAAAGAAACTTTCATCTGAAACATAAACGGTCTTGGCATGCCCTTATTATTTACAGAAACACTTTAAATTTGTTCTTGCTGGCTACTGTAGAACAAAAATACTACACCTGTGAGGAAAAGTCAGATGATGGATTACACCTGCATCGGTCAGCTGTCACAGCAGAAAAAAAATCTTATGCCGCTGAAAATGTGGAGATCATGGACGATAATATACAGGGAATATTTTGAAGCACTGTCTACTGTTGTGATATCAACAGTCCAATTAGCTGTAATGTAGTTAAGTATACTGAAGTATACACATAAATGCCTTAAAATATGTTTGTGTTGTGTATCACAAACATCTGACTTAAGATTTTCTTGTTGTTTTTCTTTACTTTGCTGAGTGTTTTCCTCTGTGGAGAGAGCTGACACAAAGCCAAGGCCCCATTTCTCAAAAGCATCTTGTTGAATGCATTCATCGGCACATTTTACATCCCAGCACTGCTCCGGGTGCTCAAAAGTTGGCACATATAAATACAACACAATATTCCTTTTAAAACAAGAGGAACTAGCAGCCTTTTCCAGCTTAGACATTTATGGTTGGACGTTTTTCAGCTAAATGTGACCTTCATGCTTATGTTAGGGGAGTTTGATAAGAAATAAAACCTACACTGCATCTCAATTCAGATACTTCAATGTTTAAACTATCATTTCATTGTATTGTGCATGTATTTCACAGGATGGTATTTCAGATTCAGTACAGCTGTTATGCACATCCTGGAAATTGAGATGATGACTGCAACATCCTTCTTTTTTAATGGCGAATTGCAACCAGATGGAGCATCATCATCATCATCATCATCATCTGCATCACTTTACCCTCCAAAAACATTCAATTGAATTTTTTTTTTTTTTTTTTTAGGATGGAACATGCTTTTATATTTTCTTGCAGTTTGTGTCCCGTTTTTCACACAAGGAGGAAATTAAACCGCCATCTATGACAACAACTTGTCATGATTAACTACAGCAATAGCGGCAATAACACTTAGGACAGATGGTGGAAGTTCTTCAGTTGTTGTTTTCACAAGTGTGACGGTCCCTCCCCTTCTGCCACTTAGGATCAAGAAGTGCCCTGTGTTTTGCTTAAATTTCCAGTGTTGCTATTTTTGTGCTAAAAGAGTCAAGTGTTACATTGGAAGAACATCAATTAAAGTCTTTCTGTACATGCATATGGCTTTGGGTCTGGCCAAAAGCTGTGAATTTTTACTGTACTGTGTCTGTTCCACTGGGAGGATCCTGTGAGACTAACACTCATGTACCGTAAAAAAGCGCCTTTGTGTCACATCGCAGACCTAAGCAGCCTGCGGACAGAGGAGCCCTCCCAACCATGAATTTATCTGCACATAAACATAAAAGATATTTGTGATTCCAATTAATTCCATTCAAAGCACTGTCTTTGATCAGGCACTTGTGTCCTGCTGACATGTTGAATGGGGATAATGTCATGAGTGGGATCAAGCTAAGCCCCACATAATGCTCTGTTGAATGTCACACACTAACAATAAGCTCTGAGGTCAGATTTCTGCTAATAATCAACACGAATAAGACTTAATGACTAAGATGTTTGTAGCGAAACGGGGCCAGGTCTTATCAATTCCTCCTCTCCCTCTTTCTCCAGTCACAGACAGAGAGGTACTAAAGGTTTGGTCCCAACTGCTTCAGGAATCATGTAGAAAATATACATTCAAACATCTGAAAAAACTAACAAAAAAAATGTACCAAAATGTAGACACAGGATAAAATAAATCAGCAAGAGAAAGAGGGATTCAGGAAATAAAAAAAATAAAATAAAATAAAATTCTGAAGAAAAAAAAAAAATAACGGAATGAAAGAAAGGATGTTTTTGTCGTAAAGTTCTTCAGAGTAACATACCTTCTGGTATGTTAGCACAATGCACTTTTGTCAGAAGCATGTTGGAATTTTTCACTTCAGAAAAATCCATTACCTCTCGTTTATTTACAGTGTTTTTCCCTTACATTGTATATGTTTGGGTGTGCTCAGACATGTGTGTGTGTGTGTGTGTGTGTGTGTGAGTATGTATAATATATATGTGCCCTTGAAAGCCTCTACATCTATAAAGGCTTTAGAAATCTTACCTACTCTATTCCCTTTTCTTTCATGTAGTCAGAAGCTTTCACTCACTCACTCACACACACACACACACACACACTCACAATCTCTAATTAGTTGATAGCCAAGTTACCTTAAGGCCACTACCCGAACCTAAGTCACACCTGCAGGCCTTTGAGACTGATTTACGGCCTTGCAGACGCCAATCCACTGAGAGGAGTAGCCACCTCAGCTTCGCCACCTCTCACTCGTCAGAAACAGCACTAAGAAAATATGATGTGAGCACAGTTTTTACACCTGCATTTCACTGCAAACATGTAAACACAAAAACTCGTTTGGTGTCCCACAAACCAGCCCTCTGTAACTCCTGGACGACTGGGGTTTCAGTCCATCCATTTGTTTTTCGAATAATGAGCCGTGTCCACTCCACGTCTCTTCGCTTCGGCGTTTTCTTCACTCGTCACACTCGTGCCTCACAGTGAGGAGGAGCTTTGGCTGTAGTTTCTGAGCATCAGTCTGCTGTACCTTGGCGAAGGGGGAGACGGGGGAGGGTGGGAGGGGACCGGGGGGAGACACAGACCAATCTCTGAAACAGGTGAGCCGCTGCTGGATGCCAGAGAGTCACGGAAGGGTGACGGGGGAGTCAAAGCAATAAGCTCCTCTTCCATCTCCTCCCTCCTGAGTGGGGAGTCGGTAAAACAGCTGACCTGACCCCCTCTCATTGGTGAGAGGGAGGGGGAGGTCTGGTGGTGGGGAGATGTCAGGGGGTACGGGGAATGAGGATGGGGGATAGAGTGAACAGGGCAGCTTCCCCGGCCCACCAGGTTAGACTCTACAGGTGGGAGGGGCTGGACATCAGCGTAAGTGGTGAGGGTGGGGGGCATGTGGATCTCACGAGGTAACAGATATGGGTCAGTAGGGTGAGGGGAGGGTGGGCTGTGTTTGTGTGTGTGCGTCGGAGAGGGGGAGAGCATCATGCTGTTGAGCTCCGTGATGTTGGCCGTGAAGCGGTTCACCACGCAGCTGATCTGATCCATCAGTGAACTCTGGGCTCCTACAGGCTGGTCGTCCACCGTAACCAAGCGACCATCACTACCGGTGACAACAGAGCCACTGCTGGGTGGACCGCAGCTGCTGCCGCTGCCGCCGCTGCAGGTGCTGCCCGGGTACTTTGGCAGGATGTTCATCTGAGGCTCCTCCCCCAAACCTGCGCCTAGCCTCTGGCTGACAGTGCTGATGGGTGAAGGTGTCTGTGGCCGGTACGTGATCGAGTACCGCTCCTCTGCTTCTGACAGCTCATACAGAGTCTTGTCGGTAGCGGTGTCAGGATGAGAGGGCAGGGAGGACATGGACGGAAGGGAGGGCAGGGGGACATGTGGGGGCAGGTTACTCCCCCCACAGTAGCGCTCCTCAGAGGTTTTTGAGAAGGGCTTGATGACAGCAGTTTGATTATTCTCCTTTTTCTTGATATGGAAGGACAGCCGTTGCCACAGGTGGTTGCCACGAGAACTGCTGCGCTCTGTCTGCGCCCAAGACACGGACTTCCCATTGGAACTAGAGGAAAGAAAGAAGGAGAAGATTTGACAGAAGTGGTAGAAGACTCACAATAAATTAGTCAGCTTCGTTTGTAGCAGTAAGTTTAACTGTATATGATGAATTATAGACAATTGTAAGTTGTATATCCTCCTTAGACCCAGGAGGGTTAATGATTTGTTATTAAATAATTGTCTTAATTTGAAATAGCATAATGTTTTTTTCAGACAGTATCATTAATCTTGCCCAACATTGGTTGGGAGAGATTATTGTAATCAGTGTGTGTGTGTGTGTGTGTGTGTGTGTGTGTGTGTGTGTGTGTGTTCACAGAGACATATCATGCTATAACTTTAATCACCATTAAACTACATGGGCATATACAAATAGCTAATGTGAATCAGAAGCAATGATCCATTTGAGTAAAGGTCAAAGGTCAAGGTCACAATTAACTAAAAATCACATTATCGGTTACAGAGGGTCACAGAACTTTCAGACGATGCAGAATGAAGATTTCTACAATTCTTATTATTGGTGTTATCACCTACAACCAATAGTTTTTGAAATCTCTGGAGGTCAAAGGTGACATGTCGCAAAATTAACTTGCGTAACTGTGTGTGTGAAGCGGAGACATATCACACTATAACTTAATCAATACTGGACATATTATCATAATATTACACACACTGACGCATATAAACATATAAAAAAACTATCAATATTGCAAAAGGTCAAAGGTCAACATTGCATTCAGCAGAAAGTTTAAAATCACATTATTGGCTGTAATTCAAGGACGGGTTGTCATAGTTACTTGAGATTGGCACAAAATAGGGGTGAGATTAGACATTCTCTGAATACTGGTTTATTTTTTTTGAATGGACTGTCCTTTGCAGTGGACATTGATTTTTTGTTTGTTTGTTTTTTAACCCATAAAGACCCAGTACTACTTTTGTGGCAGTTCCCAAATTATCTGTATAATTAACCTTTAAGTGATTTAATCACCCATTATTGTCTTGTCCTCTTTACTTCCCTATTTTTTCTGAAAATCATGTATTTTCTTATATTTAATTTACTAATCATGCAGACGTTCACTAAAGCTCAGGTTAAAGTTGAAGGTTACTACTACAGAAACACAAAACTGAAGAAAACTTTACTTTTCACATAAAATACATCATCCAGTGTCACCATCCACTGTTATTGATCAAACTCTGTGGGTTTTACTGGTGAATTAGTGTTGTAGAAGATGACAGTGTTTCCACGTTCAGTATGGAGCCTCTGAATGACCAACTGGCTCATAATTCTGATGACGATTATTTTTCTGATGACAAAGATATTTTACACATGTATTGATAGAATAAGTGTATTAACAGGTATTAAACAGAGGTAAATGTGGGTTTTTTATGGGTTAAATAAAGCTGTGAAACTCTTGTCCCCTATAGAGGACCTCAAGAGTTTAGAACTGGACCATATATTATAGTTGTACATGTTGAACAAAGTCTTTTACACAGAGAAAATAACTATATTTGTATTTTCTTTAAAAGGTTTCTTTTCATTATGCTTTGTGTGTGACAGGAGTGAACTGTACTCTTTTAGAATCTGCTACATTAAATGAGCATCTGTAACTGTACAATTACAGCACTTTGTCCAATAAATGTCACACTGCTATGCTCATTATTACACTGCAACATTTTTGTAAGGAATATGGCATGTTAATTAGATTTGTTTTACGTACTAAAAACAAATTTTGCAAAGTGAGAACAAGACATATTTTATGAAGCAAAAGCTCATTAGCAAATTGGCATCATGCTGAAAATACTGTAGCACATTTGGATGAGTAAAAAAAGGAGAAACCTCACTGTAACTAAAGCACAGTGAAAAACATCACATAACTATATTCACTCCAGTCTGTATTTTCAGAAAAGTGAAGTTGATTATTTGATGGAAGCCTTTTCAAATTAATCTACTGTAAACCAAGTGGACTTCACATGCTGAGTAACATCATCACTACTCATTTGCTTTTCTATTTTTATTCAACAATATGTTCTTCGGTCGTCTTTGTCAGCATCTCTTCTTTCATTTCCCTCCCTGTATTTCTGTACTGCATATCAATCATAGCGCTCCATCCCCTGTACAATCACCCACACCCCCTTTTTTTCCCCCTCTCATCCTTTTGTCAGGTTAATTAGTGTGATTAATCTATAGTTGAACGTCTGATTAAACCTCACACCTCCATGTCTAGGCCTGAAAAGAACTCAAGTCTCTATAAACATACACAGACAGAGTTCTGTAGTTGTAACCATGAAGTTAAGGATAAAAAAATAAATAAAAAAATGGAAAAAAAGCTGTTTTTGTAATTGGGAGTACTACATACACACACACACACACACACACACACTCAGAATAGATGCATCCATTTATAGAATGTCAGTTGGATCTATTCTTCTGAATTCATATGAAGAGTCTCTCGGTTATGACCAAGCCAAACCTGCTTCTGGCGCATGATCATGATCTTGTGCCGATTTTAATGTTGAGTGAAAATAAACAAAGCACTCTTGGAGAGTTCAAACACCTTGCTGAAGCATCATTCAAATATTTCTTTTTAAATACCCCGCCCCCCCAAGGTCTGTGTGTTTCATGTCTGTCTGCATCTGTTCAGACTTCACAATGACAGCATCTCAAAGGCAACAGCTTCCAGCCCTGCACTGAGGAGATAGACAGCCCTGCCAATTACCACCACCCACAAAGGAAGATGGGACCAAAAGAGATGTAGAGGGGGGGGTGGTGGTGGTGGTGGTGGGGGGGCAATAAAAGAAACCACGATGGAAACTCTCCTGACATTTCACATAAGAGCATGATTGAAATCTTGCTTGCCAAGCGGGGTGAGCTGGAGTAACCTGCTGACAAACGAAAATGTGTTCCTGTCTTTTCCCGCCCATTTCATCCTGGGCAAGTGGCCGTGCATCAATCCCTTTGTGTCCTTTGATCGGTTCCTTGTCACCATAGATGAGTTGTGTGTGGCCTTAAGCTGGGTGTGAAAGCTATTAGTGGTACGTCTATCCTTTTCACACTACTCCTTAAGTCTTTTCTTCTCTTTCTTTCCCATCACTTCTGTCTATATGTCCATCGCCTTCATCACATTTTCTCTGTGTGTCCTCATATTTTATTTCTGTTATTTTTTCCTCCTTTTCTCACTTCATTCCTGTCAGTCCTCCACCTTCTTTTCCATGTCTCCATTAGGCAATTGTCTCAGTTCATGTTAGGGTCAGAAGAACAGTCAAGCATACTCAGGGGAGTCCAGAGAATCAATCTCTCAGAGAGCTTTACTAACACACACACACACACACACACACACACACACACTTCCATGTCTCATGAGGACCAAGTTTGTAATCAAGAAGCCATTAGGTAGTGAATGTAAAAACATCTTGTTTTTTTTAATAAAATAAAATAAATAATAATAAAAAATAGAAAATGAAATACAATTTTGAAAACTAAATAAAAATTAATTAACAAATAAAAAACAACAATTAAAAAAACTATAAAAAATTAAAATAAATTATGAAAAATAAATACATATATTTTTTAAAAATACATACAAATAAATACTTCTACATCTTCCAACCTTTGAAAAATACATCTTTCGCTTTGCACCGGTTTCCCTCATGCTTTATGAGGACTTCTTCAAAAACAAAATTCATGTATTTATAGGGCCACATTATTTATATTGTACTAGTGGGGACCTTTGTTTATATTTAACCTTCGTGGGGACCTGAATTTTGGTCCCCATAGTGTCAGAGGTCCCCATGGTGTGACTGTATAACATATCAATATCCCCATAAAGATAGGAATACAAGCACACACACACACACACACACACACACACACACACACACACACACACACACACACACACACCTACCTCACTATAAGTAGTCTCAGGGTAGGCCTATTACAGAAATGGTGCCATGGTCTGTCACTGAAGGCTAACCTGGCATTAACCTGTAAACCAGCCTCTAGAGCACACACACACACACACACACACACACACACACACATGTACCTGAGTGTCTCCGCTGTTGAGCCTCTGCGTTTCCACAGATTAACCAGACTAGAAGAACGGCTGGCAGCTGAAGATGATTTACCATCGCCTACGTGCATGCGCACCACCGTGCTAGTGGTAAAGGCACTGCGCACGTTACGCTCCGGTTTGGCCAGAATAATGTACACCTGAAATAAAAATGAGTCGATACAAACTTTTGTTACAAACGGTCGTTTCAAACATAACACTTTAGAGTGAGGAGCCATAATAAAATGATTCAATAGAGACAACAACAAGTTTTTCATGTATTTCTTTGTTACATCTACTTATCTGAAAACAAAAAAAAGTTAAAATTGCTTTTAACTCTGAGTGCTATAGTAGGTTAGAATACACTAGTTTACAAGAAAAAGTAGTAGAACAAAAGTAGTGAAAATCTGAGTCACTCAGAAAAAAAAAGAAAAACTATATATTCCAAATTATGCCCTTTTTCCACCTCAGACTAAGGCAACCTATGCAGTCAAAGAAATCAATTATTAGACAACTATTGTTTTCTTCAATTTCTTGTTCATTTTAATGCCTAGTACAAGTAAAGGTATATTTGTTTGGACAAATATAATGATAATAACAACAAAAATTGCTCATAAGAGTTTAATTCAACAGCTGTCTTTCTATTGTTTTCTTAATCATTATATTATTTATTTATTATAATCATATTATTATTATTGTTGTTGTTGTTGTATTGATGATTGCTGTATTGATTATTGTTGCATTCTGCACATGTTCGAAATAAAGCATTCAAATCAATCATAACCAGAATCACTTCAGATTCTTATCAACAGTTATGGCATCGTACTGGCAAAAACATTGCTATTAGTCATTTTCTTTTCTCTCCATTTCAGTCACATGGTACACACAAGAGTTAGTATTTGCTTGCATAAGCATTTTTTGATGACTTTTGATGGTTTGCTCTTTTTTTTTGCAACTGCAACTGTTCTTTGGGTATTGTATGTATATGATACATTTGGAAAGTAAGTCAAATTAGAAACATACAGTCCCCGTTTCTGTTCAGCTGGAGACTGAAAGACTTGATCCTCTCTCATAAACATTGATTCAAAAAAAGAAGAACCACATTCACTGTTCAACATTATGACAAAGGATATTAGCAGATTTATAGATATAAGCAAACATTAAAAGAATATTAATTTTATTTACTTTTATTAACTGTAAATAAACATGTAATAGCTCATTGGGAATATAGTTTTTTTCCAGAATTGTAGGAGAAAATTGAACATTAGTGTGCATGTAAATATAGTCACTGTCTGCACATTACAATACATCCACTTTTCAGACTGATTCGAACTATGTTAGATAGGCCTATATAACCATAGGTAAATATGTAATAAAACTTCAATTCATCTGATTAAAGACAATATTTAGTCTATTATTAATATTTATGTTTTATCTCTTAATTTCAAAAAGTATTTTAGATCAGTGTTATCACTCATCAGTTTGTGCTCATGTCCTCTCAAACACCACAGCACTGCTCATATTTCTGTAGTAACAGTAACAAGTGCTATTAAACATATATACTTTAATAGTCAACAGGTTTTAATATAATTTCATTTACTCAGATATCATCTGCTCTATAAAACATGGTGAACATACTGTAGCCCTTCGCTCATTGGTTAGGACTGTCCTGATATAGAATAACAACTGTACAGTCTGAAATTCAGCTTCATATATAACAATATAGAAAACAAAGATAAGAAACCTCAGCCTCACCTTGGGTACAAACATGCAGCACAGCGCCACAGTGGCACTGAGGCTGACACTGAAGCACATGGTGATAATTTTGTAGTTGGAGCCAAAGTAGATGGGTACAAATGCCAACCAGATAATACAGGTGGTGTACATGGTAAAGGCAATGTATTTAGCCTCATTAAAATTTGCTGGTACGTTGCGGGTCTTGGAAAGAGAAACAAAGAGAAAATGAAAGAGTTAAGGATCCGCACGTGATGTTACCTACAATGAAAAATACAAAATAAAAAGACAGCTCCAGCTTTTGATCACACACCTTTACAGACTCAGAGACAACACTGCCACAAACCATTAACCCAAAGTATTTGTTCATATCATATCATATGGATGATAAACTCACCAGTATGTTGATGTTAATTAGGTAAAACATGGGATTGTGACCCTACAGCACATTATATTAGTTTGTCCTGCATTATCTCTTTAGCTCTACTGTTCACAGTGAATGTATTTGTGTGAACTGAATGTTAACTTCTGTCTCTTTCTGTAATTTTGCTCTCACACTCACACGACTGATATAAAACACTGACTTTAGAATGTGTCAGATAAAATACAGTTTAATTTATTGCTATTAAACAGTTGTAAAGCTTCAACGATAAATAATGGTTCACAGAGTTTTCTTTACAAATGTATTTTGTCATATCTCTTTGGTTATGGTCCCCCTGTGCTCAGCTTGTTTCTTTCTTTTATTTACTGCATCTGTGTGTGTGTGTGTGTGTGTGTGTGTGTGTGTGTGTGTGTGTGTGTGTGTGTTGTACTGATTTTATTTGGAAACATTACATACATACATTTCATTGTATCAAAAGTGCTATATAAATCAAGATTGATTGATATTTGGAGGTAATTGTAGAATATCTACATGCTAACCCTGGGATTGTTAGGTCTCTTTCTATACATGAATACATGTACATATCCATACATATCCATCCATCATCAATTCACAGTAGCAGATCTCGCCTGCTCTGAAGATTTCATTTCATTTAGTTATCTTATGTAGCCCTCAAAGTTGATGTGTTAGAAACAACAAAATGTATAAGAGTAACTTTGCTAAAGGCAGAAGTTTTAGTGCACTGTAAACCTAAATACGTTAGCAGAACTTTAAATCGATTGCCTCAATTATTTTAAGTTGATGAACTTAAAAAACATAAAAATTTCCAGAACTTAAAATTTAGATGGCATGCAATTTAAACCTTCTGATAACAGGTGAATTAAAAATCCTAATTTAGCTCAACTCAAATATGTGCAGTTAATTTGACTCATAGTTTCCTATTAAAGCAAAATTTTTCAGTTCTTAAGACTTAAAAATGAGAGTTTTCAAACCACTGGAATAAGTAAATATTGAGATAATTTTCCTGAATAAATGGACTGCACTTATATAGTTCTTTTCCACCTTCATGGTGCTCAAAGCGCTTTACATTAGCCTCACATTCACCCATTAACACACACTCACACACCAGTAGATTTCTAAGGTTGCCAGTCCTACTGGGAGACTAAGTTAGGGTTCAGTGTCTTTGTCCAAGGACACTTTGACGTGTGAACAGCTGGAGCTGGGACGCGAACAGCTGACCCTTCAGTCATTGGACGACCCGCGCTACCAACTGAACCACAGCCGCCCCTGAATAAAATTACTGTGTTTTGTGATTGCAATTTTTTGGGTGTGACATTGGTGGTTATTTGGAGTGCTCTGTAATTACATTTCAGCATCTACTACATCAGTTAAGTTGATTTTTTTTTCAATCATCCTTATTTGAAACAATAGAAATAACAGTACAATGTCATTCTCAGCATTTAATGACTTAATTCCACTCAGTTGTACCTCATCTATGTTTTTCAGTTATGTTCACTTATATCCACAATAGTTCCCCTTAATAAAAAAAAATATTAGTTGAAAGTACTTAAAAAGAAGAACATGTTACAACAGTTTAATACATTTGAGTGAGTAATACGGTTTCTGAAACTTTGAGTATTCACAACTGAATATATTTAATTATTATGAACGTTCGGGTTTACAGTGTGGTTAAATGACCTGCTCAGAGCATCTCCTGATGTTGTTAATTCAGTGTAAAGTGGTTCATATCTACCATAAGTATATAAAGAACTATCAGATTTCAACTAATCGACGATCTATGGGATGAGAACACTATTACTACATGTGGAATTGTACAGGTCCTCATTTTCCCACAAAATCAGCTCTGACACGAGGCCTAGACTCAACCAGACCTCTGAAGGTGTGCTGTGGTACCTGGTCCGAGCTGTTATCAGCAGATCCCTGAAGTTCTGGAAGTAAAGCTTAACCTCCATGGATCACATTAATTTACCTAACAACTCCCTCAAGTGATCAGTTGTCCTGATATTGGGATGTACTTTCTTAGTCCACTTTTGGTCAGTACTAACCACTACAGACCAGGAACACCCAACACGGCCTACAGTCATGGAGATGCTCTGATCCAGTCATCACAATATGGACCTGGTCAAAGTCACTCAGTTCCTTATGATGGTGACTTTGCCACTTCCAACACATTAGCTTAAAGGACTAAATGTTCATTTGCTGTCAAATATAACCAAACCAGTGAAATAATCACTATTATTTGCACTTCTCCTGTCAGTGGTCATAATGTTACAGCTTATCAATAAATATGAATATTGTTGTTTAGACATTTCTGTTCTTTTTGTAATAATATGTAGCATAACAGCTTTTTAAAGAGAATCATGGAAACTAAAATAGCTAAAATGGCCTCACTAAAATGACAATATAATGCAATTTAACTGTTGTTTTGTCTTTAAGCAAAGCACTAGGGTCACTTTTTGTGTAGCATGTATATCTTTGCTGTTGCTGAGACTGTGATTAGTGAATCTGCCTACCTTGAAGGCATAAAAAGTACAGCTGAGGATGAGCAGGCCATTGTATCCCAATGGAGCAACCACACCCAAGTTAGTGGTGTTACAGATGAGGTTGACCTGGCGGATGCTTGGGTAGTCATGGATCACCTGTGAAGACACAGCAGGAAAAATTTAATATGTGGCTCAGGAGATAGAGGAGGTTGTACAGTAACCAAAGGGTTGGCAGTTTGAGTCCCACTCTGTCTTAATCATTTGCTGTTGAGTCCTGAACATGTCACCCTCCTTGCCCCCAGTGCTGCTCCTCACACTGGTGTAGGAATGTTTGGTGGTGGTCAGAGAGGCTGCAGGCGCAAAATGGTTACCATGCTTTATCAGCACTAGAGTGTGAATATGTGAGTGAATGAATAATGGCTCCACTGTACATGCGTACATAGAAAAGCATAGAAAGTGCATAGAAAAGCACTATATAAATCTAATCCATGATTCTTATTTTATTAATGCAAGCTTAAGCTAAGTTTTGTGAGTTAAAATTTTTGTGCGTTCAAGTAAATTGGATATTATCATTGCCAACAACAGAAACAGTAAAACAATAACAATGTTAAAATTAAAAGCTTATGTAATGTAACGAAAGAACCTTATTGTCAGTCATTTCAGTGTCTTACAGTCCCTTTGTTCAATTAAAATAACAGCGTTGTTAAAACCAACTTAAGAGGTCCATTAAAATTTGATATGACTATAGATTGTGGATTCAAAAATTCTGTGAAACACTTCAGATATTCAGCCCATAGTTATACAGAGTGTTTGCAATTCATATGGTACTCAACTGAGATGACTCCAAAGCACAAAAAAAGAATGCAGAGTGAGGCTAAGAAAAAATACAACAAAAAAAGAACATAGAGGCAGAGTAACATCTAAAGACTTAAGAATCTTTGGAGGTGGATAAAACATCTCTTCAATACACTACCATACTCTTTTGGAATATTTAAAGATGCAGGAGGTTAAATCAGAGGAGAAACACCAGAATTTGAGAATACACAGCTACCCTACACCTTTAGCTCTGTTCTCTCATTCCAAATCAAAGAACTAAAACATAATAAATATAAATGGCCTGATGCAGTTTCATGCTATTATTAAAAAGTGAAGCATTTTTCCCAAGCTTCAACTTCATGACCTTGGATAGAATGGTAGAATCTGATGGAATCTGATCAGCAACTGGTAATTACTTTTATGCATCATGTATTTAACCTTTCTACCTGTCTGAAAACACTTCTGATTAAACAAAATCTGAAATACAGGGTTCATTTTACAGCCAGAAAACACAGGAAAAAAGTAAATGTAGAGAGTTTGTGTCCTCATATACCTCATGAATTCCAATATGCTACAAAATAAGTGATAAGGATTTTTTTACTTATCAATCACTGCAAGTTCAATGTTTCTCTTCTGCAACTTCACATACTTAGAAACACATGATGTATTTTATTTATTTATTTATTTTTTTTACTTAGAAAACATGTCACACTGTTGTTGCCAGGATGCAAATTATTTCCTTTTTTGTGTCTTTATGTTGCCTCTGTAATCTGTCTATCAACAACCCACTTTCCCGCTGACTCACACAGACAGGCTCAGACTCGACGCAGCTTACCTCTGGTGGTTCCATGAGGAACAGAGCGACGATGATGCCCAGCTGGAGCAGTATGAGCAGGAAGGCAATGATGAGCTGAGCGCAGGCAGACATGAAGCGTGGCTTTTTAGTACAGATCTTCTTCTTGCTGCCTGCCAGGATCCGTGCAATTCTGTTTGTCTAGAGATGGATTGTAAACACCTCTGTTATTGAAATGGACACAGAGTCTGCTTTTCATATTGTGTTCAGCTTTCTATGACTACGCTGCTGTGATAAACAGATAATTATTGTTCAAGAGAATTTACTATGACCTAAATCTGATAGGAGGGAAGTTTTCCAGTACCGTCTTATCCTACATTTCTACCTCCCTGCTGCCTCATAACCCCAGGAGACATGGGCTGTAAAATCCTAGGGCACCTTAACCATTAAGGATTTAATAGAATAATACCGTCTGGAGGAACTACAGTCTGTTCCTTGTTCTGAGATTTTATTTTTTTTTTCTCTTTCTTTTTTTATTTCATGTGTGTGACCATCACCGGTCCTCCCTGAAAGTTGAGCACACAACCTTTATTAGAACTCTCTATTATAAGCCTGGGAGGGCAGTGCTACACCTCAGCGATGTGTGGGGGAAACAAAGACTGGACAGGACAGGACAGGACGAACGCGGATAGAAATTAACAGGCGGTGCTATTGCAGTTAAAGATTGTAAGGTGGTGTGTTCTTCCCAACTACTAACTGTCCATCAATAAAAAAATAAAAAAAATAAATCGAAAAAAAGAGAAGAAAACCAAACCAGCACAAAAGAAAAAGAGATTCAATAAATAAATAATTAAACAAAACGGTAGTGAGCATCATAATTGTGGATGACTTGATAGTATAAAATAGAATGCAATAGAATAGAATAGGCCAGAAGAGGACACTTGTGCAAAAAGAGAATGAGTTTAGGGTAGAGATTCTGCAGAGATTCTCAGCACATTCTGGCGGGTCCCATCATTCACTAAAATGGGACTCGGCAGTAGCTGGCGAGACCCGATCAAACATGCAAGTGTGAAGGATTTAGGATTTAATAGAATAATACCGTCTGGAGGAACTACAGTCTGTTCCTTGTTCTGAGATTAAGACAGATTTCTTTCTACCCAACTATTGTTTTCTGAAGCTTCTACTGTACCATTTTACTAACATACTATAATTAACCATTATAACACATGACTCATGATAGCAATACACAAAATCTACACCACCTTCTCACAGATATTATGTATTTCAGACCTTACCTTTGTAACTAGTGCAGAGTAGCTCATGGCAGGTGATAAGCCTATCCCCAGTCTTTGGAGGTAGCAGTGAATAACATGGGGTTTGGCTATTAGGCTGAAGGTGCACAGATAGCCCAGACAGATTCCTGCTAATATTATGTAACACAACTCCCGACTTGAAGATTTCACCACCGGAGTGTCCCGGAACCTGTACCCAGAGACAGTCATGGGCAGAAACAAGTGGATAATCAGTGATGCAAGAAGTATTCAAAAACAAAGTAATTCTTTTTAACAGTTTTTGAAGTTTTTGAACATTGATAATTATATTTATTAAACATACCGTGCAAGATAAATAAGTACATTATACAAAATTAATCAATAAATCTGTAACTGAACATCAAAGTAATTTTTTTTTTACTAGTTTCTGTTGCAAGTTTGAGAGAAGAATGTTTTTATGTCGATAACTTTTCAACAATCTAGGTAGTATAACAGTGTGAAGATTTATTTTAACACAAACACTTAAAGTTTATTGAGATCCAAAAAATGTTCCTTTATCCCTAACAGTTTAATACTCTAACTAGCTTCAAGACAGTCAGTTTTTACCAAATCTTCTGCTAAAATACTGTCAAGTCTTACCAATACTGTTCCTTTTTCTGACTTTGGATCCAGTTCATGCCAGAGTAGTACAATAGGATTTAGGTCAAGTGACTGTGCAGCTCATTCCATGACAGTTAATGCTCTAACTGACCGTTTTGTCTCTTCTGTAATCCTTGAAAAGCTTGGATGTACATTTCAATTGTTTCGTTACTTAATGAAGTTGGTACTGAAGTATGGAATGGTAGCAATGTCTTATAGTGCTCTGTATCGACACTCAGGTATCAAATTTTCATTGTTTTTCGTGCATCACTCACCATACTCAGTCATGGTCTATGGGGTAATACTGTATATAATGAATTAACATGTTCTTCAAATCTGATATAAACATAAAATTGTAATGTAGAACATTACCTAACACATACATCCACACTCTTACCTTAGGTGTTTGATGAATATTAGCATTTTATTACCAATATCGGTGTATAAATACATTTCTTTGATCTAAATTAAATCCAAAATTGTTAAATTACTCATTTGTAGTTTAAGTGTGTGTCTCTTAAAAACGATAAACCTAAAATTTGCCCTTTTGAACTCAAACTCTGTTGATACTGATAAAACTACAGAGATGAATCACTACTATTTAATTTGTTCATATTTTTTGTTTCATTTATATATTTAAAGCAACCTGCAAAGACAAAAACCATGTCTTTATGGTGCTGTTCACAACTGGTGGATATCATCCACTGAACAACTGTGATGACAACTGTATATGACTGCACTTTAGGGACTGACAATTAACCAGAGGTGGTCAAAGTACTCACATTCTGTACTTGAGTAGAAGTACAGCTACTTATGTGAAAACATACAAATAGAAGTACTGATTCAACTCCTCTACTTAAGTAAAAGTTAAAAAGTAAAATTTCTCAATAATGTAAAAAAGTACAAAAGTAAAAAAACAATAATACGTGTTTAACCAGGAAAAATCTGAAAAGTTTTAAAAGTATAAAAATTAAACCCTTTAACAGTGAGTTAATCATGAGATTTTAAAAAAAAAGTGCATAATTTTAAGATGAAATGTTAAAATTGGGAAATTAAAAGTAAAATTTGTGAGATAAAAAGTCAAAATTTTGAGATAAAAAGTCAAAATTATGAGATAAAAAGTCAAACTTGTGAGATAATAGTCATAGTTTCCCTCTGTCATATCTGTTTAGTTTGAAAGAGTAATGAGTCTATTGTGAGAATGTAAAGAGTATTAAGTACAGACATTTATGTAAAAATGTAGGGAGTAAAAGTAAAAGGTTGTGGGAAAAATAAATACTCAAGTAAAGTACAGATACCTAAAAAATCTACTTAAGTACAGTAACAAAGTACTTTTACTAAGTTACTTTCACCTCTGCAATTAACTGGTGACTGCATTGGTTCACTTACTCGTAATATGATACAGACGAGGACGGTGTTACCTGATGAAAACTGCAGTGACAAAGAATGTAGCCATGAGCCCGAGGCAGGCGAAGACTACGGCGGCAATGGGCTCAGGGTCTCCCCACCGCAGGTACTCCACAGGAATTGGATCACAGCCTGGTGGTGGAGGAAGACAAAAGTATGTCTGTGGAAACATATGTCTTGAAGCAAAAATAATCAAGGACTTCGATTTGTTGAGTGTGAATCCCCATCATTACAAATTCAGAGGAGTCTTTACTATGTATTATTCTACAGCCCTCTGGAACATTGCAACAGCTCCCATTCACTTTGAATGGACGTTTCCAGCCTTCTGCGGGTGGATTTTTTTTTCGATAACCGCCCGCTGCCAATGGCAACGAGTTTTGTCACTTCAGATTCACAGTATCATATCACTCCGCAGGTAGTTCGGCCACTTTGAAAGTAAATATTTGCTATGTTGTAACGACTATTTAGTAGTAGTAGCAGTAATAACCCATAGAATAAGTGGGATAATGTATTGCCCACGCATGATTATCAAAAAATATTTTCCTTCAGGGCAGAACCGCACCCCTTTGACTTTGGCATCGGGGTGCTGTTCGGCCCTAGGGAAATATTTTTCTGATAGTCGCATGTGGGCAATACATTATCATTTACGTGTTTTTCTTTCTTCTTCTTTTTCTTTCCCAGCTTCTTTTACACATTCGTTTGACTGACTTCATCACTCAGTACCCTCTGTTTCCTTTAATATCTGTCCTTTTTTTTTTCATATTCTCCTAATATCTGTTCTCCACCACCTTGTTCTTTAATTCTCTCCCTCATTTCCTTCTTTCCATCTCTGTCTTCCTTCTAGGCAAGGAGATAAGGTGTAATTAATTAAAGGGACAGTTCTAATTATGATCCGTCTTAGGTCTTGCTGAAATTACCCGGCTGGTTAGTCTAGACATACCACAGTTGCAGATGTACATGGAGAATATTTCTGAGAGATTTTGGGCCCAATAGATCTTTACTTTCTTTATATTGCACAATTATACAAAGAGGTGTTTGTACTTTTTACTTAACAACCCTCTGAGGGAGCTGTTCTGTTTAGCCATAAGGGATGAGGACCACCCACCCGTGAAAAATTTAACCCAGGAAGAAAATGAAAAACTTGCAGAGAATTGAGCTCAAATTAATCCAGCCCACATACTTCGATAAGTTGGGGCTGAAAATACAAGATCAGTGTTTTTCTAGGAGAAGTGGAAAAGTATTGGGCCTCGTCTGCACTTTAATTAGTTCACTGAACCTGCAGGAAATTGTGTAGTGTTTGACCCTACGCCAACTGGTACATTTAGGGGTTCAGGACCATTTGGAGGTTCAGTCAATACAAAGTTTTATGACAAACTCCTTCAAAACACACTCAAAGAGTCAAACTGCGGAACTTTCCTGATCAGTGGAGAGGCGCAAATCCCAAAGCTAATCCTCCCTTTTTCTGCTCCTTTCACTCTCCCTGGCTCCTGCGTCTGTCACACTCTCCATTCATCTCCATCTTTTTCTCTCTCTCACACACATACTTTTCTCATCTCTTGATGTTTCTAACTCACTTTTCTCTTTCTTCTTCTTCTTTTTTTTTTGTTTCAGTTGATTCGCTGTGCTCAGTCTTCCTCACTCTCCTATTGCTCTCTATGTTTTCACAGCCCCTTTACCTCTGTCCTTGCCAGCTGAGACCTCACTTCCTCTCCTTTATTCCCTGTGCCTCTTTAACTCCCTCTCTCTTCATCTCTGTCCTTCTGTTCTCTCCTGTCTTTTTGGCCTGAGGGAAAGAGATCAAAATGTCTGCTGGAGGAACAGGGCTAGCAGTTTGTTTACACCTCATTATTACTGTTCCATATAGCCCACTGGGGAACACACGGCACCTATTGTTGATTAAACACAACACACAAACACACACATATTGTAATGAACATACACACAAAGTTATGCATGAGTGACCTCAATCACACGTTCAATCATTAAACTTTTCTCCCCCCACCCACCCATTCTAAAATTTCTCTTTTCACTGGTTTGTTCCCGGTTTTGGTTCGCACAACAGTGAAGCTCGATCTGAATTTTCAGCGACGCACGATTCATGTTTTAATCATTGAGCTTGGTCAGGAGTGAATGCACAGTATAATGAGCAGCTGAAAGCATAACAAGGCAATATCCAACCGCTTCGAATGCAATGGAGGGGAAATACATTTCCATTGCAACCGAAATGTATTTGCATTGAAAGCTGCTCTTGATGCAGAATAATTAAAACATTGGTGACCATGTTGGTAACAAATTACAGGGATGAGAGAAAGAGAGGAAGGGGTGGAGAGGGAAAGAGGAGGGAGGAGAAGGAGGAGGCGACATGAAGGGAACGTCTCCGAGTTTTTCCTACAAAAGTAATTAGTGGAGAACTCAAAATAATTTGCTCTAATAGCACACTGCATGAGGGAAAATAGATCCTTCTAATTCTACTACATTATTTTATGACCATAAACATACAACCACGGACATACAAACATTAATAAATACAAACATGGAATAATTCCTGGAGCATCAGAGCAACAATGCAGTGAGTTTTTATTTTGACGATACATATAAATGCAACAGTCTATTGTTAAATTAGATAGTTCAGTCTGCTTTTTATCTATATCTATGGCAAAACTACAGGAGAGTATATGATTAGGAGGAGAAGCTCAACAAATGTCAGAAAATCTTCTTTATTTACAATTAGAAAATAAAAAAGTGACAGTTACTACACCAAAAAAAATCTTTTTTTCCCCCCAGTGTGGACAGCAGTATCTCTAAAAACACAGAGGTGCAGCGACCTTAGCTTGTTAGTGTATTATGTCAGGGAAATAAAAGAACATATCAGCCAACGCAACAGGCCAATACTGATACAAGAAACATTTAAATACTATCAAGCTATCGTTATTTATGATATCATAAAAGGTAAAATGGACTCTGTGTGTGTGTGTGTGTTTGTGTGTGTGTGTATTGGGTATCACACGAAATCTGGAAAGAGCTGACTGCTACAGTTCAGTATAATTATGTATTTTTGGTCAAGGAAGGGACTAGCAAAAATAGTTGACAGGACCAATATTTTGGGAAACAGTAACCTTACAAATCCAGAATCACATGGTGTACACTTGAACAATGGGATAACACTACTAAAGTATCTCATGACCTTCTTTGAGTGACATCTTTTCCCAAAGGTCATCTCTCCGCAGCATAACAACTACCACGTCTAGAACCCGTGCTTCCCCATGGGCTAACTATCAGTTTCTGCTACAGCAGATTAAAAGTGTGAATGTTTCAACAGTGTCAGTCATTGTATAAAACCCACCATACATCACAATCTGTCTAAAAAAAAAAAAAAAAGGGAGAAGGGCCAGAAAAACCAACAAGAACAAATGAACCGTGAGCTCTCAGATCCATGACAGAGACGTTTCCAGATGTATGTGTAAACAGAAAATAACAATCTCAGACCTTTTGCTGTGCTCACCTGTGAGGTCATCTGTTGGCCAGGAGCCCAGGTCGCATGCTCGACAGGTGTATTCATCAAACACAAACTCATTTTCTTTACAGGGCGTGCATGTCCAGCAGCAGCTCACCTCACCTTTCCGGATCACCTAGAAGGGGAAACACACACATACACTGTAGCTGGACACCAACACCTTCATGTCATTAATCATATACAGCACAACTGCATCTTACAGGTTTTATTTCTATCCCACAAATAAGCAGAACAAATAAGAATATGAAATATCAAAATTGTTGTTACGCATTTGTTATATTTGTGACATATACGATGTATTATCTCTTCAGCAGATTTTTCACTTTCACTTCAGATTTTCACTTATTTCTATCTAGTAATTATGACAGACATGCTGTATGAAATGACTGGATATGATGGTGAACTGATTAGAGAGTTATAATATAAAAAAATATTAACTGAAACAATATTAATAGGAATTGTCACATCAAGGTACTTGTGTGCTGTAATAAATAATCCAGAAACTGTACAAATGAAGGTTTATTTGTCTCATGTTGGTTTTGTTTTTATATTGTCTTACTGCATTCACACACATTTGTCCAAAATACACATTTAGAAGCAAAATTCAGGTAAATGATACGAACATTAACTTCATAATCCAATCAAATTGTCAGATCAGTCCATATTCTTCTTAAAAGTTCTTATATTTAAGAAATGTTTACATACCATAATTTACCATTACAGGATTGAGACTTTTATTGTCTTTTTTTAAGAAACTTTATTTTTAAAGTCATGTCAGCAATGCTTAAAATACAAAAAGTTTAAAGGTATATTGACAGGTGTGAAAAATTGACTGGAGTAGAACATTAGGACAGAGCATCAGTCTTTATTATTATTATTTATTATTCCAATTACCTTGATCTGGCCTTTGTCACAGGGTTCACTGCAGACAGACTTGATGATAGATTCCTTGTTTGGCCAGATTTCATCGTCATCAATCTTCAAGCCACGGTTATCCCAACTTCCAACATTAATGTAGTCATAATAGTCTTTTCCCATCTTCTTAAAGTTCATTATTTCATACCTGAAAACACAAAAACAACATTTGGCACATTAACAAACTGTACTCCATGGATGTGTCCAAAATCATTCCCTACTCCCTACATAGGGGCCACGCCATTTTGTAGGGGTGTCCGAATCTTTAGTGAACTATTTATAAGTCCTATATAGTGCACTCAATATATCCCACAATCCACTGCGAAATGTAGTGAACATCGATGGTCACTAACCAAAGCATTATATCCCATCATGCATTGCACAAATAGAAAAATGACCGAAGGACGGATAGATTTTTTTTTTTTTTTTACTTTGTTGAACATTAAGATATACAGACTCTTAATGAGGATAATGAATACACCTTAAAATTAAATACAAAATAAAATATATAAAAATAAGCAAACTTGGGGATTTTGTAAAAAAAAAAAAAACTACAATAAACAATGTATAAATAAAGTTTACATTATGTATTTCAAATTAAACAACACAAAGTAGAGATACAAAAGGGAGTTATTTGGTTAAAATAATAAATGTTGTCCAATGTCCTTAATTATTTTCGAAAAAAAAAATAATCTTGAAGTCATTAATAAAACCAGGGAAAGAGGGCTTACAGTTTCTACATGTTGCACAGTGAATATGATATTTACCCAGAATTATAATTATATTAATAATGTCTGATAAGGAAGATTCCAAATAATTCATGTAAAAAATGATATGTTGTAATTCAAAGGATGGTACACCATTAATTTTTAGTGAAATCCAATTATGTATTTTAGACCAAAAATAGAGGTCCTAAGATACAGGACACCCAAAAACTAAATGATCCAGTGTTTGATCAACAGAAGGAGCATTGGTCCACCTGAAATTTGATATCTTTTCTTAAGAAACTCTGCCACAGAATAAATGTTATGGAGAGATTTATGATTAAAAGAAATATGGACAAATTGATATTGGACAGCACACCGACAGAGCTACAGCTAACTATAAATATTAACTCTGCGAGACAAGAGTTGCTTAACAGTTAACAACAGTAAAATTGTTGTGAGCCAATTCCATTTTTTTTTCTTATTTTATTGCACAGACATTAAAAAAACAAACAAACAAGTGTAATATTATGAGAGACGACACTGTGATGACACGATTATACAGCTCCGTACAGTAGTAGTGTCCGAAATGTTTTAAATTGAGTTCACTATGTAGTGCACTACATTTATTTCCCCATGTAGGGAGTAGGCGGTAGGGAGTGAGTGAGTGATTTTGGACACAGCCCATGTCTTTAGGCCATACCAGTGCAACAGCCACAATAAATTAGTTTACTGTTTATTTCAGTTACTGTCCATACCTGCCAGGTGAGTCCCCATTCACGTCAAATAAAATTCCCTCCCCTGACACGCCTGTGAAGTTGGTTTTCATTAGGAAGTCCAGTAGAGTGGCACCATCTATAGGTCGCATGGCATCACACAACCCCTTAAAAGGACATGAACAGTAATATCATATTTGTCAGACACTCAAAACTATTTCATTTCATGTCATTGTGTTACACATTTATCAAGCAGCACTTGCAATGGGAAGGTTCTTACGTCTTTGTGACGTCTATGTTACATGATGTAAAGTCAACATAAGAGTCCTTTTTTCACTCGTCCGTCCTTTAATTGACCCTCTCCCTCTCCCTCCTTGGTTTGTCCTACCATTCCTTCATTCATTCATCTCAGCAGTACCTACCTGATAGCCTGGGCAAAGTGCCCGTTGCATGTTATGCAGGCCATATGCCATAGAATAGATGGCATTAATGACAAACCCCATCTTAGTGTCTTGGGCGTATTGCTGCCGAAGAGACTCTCGCTCTGCAGAGGTGAGTGCATAGAAGAGAGAGACAGGGGGAATTGGGTTGATAAGAACACATAGAAACAGAAAAGTAGGTATATCAAACCATCTTAATCCCATATTTCCCTGTAGTTTTCTGAAATGAATGTTCATTTCTCCCCCCGACATCAAAGACAACTCCGTCCCCTCACTTCTCCTCATTGACCACTTTCTACCTTCTGCCTCTTCCACTTGTACTTCGTGTCCTATTTCATTAGAATACATGATACATGACTCCCTTTGATGCAGCCCTCACACATCATTTTGCCTATGAATGGAGGGAACGAGACGGAGCGAGAAAGATGGGAGGAGATGAATACAAAGAAGTAACGGGTGAGTGCAACAACAACCACAAGGGATATCTCCAGATGAACTGCAAAGCTTCTGTACATGCATATGGTACATCTGTAGGTGTATCCACAGCCAGTATCTGTGTACTTTGTGAGTATATGTTATTTGCATTAAGACAGACTATTATAAATGCATGTCAATAAAAATGCTAATTGTTCTGACGCTGTCCGTCTTTAATGCACCACGTGATTATGGTGGGTTTAATAATGCTTTTATCTATGCTTTTATGTAGGGGCTGTATGTTTCATAGTGCTTTACAAAATAATTTTTTAAAAAAAGTACTAGCTATATCCAATAATCTGAACTGGATTGATTATGGTATCTCTCAAAAAGGAAAAAGTATATTAAAAAAAATGATATTTTAACTACTCACTGCTGCAGGTTCGGTTGTATTTGTTGCTCTCCTGTGGGTGCCCCTTCAGCCGACAGTGGAAACGATGCTGCCAGAACTCTGTAAACCATGGGTTCCTGTGGTTGTTTTCTGGACGAAGTTTAAGGTAGTACTCATCAAACCATTTCACATCTGCAGACTGGAGCTTAATGGTAATTCCACCAGCTGCTTCCTTTACATAGCCATCTGTCACGTCATACCGGTCAGCCCAGCCATCACTACAAAAAAAAACAAAAAAAAACAGAAAAATACATAATAAAAATATGCTAAGTGACCTCAAAAACCGTGTCTTCAAAGAGTCTGGTCTAAATTTTCAGGATAAAAAAAAAAATAGTTTGCACAATTTCCTCTTAATATATGAGAGAATCCTCTGATCAGTCCAAAATAACACTGATGCTGCACAAGCTGTTTGAAGAAAAAAAAAAGTGCTTTTGATGCTTTTTAGTTATTTGCAAATAGCCCAGTGGACCCCAGTGGGAATTTTAACTTTGGTTCTCTAGTCAATGACTCATCTGAAATGTTCTATTCTGCAAACAACCCTCTCACAGGCATCCCCCTTAAATAACCATGGGAGATATTTATAGGGCCTATGCATACACGATGTAATAAGTTCCAATGCTAACTACAGCAATGTTGGAGTAATTATTCTAATCAGGTGACCATGTGTGCAGACACAAAGATGTGCATTTGAAGTCTTAGTCATTTTCTACATGACACACTATAGATTGCTGTGCAAAAGTCTTAGACCATTTAGCAAAGTTAGAATGACCAGACATTTGGAAATATCTGTTTCTATTTGAGAAACAACAGGGAAAAGGAAATATGCATAAGATTAAAAGCTAATGTTTCTGGGAAAAACAGCCTCCACTAACCAAAATAAGTGCAAGTATTTAATATGTCTTTAACAGGACTTTTTGACAAGACAATATGAGTTTTACTGCACGAGTATTCTGCAGTTTTACACCAGGATGAATTTATCACATGGCAAATGTTTCACACAATTTTGGATGTTTATTGTGATAACACACCTCAAACTGAATACCAATTATAACCTGTTGAAGCCATTTAGTTCAGATTTTTGCACGTTTATAATGTTATTCATATATTTCATAGTTGTGCCTGTAAAAAAACAGACTAAGAAATAAATATGTCTCACGAGGGTGTCTGTTGTGAGACCCGAAACACCCAATGAACCCAGGCTAGAACACTGATGATGTGTCTAAGTTGCACCTAGAGTGTTTGTTAAAACACAGCCCAGCCCTGCAAAAGAAGCAAACCTTAAGGTTGTCTAAGACTTTTTCACAACACCGAATAACTCTTGGTACTTGTGTGCTGTGCTGAGAATGGCTATTTGAATAGCAGTAAAACACAAAAGCATCCGTACATATACACTATATATATATATATATATATATATATATATATATATAAAAATAACAAATCAACCATATTTCATAGCCATGTGCACATACAGTTGTGTAATGAAAGTCAAGTCAATGATGATGCAATCTACAAATCTACATAATAGCAGCTGTGATACAGTAATGCAAAGCTGTGAGTAATTCAGCAGGAAGTACAATAATGGCGCGTAGAAATCATTTACATTCTCAGGCATGTCACGTCTCATGTCAGACTCTTTTCACTGCTCTGCTATTTTTATTCACCAGGTTTATCTTTGCTGAAGACAAATTTGAGATTTGTAATAGTGGCCTAAATCAATAAAACCAATTTCATTTGAGTATGTGATGTCTCTGAAGCATGAAATATACTTCTACATGTAAATATTAACTTGACCATCAATAATAATGATAACTCAAACACTTTCTGTGGTTGCATTTATGCATTATATACCTGACTAAACTAATGAGCTGCTGCAGTGTGAAAGCCAGAGGCCTCTGATAAGAATATATTTCTATTAAGGTCACCGTTTAAAAACATATGAAAACAAAAGCTGAGCTAAATTAATATTTGGAAAAGTGACAGTGAGGTGAGAGGAATCGATAGACAAAAAACAGATACTTGAAACAAAAAAAAGGACAATAAGAAAGGAATAGGAAGGTAAATGTTACTTAAAATAAGCAAAACCTCCATCTAGTGTCAAAGAGACAACTTAGAAATAATGTGGTCAGGTTAAAAACAAGTGCAATTTAAAACGTTACAAAGAAAACATGACATTATTTACTCAATATGTAAATGTGGTTAAATTTAGTAAATGCCTGTGTTGGTGTTTTAAGTAAGACTATAATATTTAGGAATTATGTATTAGAATTTCAAAGCTCAAATCATTAATTTCGTTTTCTTGTCTTTTTGTTCCGTATAAATTTGTTTGTATATTTTTCAAGCAACTTTAAGATGCTATAATATACACTTATGTTGATAAAAGTACTGGGGCATTGGGCCTTTATTCTTGTTGGTTTGATACAGCTGTTATGACAAGTCAGTATGATACTAACTAAAAACCTTATCATGGTCCTGGCTCGGTTCTGTTTATAAGGATGTTTTTTTTTATTCTGACAAAGAGTTGAAGAAGAACTTAAGAAAAAACTCCAGGACATTTCACAAACAGAAAGAGAAAAAAAAAATAAGGTTCCAGTGACATTTGTAGAATTATAAAATACATAACATAACAAATATAATTATCACCTATACTACAATATGTATTTCCTTATCAATTTTCTACCTAACACTGGACTCATTAATGCAGTGTTTTTCAGGAGTACGATAGCTGTCAATAGATTTGTGTCCACAGACTGCATATCCGTCCGTATTTTTCAAAAATTACAAGTACGATTTACAGCTAGCCTACGACTTCCCACAAGTGACATAACTGACAAAATACATCATCACCGCATCCATAGGCATTACTTGTTGAGAAAACAAACATCGATTGAAGTTCAGAGGCTCCGTAGTGAAGGTGGAAACACCATCATCTTCTACAACATTGATTCAATAGTAAAACCCATAGAGTTTAATAAATGACAGTGTATGGAGACACTTTTTTTATGTTCAGTTGTTGATATTTTGGTTAAAACTTTCACATTTTCTTCAGTTTTCTTTATTTAATCTGAGCTTTTACAAACATCTACATGGTCAGTGAATTTAATATCCGATTTGAACAAAAAAAAATGCTAAATATCAAAGATTGTTTTATAATAAATGACTTAAGAAATGCTAAATATAGAGGAAAAAATATTTGGGAACTCCCATAAAAGTAGTACTGGGAATTTATAGGTTAAGATATATTAAGCTTTTATTTTACAATTTTCCCTTCAGTCGGATTCTGTGAATCAATACTTGTGATGTGATGTTGTAGACAGTAATTCTGGGTGATAAAGTGGACTAGTTAACTAATGTGCACATCCTCAAATTCACATAAACACTATTAAAGGGTGAACTGGTGAGTGACAAGATGAGGCAAACAAGGTGAATGAGAAACCAATAGAAAGGAGGTAGATAGAGGATATGTGGGAGGCAGCCATTACATCATTATGGGCAGTGTCCAGAATTCATCATATTGCTGAAAAACGGGCATAAGCACAATTGATGTACGCACACACACACACACACACACACACACACACACACACACACAAGTGCTGACATTATCTAGGTCAAATGGAGTATTTTGGCTGCAGCTCAACAGCAATGTCCCACCAGACACCAGCAAAATGAATATAACCATCTCACAATACACACACTATCTGTGACTGGGAGACATAGCACTGTACTTTGCATTTATTTATTTATTTATTTATTTTTATTTTTTATTTTTTTTTTTGGGGGGGGGGGTTATTGCTCCTCCAGGAAGCACAGATGGTAGCTGGAGAGTTTGTGCTGAAAAGAAAGACGCAAGTGGATGTGAATGACAAATCTTCTCTCCTTCCTTCACAACTACTGCCAAACTGGCCTCAAGCAAAACAATGATCCTCAGTTCTTCCAGTGGAAATTTTTATCTCCCTTGCTTCCTTTCTTTCTTTCTTCCTTTCTGTCTCTCTCTGAGCCTCCAGAGATCAAAACTAATTTTCTCCTACAGCAGTAGAAGTGCTCATGTGTGTCTATGTGTGTGTTTCAAGTGTCTTCTTCGTCTGCCACCATTTGTGTCTCTAAGTGTCCCCGTGTTTTCCTCATTTTCCTTCTTTGCTGTTCCTCTTATCACTGCTCGCCACTGGGCTAAAGTCATAAATCACTGTGGTAGCATTTCTACATGGATATCCAACACGTTGCATCATGTACTCATCCATTTTCATTAAGTATGTGTTTCTGTGGTGGAACTGAGTTTCATGGTGATGGGGACAGTGATTTTGTCCCAGTAAAAAACCTGAAAAAAAAAAAGTTAATTCAGAGCACGATGCAGAAATTAGACATTGGTATGAAGTGACAGAGCAAGAAGTTACTTACTTTTTTTAATGACTGTATTAAACAGCTGTATCAAACAGTAAACCACAGAATGTCCAGTGTATTACATATTTCAGTCCAATGATCTAATGCAGTGGTGCTCAATCCTAGTCCTAAAGAGCTACAGTACTATCCTGCATGTTTTAGATCTATCCCCGTTGAGCTGCATTTTGTAGTAAACTTCCAAAATGTAACGTTCTCATTTTGTAATAAACATTCATATAACAGTTCATTCATATAACAGTTTCATTGTCAATCACTTTGGTAATATTTAAGGTCATTTCTATTTTACAGTATATTATTGAAAATTAGTTGTTGGTTGTTTTTTTTTTGATGAGCTAATTACAGTAACTTTTTTTGTTGATGAAAGATTCATTTAAGGGAATTAATGGCCAATATATGTATTTCTGTTATCAGTGAAACACTACACTTTTCTCCTGGACAATCTGTGGTGCAATGTGACATTGTTGGATGGAATGAGAAATAATATTCTAGACGTACTCAGTTGGATTCAGGCCTGGGGAACAGACGAGCCAGTCCATAGCATCAATGCCTTCATCTTGCAAACACCAGCCACATGAAGTCTAGCATTAGAAGGAGCCCAGGACCAACAGCACCAGCATACAGTCTCACAAGGGGTCTGAGGATCTCATCTCACTACCTAATGGCAGTCATGTTACCTCCTTCGAGCACATGGAGGGGCTGTGCGACCCCTCAAATAAATGCCACCCCACACCATTACTGACCCACTGCCAAACCTGTCATGCTGGAGGATGTTACAGGCAGCAGAACATTCTCCACCATGGTTCCAGACTGTCACATCTGTCACAAGTAGTCAGTGTGAACCTGTTTTCATCTGTGACGAGCACAGGGCGCAGGCAGTCTTGGTGCTCTCTGGCAAATGCCAAATGTCCTGCACAGTATCAGGCTATAAGCACATCCCCCACCTGTGGACGGGGCCCTCATACCACTCACATGGAGTCTGTGTCAGAAATTCTAATATTTTATTTCTAATCATTGCCTGTAATTTTAATTTTTTTTTTACCAAACCCATCCAGGTGGGGCTAAGTCTCACCTTTATATCTGTTGTTCAATTGGTAAAGGAAAAATGACAACGAAATGCAGACAGATTAGGGAAAAAAAGGGGGGGGGGGATTCTATTTGTTACCTACTTTCCTATCTGCTCATTTGTTGTTGTTGTTGTTGTTGTTGTGTTTTTTTTGTTCTGTTTTGGGTTTTTTTGTATATATGTATATGTTTAGTACTTCAATTATTTATTATTATTGTTATTGTTATTATTATTATTGTTATTGTTATTATTTTTATTATTATCATAATTTTTGTACTATGCACTCTATTGCTATAAGATGAATTCAGGTTATTGGGGAAGTGAAGAAGGGGTAGTAAATAAGCTTATGCTTCATCCTACTCCTTTTCGGACATGTCATTGTGTATTATTATTATTATTATTATTATTATTATTATTATTATTATTATTATTATTATTATTATTGTTGATGTATTGATTATTGTTGTATTGATCATTGTTGCATTCTGTGCATGTTCGAAATAAAGCATTCAAATCAAATCAAATCAAATTAAAGGAATGTATTACCCAGAATAAAACAGAGGAATAGCCTCTGGAAGAGTTTGTGAATGATATGTGATATTTTTTCTGAAGGATTCATTCTTTTCTTTAAGTCCCATCAGTCTGATATTAAGTCAGCGCCTCCAGTTACTGAGGTATTGAATCTGATTCATTAAATTCTCCAGGTCCTCCTTGCTATTGGCCATTTGTTTCTTCACAAGAATATTCTCCATTTCCAAGTCAAATAATTTTCCTTCAGCATCACTCAGTTACAGTTTAATTTCAGCTACGGTCAAGTCTGCATTTGTTTTACTATCTTGACCTGTGATATTTCTAAGCATACAGTAAAATTTCAACAAGGCTACTAACCTACTTTATCTCTGTCATCGCAACAGAGGGGGATTCATTGTTATTCTTAAATCCTGTTTCAAGTCTGTTTTGTGGTCAAAGTAATAAGCAGTACAACAACACAGTAAATTTTGCAGTGTTAAATCAACACTTAGAGAGTTAATTTGGAGACAATGGGACCAAATACACTCTAGAAGGAGTTAAATAAACTCTCTAAGTGTTGATTTAACACTGCAAAATTTACTGTGAAGTAGAGAATTAAGAGTCAGATTTGTAAGTTGCAACTGTACAAATAGGACTTTCATTTTGTTCTATTTGAACCCATTTTAAGAAAATAGTTGGGAACACACACAAGTTAAGGAGTGATTATTCCGAGCAACTGTCTCACACTTGTTTTTATGTTAGAAATGCTGACCTCAGGGAATACATAAGGAAAGTGGAAGTTGTAAAAGTTAACAAGATGAAAAGTACATAAAAGATGAGCGATAAAAAAAAGAAAGAAATGATGCAAAGGACAAGTAATAAGAGAAAAACTAATGTAAAATGCAACAAGACTAACAAGACACAACAGACCTAAAGGAAGGAATAATGTTAAATCAACATAAAAGACACAAGGACATAAATCTGACCTAAAAAGACAGACAGTGTTTTAACAGTGGAAGATAAAGTAAAATCTATGGCAATTCATGACATATTTTTGTCACTTACGGTTCCAAAGACACAATAACTTTTTGTTTTGGCTCTAAATCTAGAGGATGAATGTTTGTTATAATAATGTATCATCTTATACGTAACATACACTACATGGCGTCATGACTTTTGGTATTTCTGGGTAAGTGTTAAATGTTATTCCATGTATCAGTATGAACTCATTCCACTTTTTGTTATTATATACAGACTGACTCCAATAATGTCTATGGCTGCTTTATACTTTTCATTCAACTGTTTGGATGAACCACAGTATATCTATTCTGTAACCCCAGTACATATTTCTGTAAAATAATATAATCAAAAGAGCTGGACATAGTTTTGAGCGTTCCTTTCCTTGGACCTGTTAGTGATGCTCATTTCTCCTCTGATCATGGACCATTTGGTGTCTGTCCCATGCAGAGAAACAAGGTGCTATCATCAAGCCTCATGTTCTCGCTGTAGATCAATCTGTGGCACCCTGGAGGGTCAGCATGAAAAGGATTTGGGATATTTATGTGCATATTTACTTCTAGTGTGTGGCTAACATAATGCTGCATTGACAGTAGCTGAAGGAAAGAAACTGAGAAAAAGAGAAAAGAAAAAAGAAAAAAGAAAACCAAGAGATTGACAACCAGTGATGGTGACAACAGATTTAGAAGTAAACAATCAATGATCATTAATAAATTCTCTGGCATCCTGTCAATAGTTTACTTCTTTGTCCCGCTCAGACAGTTTTCCTCTTGCTTTCGAATTCTCTTGCCCTCTTTCATTAATTCCTCCAGTTTCCCCTGAGTCCCTTCACTCCCCTTTCACATCCTGCAGCTCTGTCACATTCTATTGCATCCGTCTGTCAATATTTCCTTCTCTTTTTTTCCCCCCCACACAAACTTTGTATCTAAAAATCTCTCATATGCATGAACTTCCTTTGGCAGGATTTGTTTTTTCTAATCCTTTTTAAATCTTTGTTTTTAGAGTGAATATCCTTTCACTTATATGGTTTTATTTCTTTCATATTTGCTTGATACCTGCATCTTCTCAGTCACAAAAAAAAAACAAAAAACATTCACAACCACATTAGATCAATCGCCATTTAAAACTAAAAACTTTCTTTAAAGTTCTAAAACTTTAAAACAGCATCATTAAGGCTTGAGCAAAATCTCTGAACTGAAATGATCAATGTGAGATAAAATATAAACAGTGCTGGGAAAAATCCAGAAGTTTTTCAGTACAATTGCAGCATTCATTAGGCTGTATCTTTAATTCTTTATATATTTTTGGTTTTAACAACATGCTTTATACTTTTAAGCACTGAATTGCCTTCGAATATAATAAGGTCATGCGTCATAAATTTATATGGCTGTAGCCTCGAAGGGCGGAGAGGACTGTTTTGGCTGATGTGCCCTTGAGCAAGACACTTAACCCCCCCCCCATTTCCTCATGGGCATTTGCAGCCCACTGGTCTGCAGACTGTAATGTGTTCCTGCATATTCAGCTATTGATGGGTTTCAATTTCTGTGCATCTTCCACATCAGCATGTTAAAAAATAATAATAACTAGAGCACTCCGACAGCGCAGACCTCCACGAAGCAGCGCAAGTATTTTGCACATATACCGTTCGCTTGACGTCATTCGATGTCAAAATGGAATGTAATCCAGCCTATTGGTGTTATCTGATGTCCGAAGGTAAGATGAAGTGAATGCAAAAAAACTGCATCATACTGTCTTGTCTGGATTTTGGGATATCACCATTTATGTGTTTTAGATGTTGACCTTCATTGAGACCTTGACCTTTGACCTTTATAGTTCAAAATTGAATGGTTTCTTCCTTGACACATTATCAATCATCTCTGAAAGTTTCACCAAAATCTGTCCATAACTTTTTGAGTTATCTTGCTGAAAATCAGACAAACAAACACACAGTAAAACATAACCTGCTCGGCAGAGGTAATAATACATTTTGTGTTATTTTTTCACAAAAACGGGTTTAATGTAAACAAATAATCTAACAACAAACTCTATAGAGTTAATGTTTGACATAAGAAAAAAATAATGACTACCACTGGACTGGTCTGGACTGGAAATACTTGTTAAAAGGATGACAAATACTGACTGAACCATGAATGAACCATGAATGTTGCTTTCCAAATGCATGTGCATCATAGACTGTATTTAATTAGCGGATCGAGAAACCATGACATCACCCACTGGTCTCTGAACTGGTGTTTTGTAGACAGTAGTCTGTGATTTTGCTGTCACCATGATAGAGCCAGAAGTCCCTATAGGAACTATAGGACTATAGGTGTGCAAATGGTAAACGCTAGCATACTGGTGTGGTAAACTTGATTGGTGAATTTCATTGTCATTTTACACATTTGTTAGTGGAAAATATTAACCACAACTTCCATTTGATGTTGATAATTCAATGAACTGAAACTCTCAAAGTCTAACTGTTTATATATAAAAGCCTTCTATTCAGCTCGAGATCTTATTAGCAGAGGAATAATTTGAGAAAGGACCAAAAGATCACTTATTAGAGACTCAATATTCAACAGATAAGACAGGGATGAGTTCTGAAAAAAAAAACAAAAAAAAAAACAATCACTAGTGATGTCTACCAGGAGCTTTTTGAAGATACCACCACTTTAACTTCATATTAGACCCAAGGTCTTTGCCTCTTGGTGGCCGCCCTTAACTATAGAACTTACTACTTACTATGACCATAATGAATTTCTCTTAGTCCCTGTAGAGTTTTAAGTGCATGTAGTTGTATAATGGACCCTAAATGATCCATAACCCATATGGATGTGCCCTCCACAGTGAACCATGGATGATCTGCAAAGTCTAATCATCAGTTTTAAAATAATTCTAAGAGCTAATGAGTCCCTAAACATGGAGGTCCAGTAGTAATATTATAATACAGATTGTCCAATATGGGTTCACATGAATCAAAAGCAGCCAACACAAACATTCAGGATTACCAAAGGAGTGGGAGAACATGAAAATTGTCCATCAGTGAAGATGCACTGATAAGAAAAACATTTTTCTTACTGAAAAAAAATGAATAATGATGCAAAAAATGTAGTGAGAAATACACAGTTGAGTTATACAACCATGAGCAACGATATGAGACAGGTAATAAACTGAAAACTGCCACCAAAAAATTGCCCAGTATATACCTGTAAATGCTGTGCACCAATGTTCTTGATGTTTGTAATCTTTGTCTTTCATATTACTTATGGCTTCAGTGTCTATAGTGTATGCTGTAATTATTTTAAAGTAAGTAAAGAAAACAGCTGTTTACCAATCAATACATACTATATAGTATGCGTGTGGGCAGCCTTGCTACAAGAAGAGTGTTTCAGAAGAAGTCTTGAGGCCATAGAGTATGATCTGTATCCATGTGTTCTGATGCTGTACATGTGTATGTTCATGCATATGTAATCTAACAATGGCTGTGGTTAAATGTTAATATGAAAAGTACATCTGAGAATTAGTATTCAAGTTTTAGTTTTAGGTTGGCTACTATGACGAAAGCATTTGAAGCCAAGCTATTCATTTCTGAAACTTGTAACACACTTTAATGCAGCAAATTTTACACATTACTGTATATAATTCTAACAACAATTGCTTATTTTAAGAAACTCGTCTTTTATATGTTTACTATTGTTCTGTAATAAAGCAAAGAGCATTCCTCGTGCCTTACTAGTTGATTAACTAATGGAGTGATTGGTAGGATACTTAATTATCACAATAATTAATAGCCATAGCCCTGGTGAGGTAATCAATTACTCATTATACCCCTGATCAAAATAGCTGATCTTAACGACATCCTGGCTTTCTCCATCTGACTGTGTCTCTCCACATGTCTAGGAGCCCGAGGCCGTTGCCATGGTTTCCAGCCCACGCTCAGCCTGCTGTCTGTACTTTTTGTCTCATTAGAGCACACTGGATTTTAAGTATATGCACACACGCACACACACACACACACACACACACACACACATCCCTTTCTATTCTCTATTCAATTAACATTAGACGGCCTGTCTCTACCAATATTGGAAATGCTATTTGCATAATAGTACAGTATGCCAGTGTTGTAGGCCACTGCACTACCTTAAGCACAAATTTTACAAACCAATCCTACATACCGAGGCCTGGGGCAATTGCCTTTCCTTCCTGTTCATTCAGAATATAAATGGAAACTGGAACTCATTTGCGAACAATTATTAATGTTCACTTGGTTCCTTCTTGGTTTTCTATCTGAAGTCAGACATTTTTGACCCATCACACTGCATTAATACTGGTAGTCAACACACAAATATGATGTATATTACTGTATTCTTACACAGTACTTTTGTTGTTGTTACAGGGTTGCAAATAGCAGTAGGACAAGATGAAATCTAGACATCAGTACAGTTCCTGTGTTGGGGTTTTACTTCACCTTTGATATTTAAAGCACCATTGTTTTTCAGATTTCTACAGAAACATACATAGAATCTGAAATACTCACAATTACTAGTAGATGTTACTATTCATCTAATAAACAGTCTTACAGATAATTTAAGACAGTACCTATATAATGTGCACAAGGTATGTTTTTAGAAAACAATGTATTAGCATTCATGAATGATTAGCATGAGCTAATTATTAGCTGAGTGGTACTCAGAAACTTAGAACAATTTTTCTGGTAGCTGACCTTTACAAGGCTATTTAGTTTATCTGACATACTTCTATAAAATCAGTCTCATTCAAGAGAACATCAATTTTATTTTCTGTCAATTTGACCTTTAGACTCCAAAAGGCCTTATCGACATCTAGTCTTTCGTAAAGTTACAACCATTTATTGACTCAAATGAAGAATTTATAATGGATTATATCTGCACAATGTCAGGACCTACGTACATTTCCTATTGAGTGTCTAAACATTCAAATAATACCTCTGGCGTACCACTGAAAAGCTGAGAAACTGCACTTTACCTGATTCTTTAAAACATATGGTTAGGATCAGTGGCGAAAAATGATTGAACATTTTAATCATCACAGATGGTTTGGTCTTTGAAGGCTAAAGCAAGAACATGCATGATATATGTCCTTGTATAGGTACATGTACGAGCATGTCCAAAACATAAAATAAAATGTGAATTAAATGGCTTACACAGTGTGAAGTCAGTGTTTAGTGTGGTTTCTATTCACATGACAAGACATAACTCAAAATATAAAATTTAACATGTATTGATTAAAGCATGATGTAAAACAGCTGAAGACCGGTTAAATATTTTTAAAACATTTCTTGCTTATTCTCTTTGTATCTTTATCCAGAGATAGACACCTACATATGGCAATTAAAATCAGATAAAACAAACCTAATGCTGTCCATAGAGTTTGTACACATTCTGAACAGATAATGTTCTCTGATATCTACCTTTAATTCTATTTTTTTTTTTAAATATTTGCAAACATAGAACAGTCCCCTATTATGACGCCTGAACACTGAAGCATGAATGCTTAATCTATTATTCTTTTTCCATAGGAATATAAAATTTGCCTTTAGATGAAATGGTCATACATCATTTGACTCTTGTTTTCACGCTCCTTTTTGGAAAAAGGTCAGTCTCTATGGGCTTGCCCTCTCCACTGACTGCAAAGGTGATCTCTCTCCTTTAAACCTTACTCTATAAACTTTTATGTGTATGTAATGGAGTCCTAAACACTGCATTTATTAGCTGGTCTGTTTCACTGACTTTACTTGCATTTACTTACTGTTTCAAGATTATTATTGACAAATTAGAATTTTTTTCCCTCTCACTGAAGTTGCCGTTATCTTTTTTAATTTTATGAAAATAAGGTAAAACAAGAGTGTTTATTAGCGGATGCTGTAATAATAAATAATAATAATGTATTTTTTTTTTCTTTTTAAAAAGGATTAAGAAACAATGGTAATGATAAAATATCACTTGCCAGATATCATTGCACACCTGCAGCTTCGCATGAGCCAGTTTAACATTTAATCTGCTTTGTAATCAACTCATAATATTTGATCAGTATATGAATGAGTGCAAGGTTTTTGGATCCACAGATTTCATCCTATAAACATCCATTTGTGTTATTGTTTCCCTTTGACCTCATTCATCCTGCGCTTGATCACGATACAGTTGCAGATCCCCTGGCAAGAAAATGAATGCATTTCAGTTTAAGCTGCATCATATTAGGGTGTGGACTGTTCAGAAAACCCTGCACAGCTCAACAATAAGGTCACAGACTTTTATATTTGCAAAATATTTGAATGTGATCTGTGGTAGTACAGCCGATAGGTCACTTCAGTAATTAGTGTCTCAGTTCAATAATAACATGCCACCCGACCCTAACCCACCCACTCTCTAGCTACCATGGCAACCTGGCAGAGATTCTAGATGAGCATCTGCTGCTTACAACCATACATAGTAAGCAAACACACACACACACACAGACAGGCAGTCCACCAATACAACCTGACATTGTTAATTATCTGGACAGTTGACACAAATGTGCCAAGTGAACACAAAGCTCACACACTAAGAGTTCCAAGTCAAACTCAAACTGGTGGAAATTTTCAACATAACAAAAAACTAAATAGAACATATCTGCTGTGCATGGGACATTGATGTGCTTTTATGAAAACACACAAAACACTGGTGTAAGGCAACCCATCAGTTACACATTTAACAAGATATACAGTCCAAAATAGAAAACCTGTAAATATATTTCAAATAAGCAAAAACACTTTGAAAATATATCAAAGATTTATGTTTTACTGAGAAAATAGTTAAATTGGTACTCGTGTCAAACTGTGGAGGCACATGAGCACATGACAGCACACAGTGTCTGCCCTCATCTGACAGTTTCACCCTAATGAGATAAAGCAGGTAAACAACATGTATTTCACAGTGTGTGTTGTTTATGCAGACGCTATCTGTGAGGGAGGCAGCAATACAATGGGGGATACGACTAAAGGAATCAACTAAATCTCATGAACCTCGCAGTCATTCGATACTATGCATTGATCATCATCAACTGTTGAATCATCAGGTATTTTATGATTTGCAAAACAAGAAGATTTTAAGATCATTTGCATATCTTAGAAGGGAGGAAAAGAGCCATAGATTTCTCTGCAATCAAATCTGAAAAAAAAAAAAAAAAGCTGACGAATCCAGTGTGTTTAGTGATAAGTCATAATATCAACAAGCAGAATAGTTAATATTGATCTACTAAAGGAAGATTGGAGTTTTCTGAAAATAAGATAAGCACTGACGAATACTGAACAACTACACCTTATCTATTAACAGCTTCTACCAAATGGGTCAGAGTTCACTGTGGCAACACTAAAACTCATTAAGCAAAATGTCAGCATTGTCTTCTACGCAGACACAAAGGTGCTAAACTCTAAATCTGTGTGTGTGTGTGTGAGACAGAGAGTGAGATGGATGTATAGACTGTGTGTACCCAGCTGTATAATGATGTGAGTTAGTGCACTACATTACCCAGTGGTGGTCAGAGAACACACAAACCTGCAGTAGCATTTCATGCACTCAGGAGCTGTTCAACCATCTACCCATCTACTCTAGATCTCTGATTTTATTGTTTCCCTAACTTTGTCTAATCCCACGGTTCTCAAACTGGGGTCCGCGGACCCCTAGGGGGACGTGGCGCATGTCCAGGGGGTATGCAAAATTATTCACGTTTTTTTTTGTTTGGTTTTTTTGCTGTTTTATTTTGAAATGCGGAAGTTTTATTTTGTAGCGAGCGGACGGAAGTAACAGCGCTGTTTGACGCCAGCTTGACTAAATTTAGACAGAGCGAGTCACAGGCTATTTCTAGCTTTCGTTCCGTTTATTATTTTAAAATTATTTAAAATTGTTGTTTCTGAAGTGCTCATTTATATTATAATACCTGAAAATTTCGCTGGTTTGCACAAAAGCACTATTAAAAAAAGGTTATCATTGTTTCATAATAATCATTGTTGAAGTGTTTTTTTTTTTTTTTTATCATTTTCAGTATCGCAAGGATGAGGGGGGACATGGAAAAATTTCACCCCTCCAAGTAGGACCTGGGCCAAAAAAGTTTGAGAACCCCTGGTCTAATCCATAAAATATGAAAAAAGGACTAATATTCTGTTTGTCAGTATATAGATCACATGCACAGACATTAACGCAGTCCTTTTCAACCTTGGGGTCGGGGCCCTACATGGGGTCACCTGGCATTTCTAGTGATTACCCTGTCCCCTGGAGGGGAGAAGGCTATTGTTTTTAGTTTGTTTTTTTGGTTGTCTGTTTGTGTGTTTGTCAGCAACTTGAGGCAAAAACTACTGGACCAATTTTCAGGAAATTTTCAGGAAAGGTGCGAGGTGGTCCAAAATAGATCCCATTAAATTTTGGTGGATGTAAGAAAGGTCATCAAAAATGTTTTTTTCACAAATCAGGAACTTCTTTCTCACTCCTATTTACTCAGTTTTGCATATAGCTACTTTTTGCTCTCACTGTTGATGTGCCTTGACATTAGAATCTTGAATGACTCTAGGTCAAAGGTCACAATCAAATTTTTAATGGAACTTTTGAAGTCTTCCAATGAGCACCAACAAACTCATCATTCAATTCTGCATCTTGTGTGTATAGATTTTGACCTATTGTTGACCTAAAAGGTCAGGGGTCACTGGGGTCAATACCCAGATCAGGTATATCAAAATTTCAATCTCTATGACACAAAAAAGAAGTGAAAGAGTCTAAGAACCTGAGTATTTCATTGATGACAAGTAGAACAGCTGTGTTTTCCAATCCCTCAGAAGGCAGTGCTATTTCAACCATTATTCTTCTTTATCTCATACTGCAGCAAACCTCTGTCAAACCCTACAAGACTTAGTTACATCCACAAACACTCAGTAACTGGATCCAGAATCATCAGTGAACATTCTGGGCTCAGAGGCAATTTAAAGAAGTAAATGCTCCAGACCAAAGATGAAAAAGGCCACACAGATTGTTGGCAGTATCAAACCCAGAGGCCAGGGTCTGTAGTGGATTGGCTTGTTGTAATTTACAATTGTGTGATGCACCACTGATGGTGAAATGTACATTAAAAAGACACTAACCTCAAACTGATAACAGATTCAAAGCATAACAAAGGTTGAACTGAGAATACACCAACTATTCCCCTGTAGAGAATACTGTATGTGTGTATCTTTAAATACACACCCCATACTGCTAACATACCTCACAATTGGTTTGCAGGAATAATTTCAGAAAATTACACCTGGCACACTTCATTACTTCATGTCATCCTCCCTGAACATCCTCTAAATTTGCAAAAACTGTTCAATTAAAAAATGGATTTGTAACATTAAACAACTGTTAACTTTTAATTTTAGTGTAACATGCATGAAAACTACCTTATTTCTGATTTGAAGTTATAAGTAGTTATATGTATACATTTTATATAGCTTTGACCTTGTATGGCTGCAACCATGGCCAGGTAACCCTTGGTTTAATAGAGGTAACTAAATAAATGAACTATTTAAAACAAATATAACTATTTGTTTCAACAATAATCACACTCATTAATTTAGAACTGAGAGAAAATGAAAATGTTTATATATATATGAGAAATGAGATGAAGATATTTTTAGCATTTATTCTACGTATTGTATGATAGTAAGCCATTCAAAACTACCAATAATTGAGACGGGATGGATATACAAGATGAAAGGGCTTAACTTTACAATATACAGTCTGACTCACACATGTGATAATATATATATATATTAAAAAAAAAAAAAATATATATATATATATATATATATATATATATATATATATATATATATATATATATATATATATATATATATATATATATATAAGCTATAGAACATAAAGAAGAAAAAGAAGAAAAAATAATATACAAAGTAAGCAACAACATGAAGAAGAGTCGATCACAGAAGAGGCACAAAACATATTCTTAGAATAGTTTGTGGTATGGAAATAGGAAAAAATAGTTTGTGAATATCTTATTGAATTGATTTTCATTTGTGTGTTGTTACTGAAGCACAAATAAAAATGACTACAATCTGTTATAGAATATATTCTATTATTATGACAGTTTAATTTTTTAGGACACCAACTTCAGCAATGTGTATTGACCTTCAGGGCTTGTTCAAACTGGCTCCATCAATTTCAGAAAAGATATCAAAGCAATAAGAACAATTGATAGGGAAAAATGCGGCAAGGGTGTCAAAACAATGTTACCAGGACACCATCAAGGTCTGAGAATTTCCTTTAAAAACACAGTGACACATGCTGAATTATTACATATATGTGCACCAGTGGAAGTAACAGAAAATCACCTCTCAACTATTCTAATTAATTTTGTTCCAGTGCTGAACAGATTCAACTGATCAAAGAGTTGATTAGATGAAGGGAGATAAAAAAATAAGTTATCCAATCTGAGAGAACCACAGTCATTAACTGGTTAGAAAAAGACAAAGAAAACAGGGATAGCAGAAGAGAATAATCTTAACGGTGAAAAATGACCTCCATCGTAATAATTGGATATTTTCTTAAGAAGGCACCTTATAATTATTTAGTATTTGTAGTGTGTTTTGACCAGTATATCTCAAATAAAAACTTACAATCTACCTACTTCAAAGATTATTGGAATTAATTGTAGCCACTTTACTATGCACAAAACACACAGATTTCAGTGACTTCACACACACGCGCACACACAAAGAAATATATTTGAGTTCAAGCGATTTTTCACTTGCTTTATGAAAACATAATGTAATTGTCTATGTTGAATTACATCATGGTTACCTCTTTCAGAGGGAAATCAATGACAGAAGGCAGGAGGGGTGAAGGAGGATGAGAGTTAAAGGGAGCAGAGAATGAAAGGAAAGGAGAATATATGGGAACTAAGATGGATGTCTACAGATAACAGACATTATTACTCTCCCGATGGGGCTTTGTCTGAAGCTGTGCATGCAACAAACGCACATTTCAGCTGACTACATAAGAACACTAGGAAAGCATGTGAAGAGTACAGACCTCTGCCAAGGCCAACACTTCTAGGGTATGTAAACTTTTGATCAGAGTAATTTGGACACTTTCTGTTGGTGTAAACACATTTGTTTGATAATAAATAGATTTACCAAACCACTAACCATCAGTAACATAAAGGTTTTTGTATTATCATTCATATACTTATTTAAAATCACAAATTCTGTTAGGGTATGTAAACTTATGAACCCAACTGTATGTAAACTTGGTGCCTTCAATAGAGGAAGAGCAGTAATGTCGAAGGTGAAAGAGTGAGTGGAGCAGCAGACACAGACACGAAAATAGTTGGAGGTAAAGTGCCATGGGATAAGAGTTACAGAGAGACACAGACTGTATATTCTGCCTATTCCTCCTGGTCTAGCCTCATCACTTTTATTGCTTCATACATTAAAGTGTCATCCCTCATATTCAGCAGAGCAGACATTGTAATATCACCTGCTGAGGTAATGCACCACAAATGTAACATTACTCTCTCTAATGGCCTCTCTTATTTTTCCTTTATCTTTATCACCACGGTGGCCTTCTGCTCTCCATTCCCAGATCCTGTCTGCCATTTTCATCCTCGTCTCTCTTTTTTCTGTTTTCAAAGTGCTTTGCACCAAAGCCAAGGCGGTGCCACAGCATGGGACGGCATCACAAATTACTAGTATAATTATTTATCAACGCTCCTCTCATTTCCATTTTCAGTTTTAAAAAGCAACAGAGCAATACCAGCCAAATTCATTTACCAACAGAGTTGACGTCCAGTCAGAGGATTTAAGAAAACAATATGTGATGTCGGCCACCGTTTTGGTTGGTTTAGTTTGCTACACACATGTAAACACTTGGCACAAAGGACAATCTTGTGTAATCTAATGATGGGCCACTGGCTTAGAAGCAGCAGTCAGGCGCTATTCCCTGCTTTACACGATGGCAATAATTATACTGGTTGGGCTTGCAAGCAAACACCCCCACATACACACATACGCAGACACACACACCACCAGCTTGAATGTTTGACAGCAGGGATTAGCAAGGAGCGGTGCAGCTAATGCCCAGTAACAAGAGATCCAGCTTATCGCCCACAGAATCATGTGTGTCTGTGTCTGTGTGGGTCTGCGTCAGAAACACAGCAAAAGGCAGATCACTTAACTATGAGTTACGCTGGACTTCAACACTGTAATGCTGATCGTATCACATTTGATACATGATCATTGTGATATTTGTTTTCTTAAAAAATGTGATGTATACTATTAAATACATGCAATACACAGATAATCCACCAGGGCTGAGGAATGTGTTCACAGACCTTTCCAGTGAGGCTACAATAAACTGATGAAGAAGGAGGCAGACCTTTGACAATTTTTAAAGGGAATTACCAATTTATGTATTTGTGTTTTTATTTGTTCAAAACCAATAATATTTGAGCATTGAGGCCCAATGTAGCAAATATGATTCAAGGCTGAAACTCATATATGGAAATTGATATTTGAAAAAAAAAAAAAATCTATCAATACAAATAAAACTTGTTCAGAAAGAACAGTGAAGGCTCCAGCTAAATAAAAAGAAGTATAATTTTCTGTCAGTGATTTAATGGTTCACGTATTATAGGGTTAATGACTTTTACAAATTTCACTGTCAACACACAATTAATATGTAAATCAAACAATTAACTCAGTAAATAATGAGGAAGTGAAATGGTGAAAATAAAAATTTATATGAAAGAAAATAAACCTTCATCCTTTGTCTGATTCTTATCCAGGTCCAGATTGTGGACCAACAGTCCATGGGCCGTGGGGAATGGGGGTGTTGCAACACCCCCACTTCTCCACCCAGCTTATTTCACACCCCCCACTTTTTTCCTGAGTTTATATATTGTATCGTTACTGGATCCAGGAAACGGTTGGAGAGTTGGTCTCACCTACTTTTTATTTCAGGATTTCACTGTCAGTGTTACAGCTCAGTGAAACAAAGACTGGACAGGATGGACAGGACGAACGGAGATAGAAATTAACAGGTGGTGTGTTATTCCCAACTACTAACTGTCCATCAATAAAAATAAATAAATTGAAAAAAGAGGAGAAAACCAAACCAGCACAAAAGAAAAAGAGATTCAATAAATAAATAATTAAACAATCGGTACCGAGCACCATAATTGTGGATGTCTTGATAGTATAAAATAGAATGCAATAGAATAGAACAGAATAGGCCAGAAGAGGACACTAGTGCAAAAGAGAATGAGTTTAGGGTAGAGATTATGGAGAGATTCTCAGCACATTCTGGCGGGTCCCATCATTCATTGAAATGGGACTTGGCAGTAGCTGGCGAGACCTGATCAAACATGCAAGTGTGAAGGACCCGAAGCCCAGAACAGCAATCACGGCAAGGCAGGGCCGAGCCAACAGGGCACCCCTCACCCCGGGCCATAGGAGCCACAGGGCGCCGCCCCCAGAGAGCCACCGGGGCCACCGTGAACAACGTAAACCCGGAGAACAAGAGGGAGCAGCTATAGACCCAGGCGACCCGGGGAACGAGGACCCACCCGACACTCTAACCCCAACCCCGCCCACCACAGTCCCCACCAAACCCCCCACCCCACCACCCAACCCGATGATAGACTCAGAAAATTTTGCTCATGTGTCACAACCTAGAACACCCCCATATTTTAAATGGCTGTGACACCCTTACAACAGTCTAATCAGAGAACCTCAGACTTCTTTCTTAACTGTTTACTCCTGCTCCTCCAGGGTAAAACTGAGGCGTTCCCAGTCCAGCACAGAAATCTAATCGCTCCAGGATGTCCCTGGTCTGCCTAGGGCTGCCTCCTGGGTGGACATGCCCATGGAGACTTTCAGGAGGCATTGATCCAGATGCCCAAACCACTTAAACTGGCCTCTATTGATGTAGAGGAGCAGCTACTCTACTCTGCTGTTGTCCTACATATAAATATAAACTATGCAAAAATTAAAAAAGGAAAAAAAATAGTATGCACTAGCTTTCCAGATCAGGGACAGATTTCAAAGATTTCTGTCCAACGACTGTTTAAATTCTTTCATATCAGTTAAACATGAAGACATTTAAAGGTATTTTACCATTTATAAATGGTAATCTTTTTTTGTTGGTTGTTAAAATTTTAATTAGGACAGTTAATGACAAGCATCTTTGGGTCTGGGGCTAAAAGTTGTATTTGCTATAAAATAAAAAAAAATTAAAAAAAAAACATACTCATCCTTCAAGTCTCCAGTCCATGTCTGGGATATTTGTTTCGACTTTAAGGATGTTTTTAGTTTGGTTTCTAACCATCATGATTTGTATTTAGTAGGTTTTCATTTAACATGCTTCATCCCAGTACAAGGTTATACTGGTTTATAGTTAAGTTTGTTCACTGTATATCAGTAAATTACTAACATATGGTTCAATTGTTTTAACCGTGCTGGTTTATTGTCAGTGGTTGCATTTCTTATAACAGTTGCAGCTGTTTTTTTTTTAGACACAGACTAAAGGATTTGGTTTGACCTTGTTACAGTAGAAGGACACAGGAAGAGTCACATATGTTGTACATGAGATAACATCTTAATCTATTCCTCTCTAACTTTCTCTCACTCCATCTCTGTCTTTCAGTAATTTTCTCACTCTCCATCTCTGGTGTTGCTATGGTAACAAGCTGTGCGGGGGCTGTGATGCGGTGCACATCACACCCGTCTCCACCGAGCTCACCGGAAGAAAGAGAAAAAGAGAGGGAGACAGAGACAAATGGGTGACAGGGTAGGATAATATTCCCTGCTAACTTTAGCACGATATCCGGTCCAAGACATGTGAACCAGCTGCAACACTAAAATATGTGTTCGAATTCGTAGCTGGCAGTGAGTTAAGTTATAATCTGTATCTTTGTAAAACTACTACAAAGCAAACTAATAAGGGTACAATTCACAGGTGAGTATAGTTTTTAGGGAAACACTTCATCACAGATTGCAGTTTGCTGCCACTCACATTTTAAAGGCAGTGACAAACTAACCATTTTATAAAGTCTCTCAAGTTGCCAAGCTGTTGTGTAGAGAGCAGTTATCAAATCACTGCATATAAACACAAAGTGCCTTAGAAGCCACATTTTATAAAAGGTCCTCAGGTGTAGTAATTAATGACATCTGTAAAGTAAAAGCCAGCTTTTGTTCTCCTTTGAAAACATTGTAAACCATTTGATAATAAAATAATGCCCCTGACAGAGAACCCATGGATCTTTATAGCAGAAGTGGGTGTACACTCTTCAACAAAATGGCCATAATCTCATCCTTTGAGTGTCTGTTAATGACCTCCTTAGAAAAATGCTCAGGGAATCCCCCAGTGCTGCAGTGTGAAATTAGATATTTATGTTCAGGATAACAAATAATTCTCATTAATATGATCAAAAATGTTAACAAGCTTTTTTTTTTATTTTGAATCCCTTGCTTCATTTTTAGTGCAAATAAAAATACAACTGTCTGAGATGAAGCCCTGCTACACGTCTTCAATTTCAATCTGCTGTAAAAATAATAATAATAATATATATATATATATATATATATATATATACACACACTCATATTGCCCAGCAAAATTACCAAGTGTTTCTCTGCATGAATAAATTGGCTCATGAGAGATAATGTCATGTCAGACGTCCGTGTACAGTCATTTCCTCAACAGATTTGGGAGAATCGGCCAAGGCAACCCATTTTCACAAGACGTTTCACTTAATGTTCTGACCCACTTCTTGCTGTAACCCATTAACAAATCAGGCAACTGAAAAAAATGGCATGACAGTTTGATAGAGGCATCTGCTTTACTTAACATGTCAGGGAGAACTGGCTTCCAACAAAATGAAGTCAACAAAGGCAACATGTTAATGAACTACAGAGGATTAGCTGATTCTTATACAATTTACACAAAGGCTGAAAAACAATTCAACTGACAAAATACTCTGCACATTCAGTTTTTCCATATTCACATCTCTCATTTCACCATGAGTGAGGCTTTCTCAAAGGTATCATAGTTCAAATTTCTCTTAATTACAGTTGCCTGGTTCAGAGTTAGTGTTAAATTAGGGGCAAATTCATTTCCTGCCCAGACACTTCAGGAGAAAGCAGGACAGTTATTTACTGATAGCCTCTCAAATGTGTGATGAATGAAAAGCATTTGGATTATAACAAGAAGGAAAGAGACTGAAGTGGAGAAGTTTATAAAGCTTTAGTGATTATCAGGACAATGTTATCAGTGTCATGATGTCTCTAGTGTCACCTTTGTTGTAATTAATTTATGTCAACTCAAACAAATATATGTATCTTCAAAATGAAACAAAAAACACCGAAGGGGAAACCCTTCAGATTCCTGTGTGGATCACTAGAACAGCGACCATCAAAAGGATTACGTGTGTGTGTGTGTGTGTGTGTGTATTTGCATGTGTTACTGCATATATTTGAGGATGCTGAGCCACTGAGCTGACGTAACAGCCAGTTTAATCCCACAGTGTAAATCTCCGAAAATGAGCAGCAAAATGCCAAACCAGGAGCTCACAGCAGACTCGCCACACAAACAATGCAGCATGTTGTGCCAACACACAGATTCACAAAATACGCTAATTCACACAAGGACATACTGAGAACATTTATATTTACTCTGTCTATTTTTTTTTCTTCAATGCGTATCCACCTCCATCCCCTTACACCTTCGCTGTCTGTCTGCCTGTCTGCCTGTCTCCCTTCCTATCCTCTCTAATTCTCAGCACTTTTCCCATTGGAGTGTTGTAAGAGGATAAGGCCATTACCTGGGAGAGCAATAAGAGGATGAATATGTGTGTAGGTGTGTTTGTGTGTCCCCATGTATTTGAATGTGTGCTTTTACTTTTTTGAATATTGTAAATGATTGTCACCCACTGTTAAGGAATGTATATTAGTGAGTATACGAGTTTATATGAGTGCACAAATGTGTCTGTAGTGTGTGTGTGTGTGTGTGAAACCTTCAATTCCCTATCGAGTGGATGAGAGCTGAGAGTGAACTTGAATTATCATTGAATTATTCTTTTGTTCTTGAATATTTTCTAAAGATAAAGGTGTGATGTTCACAGTTTACAAACAAAAAAACAGATAGTTACTCAAAAGGCTGGATGATACAGAACCAGGAGGAACAACAGCCGTCATATGACTGACAACAATTAGATTTATTTCTATTCGTTTTCTGAACCACTTAATCATTGAAAAGGGTTTGAAAAGGGGGGGATACTGAGGCCTGTCCCAGATACTAACAGGAAAAGGTGAGGTATGCCATGGGTGTGTTGTCAGTTCATCACAGTGCTGACATATACTGATTAACAACCATTTGTTCAGGGTAATTTAGATTGATAAATTAATGACAGTATATGTCATTGGATGGCAGAAGGTGGAGTACCCAGAGACACAGATGAAGGGGATAATGTGATAAAAACTCCACACAGAAATCTGTTGGTGCTGGAATCAAACCCATCAAACCCAGGGCTTCCTTACTGTGAATCAGCAACACTATACCACTGTCACACTGTCTATAGTTTTTCTTAAGAGAATGTTCCAACCAGAAATACTTCAAAAGTACGTGTTATTTTTTGTTATTTTACTCATTGTGCTTCAGTTGAAATTTTGTTGCTAATATTAACTTAAACCCAATTTGTCATGTACCAGTGATACAAGGTCAATGCAGCATTAGCCTCACCACACTGTTTGGGTGATGCATGATGTAATGCTTGTTTATTGGCCTCAACATCCCATTTTTCACAGATACAATCCTACTGCAGGCACCACCCCAGAGGGAAAGGGCACCCAAATAGCAACACAGACATTAATAAAAAAAATATACCACAAAGATGAATTAATATCTCTTGAAAACTTCAATATATACAATGTGATGTGTAAGTGTTTGGACCTGCAGTATACATACAGGTACTAATAATCAAACTGAAAGCTATTGGCAAAGATATCTCTGCAGGTCATTTGTGATGCGAATCTGATCTTATTCTGAGGTAAAACAGAAATAATGAAAAGTAGAATTGAAGTAGAGGAGAAAGAAGGTGACAGAATGATGAAAGACAGAAATGTGTCAAGATTGGAGATGTACATGTTGAAATAAAGACTTCAGCAAACTTGAACGACTCTTTGAGGACTTCACCCAACTGACAAAAAAGAATAAAAGTCAAAGCAGAGTTTCAAAGAATTTTAAAGTGTGAGGACATACACCTTCCGACACCACTCTGATAAGTCACTGACAATTCAAAGTGAACGATGGAGAACTGAGCTTCAGGAATTTCTTCCTTTGTCAATAAAACTGCTGCTCTAAAAATGTTATTAATTAGACAACTTGATTGCTATTTAGTAACTGTAGCCTAAATTATCATTACTATTAGATTGTGACTCTTATCTGTTGCTGATTGTTGTTTGTTATGTTCTATATGACAAAATGCTAAATACCTAGTAAAAACTAAGTGTCAAAAAAAGGATAAAAGGACAATGTATTAATATGTAATGTAGAAGAATGTTGACTCTTCATTACAACACTGGGGTATGTATATTTATCAAACCGCTTCCATTTAATTGCCAACTCAAATCCGGTGTGTTCAGTTTTTCTCACTGTAATAAAGAGGGATCACTTCTCATACGGTTGTTTGATTAGAGCAGTGGAATACTCTGTTAAAACAAGACATTTACCTTTCTGATTTTGATTAGTTCCACTGTTAATTTAGGAGAGATTACTGTTCACTCTCTCAACTCAAACTCAACTCACCTTTAAAGACAAAGGCAAATTCAGTCCCAAAGCTAGATTTGACTAAGACTGACAGTAGAGGAACAACAACTAAGGATAAACACATTTACAACTGAGCAAAAGTGACAAAAGTAGGGGCCGATAATAAAAATCCTTACATTTAAATCAGAGTCCTGCACAGGTTCGGGTACCCGCGGGTGACCCATGGGTGAACCGCAGATTTTCACGAAACGGGTGAAAAATGTTGTGCTGTGTCGGATACGGGTTCGGTTCGGGTCAGACGTGGGTGATCGCAGGTCCAATTTGCGGTTCATAGGCTAAAAACGATAGGTTACGTATGTAACCACGGTTCTATGAGTTCCGGATGACCGTATGATCGTCAGTAGGAACGAAATAGAACTGTCCTTTAGTTTGGACTTGTATAGCTGCCTCCTGTGTGTGTGTGTGTGTGTGTGTGTGTGTGTGTGTGTGTGTGCGTGCGCGCGGCGTGAGCTCACATATAAAAATAGTTTTTGAATTTATTATTTGTCTGCTACTGTTTAACAACATTTTTATTTGGCTCTGCCTTGGCTATGTCACTGTTCAGTATATTCGTGGCAATACATTTTGTATTTAAGTTTGACATTTTGTATTTAAGTTTGACATTTTGTATTTAAGTTTGACATTTTGTATTTAAGTTTGACATTTTCTTCCGGGTTCGGGTTGGATATCGGGTTCATTTATAGCGGGTCGGTTCGGGTGCGGATTTGTAATTTTTTTTCGTCGGAAAACGGGTCGGATACGGGTTTGAACATGACGGGTACGGGCGGTTGCGGTTTGTCAAAATCAGAACCGTGCAGTAAAGGCAAACTGTGCATCTATAGCCTGTCCGTCCATGGGAGTGGATCTCTCCTTCAATGTGGTCCTCCTCGAGATTTCTTCTTTTTCCCACTGGGTTTTGAAGTTTTTTCTTGCCGAGAAGGAGGGTCTAAGGACAGGGGATGCTTGGGACTTTTTCATGTATCTCTGTAGTTGATTGTGTTTTTGTAAAGCCCTTTGAGACGACTTTGTTGTGATTTAGGGCTTTATAAATAAAATTGAATTGAATTGAATTGAATTAAATGATAACTTTTATGAATAAAGATGAGTTAAATCTATTAAGCATGTCAAAAGTGAGTTCAGATAACATCAGGGTAATGTTCTGCTCAGGCTCCACTTTAACATACATTGGAAAACCAATTGTAAGTGGACAGCTCTAAACATTAAGAAGGTGTGTGCACAATGGATGTTAAAATGCTTAAAATAGTTTTCTGAATTACTATTAGATAATCCACAGTTCTTCATGGAGTAAAAAAAACTAAACAAAAGAGTTATGTTCAGGCAGCACAATGCAACCTGGATGTAACTAAGCAAATAGGTAATAGCCTTCCATTAGATAATTACCAGGATTCATCAGGCTCAAATTGTGAATGAGTGGATCAAGAAGCATGAAACATAATTTTCACACATGGATTGGCCCAGACCTGAACTCCACTAAGAAGCTTTGGGATGTACCATCATCAATACAAGATTAATACAAAAATGAAATTAAATAAATTATATTGCATGTCATCATCTTAATGAAAGGTTACCAAGGCAAAAGTATGCTGTAATCAAAGCTAAAAGACAAGGCTGTGTATATGGAGTGATTTTGAATCTTCATGCATCTTATATGACCATTGATGATGATAAATCAGCTGTGTGGATGGTCCTTCAAACCATCCCAAGTCACATTTATATTGTCATTGTTGAAAGAATGTGGCCATAAGCAACCATGACAACATTCACATCTGGTCTGAATGTTCAAATCTCAATACGTCTGTGAAAAAGTGTGTGTGTGTTACAACATCGTCAGTGGGACTCCAGAGGGAGACTGTGTATTAACCTCACAACCTTTACATAGCAGACCACACCACAAGGAGAGTCTCTCTCTCTCTCTCACCCTCTCTCATCATAATTTGAGAAATACAAAAAGAAATGACTGATAATGACAGGTACACATAGACGTTAAACACCTTAGGATAAATGGGGTGGAATAACATTATGTGCCAGTCTGATCTCCAGTGGTGGAATGTTACGTGGAAATAGTAATTAAATACGACATTTCTGCTACTTTCATCCAGATGTTCTTATACAGGTGATTGGAGACTATTAACGTGATTATGCAAAATGATTGCAATTAGCTTAAATGATTGTGATTGTGTAACACTTGTGAATAGTCTAGTTCACATATGAATAAGCACAGATATACAAGCACAGTATGTACAGACAAGTGCTCAGTGATGGTGTAGAATGCACAGGAAAAACACCATTAAAGTCCTTCACCCTTCCTCTCCTTACTATCCATCCCTCATACACCCCTGCATATTCCCTTTTGTTTAATTAAATATGGTCTTGTGTAAGAATTAATTCCCACAATTTTGACAATTAAATGACATTAAATGACATCTTGTTTTAATCAAGGCAAAATTAGCATGATACAACAAGTATTATACAGAGCAGATCTTGTTTGTGACATGTATGTGTTAGTGTGTGTTTGAACCATTCAATCTCAATGTGCTCCCATGTAAATGTGCTTTTGTCAAGTGCAGTTATAACCCAAACCCTGCTGAGATGTGTAAATTACCGTACACTCCTACTGTGAGCAATTTGCTTTTCATGTCTGACAAGCAATCTTTTATTACAGTGATATATGAATGCTATACACAAATGTTAAACCTGTCTACTCTCAGCTCTGTCGTTGACTACTAATCTGTTCTCTCTTCAATCATCCTCCCCCTTTGTACAAACCTCTTCTCTCCATCTTTTTCCCCTCCTTGCTCTCTTTTCTTATATTCTGCCCTCAAAGTGTCTTTGATCTCTCACCACCATGAAGGTGTGGAATGCACTAAAAATCCATTTCAAACACAGGCTGCTTTCAGAAAACTTGGGTTTCTCAGAATTTTGCCAATGGCTGCCATTTAATTTTTAATTTTTTTTTTTTAAAATCACAACAAGTGTAGCCTGACAACAGCGGTTTTGTTCAGTGGACACTGTATGAGTCGTTAATCAATAGTCACTGCATCTGTTCCTTAAACTGTAAGAAAAAGTAAAAAAAAAAAAAAAAGTAGGTTGCTTGAGAGAGTGACAGAGACTGAAACTGAGTGAGATAAAGTCACAAATGAGAGGAAAGATAAGAGTAAAGAGCTGACTGATAAAAGGAGAAAGACTATTAAGAAAGATAGAAGTAAGAAGAGCACCACAAAGATGAGAGATTTGATAAAACAGTGGCATTATGGGGGATAGGGGGGCAATGAGGTCAGAATATGAATGCAGAAATGCTCAGACTCTGATCTAAACTTCATTACAATGGCCACTGGTGGAATTAACTGCTGACTGTAAACAACTGATTTTCACTATGAATAATAAGCTATTGAATAATACAATGACATGCAGGACACATTTACTGACAGTCGCACACACATACTGATGCACCCACGCATGCACATAGCCATTCACATAAACACATGCGCATGCGCCACATATCACCCCAGCTGCTATGCTGGATTCATCCAAATATGGTAAGGGAAATTTCCATGGCAACTGCAGACAGAAGGGGTGCACACTTGTGCGGGATGATCTCCAGAGGGAGTCTGCTTTTTTTACTTTTGAATTGAACTGTTTTCTTTCAATTCATTCAACAGTATAGCTGTTCCTTCACTATAGTTAGAATATCTACCTTTTATGAAAACACAAACAATTAGGTTTGGTATCGTGGCTGCCACAATGAAGCATGTAAAACTCAGCTTCAAGTGTTCAGGAAGGGTACCCCTTACACTTTGCAATGACAAACACAGAAAAATTATTATTATATTAAAATTAGATTAATTTTGAGAAACTTGATGAAAGAATTGATAAAATATTTGTAGAATTTTACATATACAATAAATACATTCTAAAAACAGTTGTGGTCTAACCTGATGAGACATACTATTTACACATCCAGCACCAAACTGTCGGTCTGTGTGACAAGATAAATACATAAATATTTGTGAGACGAAGGAATTATCACTGTTGTTGCTATATACACATGTATTTATAGGACTGCACAGACACAAAATACTGGAGAAATGGCAACGCAAGGGTATTATGTGGATCTAGCAGTGAAATGAGACGGCATCAGAGGAATTTCTTAATTTGTGTATCAAAACAACTCCCCTGAAAAAGGTTATTGAGATGATTCAGAGACAAATCCAGCGTCTGTGTGGGTGTGTTTATCAGTTGCATGTGGATTTGGATATTTATCTCCGCCTAGCTATTCATTAATGGGTCTGTAGTTTGTTGGCACCAAGAGGAATTGTAGGAAAGTAGCAATCAATAAACAGAGCCTCCAAATTCAGTGTGCATGCGTGTGTGTGTGTGTGTGTGTGTGTGTGTGTGTGTGTGTGTGTCACAGTCTTTTGGCAATGTGGTAGTTAGCCCCAGGACTTGAATATTTTTTAGGATTATTTCTAGAAAAGGGACATGAAACATCTTGAACAAAGAACACATTGAATCTGACCAACTACCAAAGCTTTTCACACCTAAAAGGTATTGAAGATCGAAAACCTAAAGTTAATAAAGATACAAGAAAACAGAGGATGAGTCACATGCACAAAATGCACAACATGTACACAGAATGTGCAGAAAAATCTGAAGATGTGGCACTCCAGGAACTTCTAACCAATTTCAAATATATAAATACACAACCTCAATATCCATAGATTTGTTTGGTTTCATTTCATTAATTGTCACAGTTAACTTGCCTTAGGTTAGTGAATTACCTTCATTAACATCATTTGTGTGCTCTGGTGGTAATGCAATTACCCAGCTTTTAAATAAGTGTCTCCCAAGCAAGGATAATCAAAAGTTACTTCCACAGACCTCCAGTGAGCAAAGCATCCACCCGTGACCATCTGCAATTTATAACTCTGCCATTCGTTTATGACACCGACACTAACGAAGGTTGATATTCAATTAATTGTCCTAATCAGAACATACTGGTCCAAGACAGAGTAGCGGCAGATTTTCTGCAAAAAATACCAGTTTTAACAGGCAATTAAACCCTACATTAATGAATAGAAAACTATTTTCTAAATACATCGAGGATATAAAGTCTTGTGAGAAATAAGCAGTAATAGTGCATCCAGAATACAAAGAAAACATCCCTTCCCTGCTCTCTCCAACCCAATTAACAGAAAGCGTTGCTCATTTGGTACGGCTGAAAATGTTACCTCACACTCAGCAGGATGTTGCAGACCATGATGATGATGATGGTGAAGCTCATGGCCATGATGATGATGATAAAGATGAGGGTGATGAGAGAAGACCATCAGGACAAAACATAACAATTGTTACGATGATCTAATTACATGGAGAACACTGCTGAGGAAGAGCAGAAGAGAACAGAATAGAATTATATTTCTAATTCTTGAATGTAATCACCGAAGGATGTCTTTAATATATTCAAAATCTATTTTTGCTATGTGGATATTGGTTGGCAAAGGTGCTAAAATCATTATTCATCTTATGTTAATTACACTGTTGGCATGGAAACCCAAACAAGGTTTAGAAGTGACTTTCTTATTCACATATACACACATAGTGCACACATTCACAGATGTAGATGAAAGCAGTCCATTTGAAAGGTTATTTTTGCAAGTGAATTGTGGGAGGAATTCATCTAAGTGAGAACAGGAGCCTAATGTGAAAATCGCCTGCAAAAGGAAAAACAGTAGGTCTGTCTGCATGTTGTTTTGTTCTGTTTGTTTGTGACTGCAAAAGGCACAGCAATGTCTTCTGCTGTATAGTACGCCTGCAGTCTTTTTACATAATATATAACAAAATTCAATATGCCATCTGAGGACAGCTGCTCCCAATACAAGAGGCAGGGAAAATTCAGTGGCCCTCAAGACATTACAAACATAAAAGATAATCCATTTCTTCGAAGCCTTTGAAACAATTGAGTAAAATTGTGATGCTTTATTGTCATCAATCATCAGTATTCATCATTAAATCAATTATGAGACAGTATCAAAAGTAGCGCAGCTTCGAATCCATCTCCATCTGTCTTTCCAAATCCTGAATGGCAGGAAATCCTCCATGGATCAGGATAAAGTTGCTACATATATGACATTATATATGGATCTGAATGTTTAATGAACTGACATTTGTCAAATCCAATAGATTGTACCTGACCTGCAGGGTCACAGACGGAGATATATCAAGTACTCAGTAATTCACCTAAATTATGTTATCCCTCTCCGTCAGTAAGCTGGAGGGCACACAGGCAAAGGCACTACATTTCCAAGCCATTATCTGTCACAATCTAATACAATTAAACAGTGTTGCTACTGACCTGCCGATGAGAAGGAAGTCTCCAACTAGTCCCTGGCGTCTCATGGCCATGAGAATGTTGCGGACCGTCATGCCTTCACAGAAACATGCCACCACCCTGGCTTTGGGCAGGTGGGCCCTCAGCCTCTCTAGCAGCCGGTCAAAGCTCTGCTGCCCAGCATTGCTCCAGATTTTGCCTGGAGAAAACATGTCGCACAAACATGTCAAATAATCTGTTTAATGGTCAGGCTTCCAGATACATTCCATTTCCAGTTGAATTTTTTCTTCACGTTGCTTGGCATGTCTTTTTATTTAATAGATAATGTGAGAAAGCATTTAAATGTGTGAGTCTCTCTAAGGTGTGAAGATTTTGAGTGATTTAAGAGCATATTATTGCACAAATATAACAACACTCATATTGGTTTTCTTTTCCTGTATAATCACATTAAATTCAGAACCTCTGTGCCTCATGCCACCATGTTTATAGACCATCTGTAGAGACGGACTTTCATCCACTGAACATTCAGCCTAAAGTTCAACACACAGAATATAGTTTCCTGCATTCTATATCACTCAATATAAATAATAAAAGCAGAGTATATCATGGAGTACTCTGTTGTGGGATGATGGCCATTGATCTCACCACCACTGCTGAGAAATCTGACACGATTCAATGTGAAATCATATTAACATGTGAGCAAATCTTGTGTTTTATTTCCTTTTTGTTGTTTTTATGCTAACATTTTGGAAAAGGCATAAGATGCCCCTGACAGGCCATTACACTGATGAGATTTCTTTGAAATTCAAAGTACTCTGAATATTTATACCAATCAAATATAACATTCTGACCACTGACAGGCAAAGTGGTATTAACTTTGAGTTTTTCATTTTAATGGCGTCTGTCAGTGGGTGGCATATATTGGGCAGTAAGTGAACATTCAACCCTCAAACAGGAAAACAGGAAGAGTAGGGCAACTTTGACTATGAAGAAATCGTAATGGTCAAACACAGGGTCAGAGTATGTTAGTCATTCCTAGTGTAAAGAAGTTTGTGCATACCAAAAGTATCTAAAGAAAAATAATCAGACTTCAACCAATCAATCATCCCTATTTCATGAATTACTTATTAGTAGATGTTGATTGGGTTTTAATACATGTTGTTTGCTTTTTAAATGGCTGTGGCTATCTTAACTTGTCTTACCAGAATGGGCAATACAGATTCCTTCCTTGGCTGCCATGTCCTTGAATGCTTCCATCCCACTTTCACCATAGTTACCTGAAATACATTAAAACGGTGTGTTTTGAGGAATTCCAGGTGAATGCAGCTTGAAATTAGTCAAAAAATATCAAATAAGCAAAAATAAAAAAATATCAAAGTAATTAACAATGAAACAAATCAAGAAATGGAATAGACTTTCACAAATAATCCAGGTATTGATGGTGATGATCGTGAAAATAAAACACCTCATTGCCCACTGCAATAACAAACTGAGTGCTGCACAACCTCAAATATATGTCAGAGAAAGCATTTCCCCAATGTGGCACCCGCTTCTTTGCCAAAGAAACTGGGTGACCTGGAATTTATGCTAATGATGGGTTGTACACACTGGCAAAGAATATGATAGGATTCCCCTCTTTAATTTTTCTGCCTCTCCCTTTTATCTCTTTACCTTCTGTGTTGATTGAAGACAAGATCAAAAAAACTAAATCTTTCTTTCTACCAGTGTTTCTCTCTTTTTCTCAGTTGACGAGATCGTTATCTTCTCTAATGCTTCCTCCTCTTATTGTGTGTGCTATCAATAACAGACTGCAGCCTAATTAGACATCATTGATCTTGTTAAATTGATAGGAAAGCGAGGTCAAAGGACAAAAAGTGAGAGAAATAAATTGAGTAATAGACGGAGGGAAGTAGGAAAAGAAAGAAAGAAAAAAAAAAGAATGAGATGGAAAACTGATGACAATGCAGAGCACGCAAAGAAAAAGGTGAAGAGAAAGAGTTGACAGAAAACAAAACAGCTCCCATTCCTTAATTGTTATTGCAGCAACGTGTGTGTAGTGTGTGATGTGTGATGTGTGTACTGTATGTAGCCGGGCCAGTGATCAGTGTGGCAGAGCGAAGTGTAAAGTCCTGTAATTAGTGTCTCAGTGAGGGGAGTGGGAGACAGATGGTATAGGCCGTCTTTCTCCTGTGCACATGGAGACATACGCACGCACACATTCATACTGTTACTCTCATCAAAATCGATAAAGCTTGTAACCTACTTCACTCCAGTCTCAACAGGGATTTATGTGTTAGACATCTCTCAACCCCCCCCCCCCCCACACACACACACACACACACACACACACTCCCACCCCTGAGACTTTATCATACGTCTGTTTCTCACCCCGTGTTCGTCATTAAGCCTTTGAATCTCTCAAATGCACATGCACCCTCTCCCTGCTCCTTTTAGCTACAAGTACGGTTAAAACAAAAATACATTCATTCTTTCATTGGACCTACTAAACCACAAATCCTCCCACACATGCATTCATCATTTTCAGTAAAACACAGCCAAACAGAAGACAGTAGAAGGTGGTCTGCCCTCGCTTAAGCCGTACTGCTGACAAATATAACTTCATATTTTTTGGCAAATATTATACACACACTGTGCATTCAAGATATATTACTAAGACATATTTGATAGTGACGTTTGGAAATACTGACCTACAGTATAGTCAGTATGAGCACACATGTTCAGAATTCATATCATATAAGGCCAGTGTTGAAGGTCTTGCACTCCTGACTTACTCCTGTTCACCTACATCTTCTGGAAATCACCTGCCTTCCACTGAGTTATTCGTCTCTCACTTTGGTCTTCATGTTTCTCTAGGAGTGAGAAAAATGTCCAAAAGGCTGTCATAATATATACAGTTCAGCTGTAACATTACGACCAGAGGGGAGGGGAAGTAGTCATAATGTTGATAATATCATTACAAAAGGGACCCGTCAGTGGGTGGGATATATTAGGTAGCGTGAAAATGATCAAACATAAGGATCTGAGTGACTTTGAGAACATCCAGAAAGTGATGCCTAGATCACTGGGTCAGAACAGCTCCAAAGCCACATGTGTTTTAGAGTGTCCTCAGCCTAATGGGGTCCAAGGAGGGACAACTAAATCTCAATCCAGTCAAGTATAACATCATTAACAACTGCCAGTACTGTGTACATCCCTCTTTACCCACCTTCTTGCAGATCCTTTAAGTGCAACATGGGGCCTCTGAGGATCTGACCTGTTTGTCCAGCACATCCATCACACACCCAATTGTCCCAAGATTGGGATGTCCTTCCTTAGTCCATTTTTGGGCAGTACTAACCACAGCAGACCAGAAACACCCAACAAGGCCTGCGGTTATAGAGATGCTTAAACACAGTCATTACCACATCACAGTTTGACCCTTTTTTAAGCCACTCAGATCCTTAACACTGCCCATTTTACTGCTTCCAACAGGATTAAATGTTCATTTGCTGCCTAATATATCCCATCCACTGACGGAGCTATTACGACAAAATAATTAACAGTATCACTTCACCTGTCTCTGAGTGGCACATGTAATTACATATTGCAGAAACTGCATACATCCTGTATGTCCTACAGTAATGTTTCATTATTCTCCTCTTAAAAACAGACAACAAAACCAGACACACTAGGACATAGCTCCCACAGTACAAAATATATACTCAATTCTCTGCTGGTAAATGGTCTGCACTTATATAGCGCTTTTCCACCTTCCACCTTCATGGTGCTCAAAGCGCTTTACATTAGCCTCACATTCACCCATTCACACACACTACACCAGCAGGTTTCTAAGGTCAAAGGTCAGTCCTACTGGGGGCCTAAGTCAGGGCTCAGTGTCTTGCCCAAGGACACTTCAACATGTGGACAGCTGGAGCTGGGACAAACTCTCGGCCATTGGGCGACCCACTCTACCAACTGAGCCACAGCCGCTGGTATGGAGCTGTAGACTGACAGAAATATGTCGTGTCAAGATTTGACAGTACACTTGTCCAAAAGACGCAAATTATTGCCATTAAACATGAATTGTGCCACAAAAATGAGAATGCAATGAAACTAGACATTTTCTATCTTCTCTAAAATTTAAATTAAATCCCTCTGTGTCATTACTCTTTCCTTGTTCACCTACACTGAGCAAATGCTACATACAGTCAAGGAAAAGTTTGTAGACTACTCTTGTTTTCTTCAATTTCTTGTTCATTTTACTGCCTGGTACAGGTACAGGTACAGAGGTGGGAAACATTTTTGGATACCCCAAGTATTTGTGGTATATTGCATAAAAATCACTCTTAATTGTTGTTCCATTCTCAAACCCACATACTGCATGAGTTCTGTTCCAAACTAGTTTTAATTGTCAGTGTCATACAAAATTAGAATACACTAGTTTACAAGCAAACTGCTGCTAGAACTAAAGTAGTGAAAACTCTGAGTCACTAACAAAAAGAAGAAAAACTAGATATTGCAAATGAGGCCCTTTTTCCACATCAGACTAACACAACCAATGCAGTCACAGAAATAAATTATTAGACCACTATTGTTTTCTTCAATTTCTTGTTCATTGTAATGTCTAGTACAACTAAAGGTACATTTGTTTGGACAAATAAAACGAAAACAAAAATAGCTCATAAGAGTTTGCAGCTGATACCTGTCCATTTTCCATGGTTTTCTCAATCACAACCAGAATTACTTCAGTTCTTACATCAATAGCTATGGCACCGTACTGACAAAAACAGTGCTTTTAGGCATTCCATGTTTTCTTTTCTATCTGTTTATGTCACATAATACACACAAGAGTCCGTACTTGATTGCATAACCATTGTTCTTGATGACCTTTGATGGTCTAATAATTTTTTCCATGACTGCACCACCTCTCTAAACCCTTTCTGCTACTTTACATGTTGTTATTGCTTTTGTCGATGCAACAGCCTAATGTGTGTAGTTTGAAACCTTATTTACCAACTTCATGTTTCAACACTAAACAAAAAAGAACAAAAACAGCTTCAAGCAAAAGAAGTAACGAGACTGAAAGATAAAAAAAGAAACAAGAACAATATCTTCTCACTGTTTATTGTGAACATTTTCTGTGTGCCCATCCAACAGCTTCTTTGATCCTATTTCTATTTGCTTATTCATCTGATCAAATGTACTTCACAGCAACATGTAAATGAATATAAAGCTTAAGGGTCTTCTGACTGACCTGCTACTTCACCTTTCTCTTTGTCATAAAATCCAATTTACAGCTTGGTGACGGGTAGTTCAGGACAGGTTTTACTTCACCAATTTCCTTTTCTCCTTTCTCCTCTTACTCTTCCTCCATCCTACTCAATTACCATCTTCATCCTCTTGTCACTCTTATCAGATGCTATCACACGCAATTACACGTTGCTTCCCTTTCCTGCCTCTTGCTTCCATATCTGTTTCCTCTTTTTGGCCCCAATCACCTCCTGTTGCTGCTTCAGTGGAGAGAAAAAACAGACACTGTAGTTAAAAAAATAAGAATTATTAAGTAAAGGGCATGCTCATGTCAAAGAAACCTCTTCTTATTTTTCAACCTTTGTAAATTCTTAGCAAACTGTCACTAGTGCAGGTGAATGCCAAATATGGCAATAAAGATCAGACACACAAATACAAATGTATATTTAAAAAAAAACATCCTCCATGACTATTATAGCATAATCCATCTGTATAAACCTACACTATAAAGAATTATTATGCAAGTATAATGTAATGTCATAAAAGCATATATCCTGAATTTAAAATGTAAAAGCTGTAGAGAGGTTTACCTATCCTGGATATAGGGAAAATGGTAATGAAGTATGCTAATATAATTACACACTCAAGGACTGATGGGTATCTATTTGCTACCAAAACATTAAGCTGGGTTTGCCTTAATCTAAATTTATTTATATAACATATTTTAAGAGCAGATTGTCCTAAAGAGCTTCATAAGAAGATAACACAGCAGACATAAAATCCAGGACGAAAGACAAAGAATGAATAAGACTACAGATAAAAGGGCAAAACCACCCAACAGCACTAAAGTCTGAACAGATGGGTAGTGTGCTGCTTTTTAAGGTGTTCATAGTAGAGTAAGGCTTAAACAGGGTGTACCCCGCCTTCACCCATCGTAGCTGGGTTAGGCCCCCAGTGTAACTCATAATAATGTACTTTCTGTGAGTGAGGTCTATTGGAAATGTTAAGTAAGTACAATCAGTGCACAGTAAATTTTGCAGTGTTAAATCAACACTTAGAGAGTTTATTTAACTTCTTCTAGAGTGTATTTGGTCCCATTGTCTCCAAATTAACACTGCAAAATCTACAGTGTGGACAGTATAGAAGGCTTGGAACTCCTGTCATCCTCTGTACAATGAAAAAAAAATAGTTGGCATAATCAGGGAAGGATTTTTTTATTTTATTTTATGTTTATGCATGTTTATACACAAGTATAAGTAATGGCATACTTGGTATATCCATCCATGCTGTTTCCCATTGACATGTTTTCCCGACTAGCATCTGAGCTACTAGGAAATCTCAATTTAATTCCTTCTGACATAGGCTATATCATGGATGGAGCTGGAAAATGTCTCTCCACCTGAACAGTTACCATTAAATGGATTCAGAGAATATGGGTTCTGAAACCTGACCCTGGGCAAGTTTGACTGAATGTATTGCTGTGACCCCGCCTCATTAAAAGACAGCACAGCTCTTTTTATAATGGGGACCCACCAGAAACAGGCCCATGACCTACTTTGAATCTTTAGCCTCAGGCAATGATGCCAGAGACAACAGTAAAAACCTGAGCAGATCCTGCCATTCTCTTCCTCCCAATTCAGTCCTCCGTGCTGCCCTCCCCATCCCACTTTAATTTTCCTCAGCTTTGCAATGGACATCACAGTTAAATAGGCAGATGGCATGTCAGGCTACAGAGGCAGGGAGAAAGTGAGCGAATGAGGATGAAAAAGGAAAAAGAGAGAGGAAACAAAGCAGATGGAAAGGCAGAGAATGTCAGCGCATGGGGATCAAAGGAGCCAATAAAGACAGACAAAGGAAAGTAATGAAAGAAAGTGAGAAATACAACAAGGGAAAAAGGAAGAAAAAAAAAAGAAAAGCTAGAAATGTTGACATCTTGATGCATTGAGAGGTTGATCAATTTCCGTTGGAGTGTGCTTTGGTGACATATGTCAATAAACGCACTGAGCTGAAGTGAACTGAAGTGACCACAGTGTGCACTGAGACAGGGAAGCTGTCAAAGGAAGAAACAAAAGAAGTACTGAGGTCAGTGCAATTTCTCCTCATTGAAATAGACTCTATTGAAAGTTGCAGATGTGAGCTTGTGTGAAAATGCAAATTATTAGCTTGTGTGCATATGCTGTAGATTAGGAGCAGTAATGGAATGAACAGAGGTGGGTGGAAGGAGAATGCTGACAGTGGACAGCACCTCTTTTTCCCCTGCCTACAAACAAAAGCTACTCTCAGGGTATTTGATAAAGCCTTCATTTGAGAAGACTTGACCTCATCTCTTTTGTTTAATAAAGGAGAAATATTTAGCTTTTCTTTTTTTTTTAGATAGGACCATGCACTTTAAAACATTTCCCTGTGGTCTACATGAACTCTAAATGCTAAGTTTGGGTTTGAATTCTTCATTAATTAAACTCCATAGCCCTCCACAACCTTATTTCTGAGTAATGACACCAGAAAAGTCATTTTGAGGGCTTTTAAATGCAAATGAGCCACTTCACACCCCACCCCCTCCAAACTGGTGGCTGTGCTGCTCTGTCCAGTCTAACTAATGACTGAACATTTTAGCCAATCACCTCAAAGTTTGTGGAGTGGACTAAAACTACTGCTACTGACAAACAATGATGGTATATTTAGATAAATGTTCTTCAGAAGACTTGACCTTATATGTTCAAATGTTGTGAAGTAACTAATTAATCTTACCCAACATTGGTTGGGTGGGATTACTGCAATCACCTTTTGTGTGTGTCTGCAGAGACATATCATGCTATAACTCAATGAACACTTGAGATATCGCCGTCTGAACCCACTTTATCCTCACTAGGGTCCACGGGTGTCTGTGGGGGCCTAATTCAGCTACAATAGGTGAAGTCGGGGTACACCCTGTATGAGTCTCCAGTTCATCTCAGGGCTGAACATATATAGACAAACAATCACTCTCACATTCACAACAATGGGATATTTAGATTAACTAATTAAGCTATCAGTGCATGTGTTTGAATGGTGGGAGGAAACTGGAGAAAACCTACGCAACTCCACACAGAAAGGTCTGGTGTTTAATACTTTAGATATCACCATATATATATATATATATATATACATATACATATAGCTAATGTGCATCAGGTGCAATGATTCATTTGAGTAAATGTCAAAGGTCAAGGTCACAGTCACATTATCGGTTATAACTCAACAACAGAGGGCCACAGAACTTTCAGATTGGTACCAAACGATGCAGAATGAAGATTTCTACAATTCTTATAATTGGTGTTATCACCTATGACCAAAAGTTTTTGAGATCTCTGGAGGTCAAAGGTGACATGTTGCAAAATGTACTTCTGCAACACCATTTGTGTGTGTCAAGCGAAGACATATCACACTATAATTTAATCAATACTGGATATATTATCATAATATTACACACACTGATGCATATATACATAACAAAATTATCAATATTGCAAAAGGTCAAAAGTCAAGGTCGCATTTAGCAGAAAGGTCAAAATCACATTATTGGCTCTAATTCAAGAATGAGTTGTCATAGAAACTTGAGATTGGTACAAAATAGAGGCAAGATTAGGCATTCTCTGAATACTTGTTAGAGATTAAAAAAATTAACAAGGAATTAAAACAGGTTACAGAAATCCACTACATTTTTTTGGCCAAAAGGAATATAAAGATAGCTTTGCAAACCCTGGAGGGTTCAACGTCAACCGTTTTTGAACCATTAGGGTCAAAATACGTGTAAATGTATGAAAGAGTAATAAGTGAGTTATGCAAAATATGACCTTTGTAAGGATGCATTGCATACATTATACTTCATGGTTGACATTCATTAATTCCTTTGTTACGGTCCATATATGGACAACAAAGTGTCTAAAACTGTGTTTCTAGAGGTTTAGTGTAAAAAGCAGATGTCACCCAACAATAAAGCAATAACTGAGACGTCACCATGCAGCCCAGAAATGTAGAACTTTGAGTTGCACATTTACTATAGGCTTGTAAAATACAATAATCACATGCTTCTATTATGCAAGTATTATATGGAGTATCTCCAGGTAAGAAAAAAAATACTACCAGCATTTCTTGAACTAAAAATATTATTTCTTTAAATCTAATTGCAGCATTGATATTACATGTATTATTCAGATACTCTCATATCCATTGTCTCTTGCCTCCAGATGCAAAATGTTAATGCAGGGAATTAATGAGTCTCTATAAACTTCAACCTCGTCTTTCTCAGAATCTGCAGTTCCAGTACGTTCTCTTATCTATTCCAAGCACTCCAAGTCAACACACAAATAAGCACACATATACACCATCTTCTCCGTCTTATGCTTTTTTTTCTAGCACCATTATCATTGCATTCCCTCTTCTCTCATCCTCCCTTTCATCCCCCAACCCCCATTTTTCCTCTCCATGTTATCCTCGATAAACCGTTCATTTGCTCCTATCCTCGTCCTCCTTTCGCCTCCCCTCTTTATCCTCCTCTTCTCTGCCTCTCTTTCTCGACTTTCTTTCGTATCCTTATTCTCTCCATCTTTCCTCTGCCACTCTCCCTCACTGGCTTTTGGCGCCTGGGACTGATTGCATTTGTGGAGGCAGCAGCTGACCTTGACGACTGGTTCCAAGGTCAGACCCGCTTGTCTGAGGAAATACAAAGACCAACACTTTCCCAAATAAAACGGTAGAGCATGCAACTGTGAGCATGCCCTCACCATCCAAAGGCATTTACCCAGACGTACTCCCCAACTTGACACAAAGATTTATAGCAGTGCACCAGCCAGCAGACGCATACAGAGAAATAAATGTCAAGCATAAGACGAATGTTATTCTGACACCATATTGTTACAAATATGCAGAGCCATTTGTTTGTAACCCATCATTTACATAAACAAACATAGATAGATTTGCAAATATGTCTTAACAGCTGTGAAAGAAATCCTTCAAATTTTTATTGAGGAGAGATGAAGGAAATTGATTTATAATTCCATTGGGTTTTTATATATATATATATATATATATATATATATATATATATATATATATATATATATAAATATATATATATATAAAAAAAATTAGACAATGATTTACTGATATAGAATGATACATTCTCCCTCTCCAATAAATGTTTAGCATGAACAAAATATGCATCCCAGCAGAAATGATGGCTTGTATTTGGCGAATAAAATGTTTACTGTGAAGTAATTCTGTCTAAAATTAAACTGAGTGATAAAATACTTTTTGACACAGGAGTCTTGAGTCGATGTTAATAGATACTGTCTGTACTGTATGCCACAGTACTGACTCCATTTATTTCCTTTCCATAATTGTCCCAACTCACTAGTCTGGCTCACAGGATATACTCTTCTGGAATAAAGCTGCCACTGACCGACTATTACAGTTAACATTCTCCTCATTTTGACTATTAGTATGTAACCATAACTCTCCCTCGATAAGTACAACCTCAAAGCAGTAACCATGAGCAAAAACAGGCATCTTTTTAGTGCAGTTGGAGTTAGTCTTGTCCAAAATTAGTTTGAATTATTTATGGAAATACAAACTACCCAAACACCCAGGAGTTTTCCCCTTATTCCACAATTATATTAGACTGACTCAGACCTACTGTATTTCTAGCAGTGCCATGTGTGCATATAGCTCTGGTTATGTATGACTACTGACAGCATTTTAACCTCAAACTCGTACGTATAAGCTACTAACACACTTACATTTCCAACACAGGGTCAATCTATTAACTAGGTAATAGTGTTTTATACACCGACAGCATCAGCAGAACTTTACAGACTCCACTACTCATGCAGAGATGTATAAATTGTGTTCCACCCTGGAAATACATACAGTAATAACTATCATTTTTGTATGGAGGCAGCATAAAAATAGGCAACTGGTGGTCATATGGTCATCATCTGAAATAATTCCTATTTAAATTTAAGCTACCTTTATACACTGTTACCCATAAAGTCAGAATAATTTTCTTTTCAGACATATTCCTCTGTTTATTCCTATTTATACACACCAGTAATGATCTTTGACCAGGTATAATAATTAAATACTGAATCGCAGTTACACTTTATCCATCAAGAATAAATGACACCACAATAATTTCATCAGAAGAGGAAAACAATATCTTATTCTAACTTTATGGGCAACAGTTTATAAAGACAACCTGATTTCTAAATTGCAGTAGGGTATGTGTGTGTGTGTGTGTGTGTGTGCTGGGGGGGTGCATTCTATAACTACCTGTGGGACAAAGGACATTTCTACAGAATATTGCTCACACATTTGTGCATTAATAGACACTCTACATGTTATGTAATGTTGCATTTTTTTAATGTTTAATGTTCATTTCTAGCCAAAAATGTAATGTATGTTTGTGACTTCCTTACAGTATTAACTAAGGTGTTGTGAACGTGACTTTGCGGTAACACCACAACAGAGGCACGATGGGGGAGAAGAAGAGCAGGTTCACCGGATTTTGGTAACCTGTGTGAAGAAATAAAAACCTTTTTGCTATAAAAGGAACCCATGGAAACTGAAAGTGAAACTGAACATGTTTTGAATACCCAATGTGGCTTCTGTGCTTGTTTTATTCTGTTGTCATGTTTTGGTTTTGGGTTTTTTTTTCCAGCTGGAATGAGAATTCACCACTGTTGAATGTATATAGAGGAGAAGTGTCAAACATGTGGCCTGGGGGGGACCCACCAATGGGTCCAATCTCGCCCATGGGTTGAATTTGTGAAATGCAAAAATTACACAGAAGATATTAACAATTAAGGAAGTTAAATCATTTGACATCAATTCAATCTAAAATGGATCATACCATAATCATAATAAACAATAAATTATGAAAAAACGCAAATTTTGTTCTTTGTTTTAGTATATAAAACAGGGAATAAATTAAAAAGACTAGCCTGTTACCAAAAATGTGAATAACCTGAAATATATGTGGACATTTTCTGAATGTTACTAAATGTTGTGTGTATTTGTAAATCCACTGTCATCTTTAATTTGTAATACGCATGTATAAATGATGACCTAAAGTGCAATATTGTTGTTAATATTGCACTTATTTTTCTGAAGAATTTTCAGGTTGTTAATATTTGTTTATTTTATGTTCAAGTACAGTCCGTAGATGTGAACATTTTCATTATGGAATTTTACTATTTTTGCTCAAAAACAGAGAGAATTTAGAATTTGACTTTAGTTATACGCTTTTATTATCCTATTATTGCTATTATTTTATTGGTCTGGCCCACTTAATACCATATCAGGCTGAATGTGGCCCCTGAACTAAAATGATATAGACGAAACTGTACTTGGGTTCTACTTGCGGCCACCATGTTTCCCATCTTCGTGTTCTTCACATAGACTACATGTATTCGTTCAGTACACCTCAGTATTATATCAAATGCCTTGTACCAATCAGTGTGCCATTACAACCCCAGTCCTCATTACTCTGAATTTGATGTTAAGTTCAACAATCTTCTATTTTCCAAAATAATCCAATTATAGCTCATTCCTGACAGTATTTGAAATGCGAGGAGTGCCAGTGGAGAATTAAGTACCTCTGAACTTCCTTATGAACTCCTTCCATCCTTGTGGGTTTTACACTGACCATCAAGGGATAATGTTGCAGCTGTGAAGTGTAGTCTTTTTTTCTCTCTTGTTAATTGGTGTGAGTCCGCACACAGAAACATATCGAAGCAGTTTTAATCACTTTCCCCAAACTCAGATTTAATGGTTACAGTATCACTAGAATATATTTTTCAAATTTTAGTCGAACTTTATTTCACCAAGAAAAGTAGATTCAACATGGCGTTTTAGAAGCATCCACACCCAGAGCAGTGGAATAGAAGACAGGTTTAGAGAATAGTAGGATTGAACATTCATAAGTAACATAAATTCATTAGCAATAAAAGGTAAACAAAACAAATATCAAATGTTTAATTCCTAAAAGAATGCATGTGAACTGGTTTGTTTTCTGGAGAGCTCATAGTTGTCCATAAACACTGTTGTGAAAATTAGCCGTGACATGAAAATAGAACATTCAAGGGTAAAAGCACATCAGCTAATTCATTCCACTGCTTCAAACGTCACCCGCTGCAGTTTGCAGTGTCAGTGAAATAACATGAACACAAACAGGCCATTTGTCATGTTTCCTGCAGTAACCCCCGATTTCATGATTGGTAGCATTATCCAGTGCCTGGGCTGTGTATGATTAGTGCTACAGTTTATGACAGGACCTCATTCATATCCATTCCACTATAAACAGTGACAGTAAGATCCAAAGTGTGTCTGTATGTGTGTATTCCTATCTTTATGGAGACATTGATATGTTTACAGTCACACCATGGAGACCTCTGACACTATGGGGACCAAAATTCAGGTCCCCACAGGGATTAAATATAAATGTAGGTCCCCACTAGTAAAACTGAAATGATGTAGCCCTATAAAATACATTGAGTCCTCATAAGGCATGGTGGGAGACAGGTACAAAGTGAAACATTAATTTTTCAAAGGTTTGAGATGCATTTACTTTTTTTATTCTTTATTTATTTTTAACTGTATTATTATTATTATTATTAGTAGTAGTAGTACACAGTAAATTTTGCGGTGTTAAATCAACACTTATAGAGTTTATTTAACTTCTTCTAGAGTGTATTTGGTCCCATTTTCTCCAAATTAACACTGCAAAATTTACTGTGTAGTAGTAGTAGTAGTAGTAGTAGTAGTGTTGTTATTATTATTATTATTACATTTGATTTATCTTACTTTTTAATAATTTTATTTATTCACTCATTTTTATAATTTAGTTTAGTTTTCAAATTTTTATTATTATTATTATTATTATTATTATTATTTTATTAAACAGTTTTAATGAACATTTGTGAAATAGGACCATTTCTACCACTTTCTACAGACAATATTTGAGCAGATTGTTGTAATGCTATAGCTGTTTTTCTTGAGGGTTTTTTTTTATACATATAATTGCTTTCTTAACCATTTCCTTCAACTATTGTAGATGTTTTTATTGGATAGGATAAATGCAGTTGGTTTAAATGACACTGAAATCATATCTGGATCGACACCTGAACAAACTTGGAGCTGAGGGTCTTGTCTATTGTGACACATAAACAGGAGCTGAGGGGCTACAGTCATTCTGATTGACAGACCTATAATTTTCCCCTCTATTTTACACCTCTGTGTAAAGATGTAATGTCCTCAGGTGATGCCACAGGTCGGTATCAAGAGTCCTTAGTATGTATGTGTGTTTGTGTGCATTAGAACATTGTCCTCCATTTACTGTAGCGGTCCGTTTCTCTGCAAAACCCATCATTCCATCATCTTTCATCTATGAAGCATCCCTTTGAACAGTTCAGAATATTCCCTTTTATAATTTATAAACTCACCTTTAATCTCCTCCTTTTTCCTACATTGTTGCTACAACCACTCCAGCCAATTACATTTCTCTCTTCCTTATCTACCACTTTCTTCTTGTCCTTGGACTAAAAATATTTCATCTTATTTAAAATGGGAAAAAAAACACACTTTTTCTTTGCCAAGGCATTGCAAATATCCTCAGAATTAGTCCTTCAACAGCATTCAAGGACTTGAATTGTGGTTCAGTGTTGCATAATACCATCAGCCATTGTGGGTAAAATATTTCAGGTAAAAAAAAAAAAAAAAAAAGAGCTAAAATACAGGGCAATTATAAGTAGAAAGGCTCAGGCAGAGCGATGAATAAAGGACAAGGCAAATGGGAGTATCTGACGTACCTTCAGTGTGGATAGCAGACACATAGCTCCAGTTGTATCTCTTCACAATGTCCACCATAGCCCTCGCCTGCTGGGCATCTGAAGGCACGACTCGCATGAAGTACTTGTAAAGACTCTGGCATGACAGAAGTGAAATCAGTGACATGAAAATTACCCAACGTCTGAAATCAAATCAATGCACATGAAAACCTAGTACAATGAAGCCTTTGAGACAGTCTCCTGATTTATTATTGTACTGATTTCTTTGCTTCCATAGCTCAAAAGGGAATTAACAGTAACACCTAGGCAAGGAAACTAGGAAGTGATGGTGAGGGGTATATCCCCAAACACCCCCAATCCTTAATGAGACAGCTATGATTCCATGACATGAATCATCCCCACGTCATGACCTTTCATTTGCACTTGATTATTACATAATTATCAATTAGACAAATAGTTACAGAGATATGAACAAGAGTGTTTAGTCATTTTAAACTTTGGAGTACCCCGTGTGTGTGTGTGTGTGTGTGTGTAGGGGGGGACTTGGTACGGGAAAGATGCTTAATAATAATAATAACAGTAATAATAACGAACATAATATATGTAAATCAACACGATCATCTTCGTCACCATGTTTATGCAATGACTTCTTGTGTCATCTCATGATAACAAATCAGGCCATTTGTGATTTAATGAAAAAAAGAAAACAATATTACACACTTCTGTTTTTGACATTTTGTAAATATCAGTAAAGTTTTACACATATGTCCAATGGAAAAGCCACTATTGTTAGATTGAAGTATAATCTCCTCCGCTCTGATATAATATATGTTGCATTATTATCTATGCTATTTAAAAAATGTCTCACCTTGTCACTGAGGTCCATACTGGTGGCAGAATAGGCAATCTGTGGTATGTTGAACAGCTGCAAAAGGTTCTGAACTTGAATGGCCACCGAACTTGACCCCGGCCCAATTAAACCCACAATAGGTTTCTTTCCCCGCATTGGGGTGGCAGATGGGTCAGCACATTTCATTGTCGAACCCCCACCTCCTCCCCCTCCCCAGGATCCTCCACCACCCCACTCTTCGGCCTCATCAGACGACACCAGTGAATCCCGTATGAACTCGATGCTTTGCTCCAGAGCCACGGCTGAATGCCAACAAGAGTCCCGGATCTCGCAGCCCAGGGTGATGTTGGGGAGGATTAGTGGGTCGGCATTGATGCGGTCCAGCGTGTGCATCATAGCCTCCACCCGCTGGATGCCATACTGCTCTCGCACTGCGCCACATTTGCGTTCATGTACCTACAAAGATAGGATGGGAGATAAATTGAAAATAAACTGAAATGGACTGTCAACTAAAAACATGAAATGTGTTAAATGCTTTTGCCAGTGGGTGCTTTTCTGATGGACTAACATTTTTATTGTCACATAGATCCAGTAATCAAAGTTCAGAAGAAAAAAAAATTGCGATTACCAATTACTCATAATGAGGTGGAACAAGATGAAATGTCAGTGGGCAAACTACAGCTTCCTAGAACTGGTAATTGTGGCTGAATGCTCATGGACCCGTTTTAAAATGAATTTCAACAAATATTTAAAAAAGCTAAATGTTTTCAACACATTACAGATTACATTGTTACTTTGACTACACTGACAGGAGGATTACACTGCAGTGTCAGCATGACAAGAACATGTAAAATGCAACAAAAACTGATTTGTGTTTGTGGTTAATTTCTGATGAGTACTTTCACGCACAAAACAAATCTTAAGCAGCAAACATATTTTCATAATACAGTCATTTTTTTCTTAGCATCAGTGACTAAATCAGCAATTTAGTCAGAACAACAATGGCTGATTTCTAGATGTTCCTCGCCACCATGCATCACATGATAAAAAATAAATTAATTAAAATCAATGTCAAATAGCATCATCTAACAACAGACCCATTAGTACAGTAAGTAGTTCAGTGTAGTTTACTTTCAGATGCAGTAGAATTGGTTGTAGATATAGTAAGTTTGACTAAAGTAAGCTAGTCAGTGTTACATTGTATGAATTAAAGAAAAAAAGTGTGAGAGTTAACATTATGTTTTCTATCATCCTATTAATCAAGACCATCACATATTTTATTCTCTGAGTGGTTCTAAACTTCATCGTGATATTGTTGTGTGCCCATCTCTTTTTTATTCATCTATTTTTATTGTTCATTGTGTCTACTAGAAGCTGCTAAGACAATGTTACGTGAATGTAGGCTGAAGACAGCGTGTTTAGCTGAACCACAGGCTGTAGTTTTCCATCCAGTCACAGAACACAGTCTATTATATGGTACATGGGTAGCCTAATGCAAATTTATTCAGACAATTTCATGAACTAATGTTGTACCAGTCAAAAAATCACTTCAGCACAGATACAAATAGTGTGAATCTGGAAAACATTTTGTATTTTTGTATTGTTCAGTCATCCTGTGCCTAGTGTGTATAGTATATAGTGCTTAGAACACACAAACCATCACATAGAAACAGACCTTGTCAGCAGGCGGCTGATGATGGACAGAGAACAATGCTCCAATGATGATATCACCAGGAATATGTGCTACAACTCGCCGTTCATTGGACTGGGCAGAGTCGCTTTGTTCAGGCCCCATCCAAATGGACAAAACAACCAGCAGCCAAAGCATTGTCTTGGTCCGTTTTGGAATCAAAAGCGAAGAAAATATCAGAGTTGTTGAACAGCAGTGTTACAGGAAACCTGCCAAAAAAAGACTTTTCCTTGCCATTGCACAGGCCCGTGGCACTTAAAACTTTGCAAAAGCTGACAACTTTAATGTATTCCCTTTTTCTTCTTTTTCTTCTGATTTCAAGGTGGGACCATCGCTGCAACAGCTGAGACAGGTGCAGCGGTGCAACCTGTGAAATCCAAAAGAAAACATGGGCTAAGTCTCATTGGTTGAAATAACTCCCTGCTTCTGCCAAATGCAGTTGGTCTCCACAGTAACAGATGACAGACAGACATGTTCACACAAACCTGTGAGAATATAAAACAGTTTGCAACCAATATTTTATTTACATTGACAACAGAGAAGTATTGAATAGTCTGATACATTTCATTTTAAACACCACAAATTTAAGTGAATCTGAAAAGATTGACATTTTTTAAGTTGACTGAAACATATTTATACTGGTATTAGCTTTAATTGCAATACAAACTAAACATTTCTATCCATAATAACCATCACTGGACTAATGATTTGATTGAACTGTAACTGACTTGTAGTACTTCTCAACCTATTACATCCTCAGCTTTCTAAGTTACTGTACATACTGTACATTTATCTGTGAAACTAAATCCTTTGTTAAAATTAGAGTATTGTGGTGGACAACCCTTTTTTTCTCTCAGTGGTTCTCATGAAGACAGACAAAAAGCATGACTTTGCATTGTCCTGTTTCTCCAGGGGGAATAAATCACTGCACAGAATCCCTGTTTGAACTTTTCAAAAACACAACCACAATATCATATCTGATGTTACTGCTTGCATCTGTAATCTCCAGTTGTCTGACAAGTTTAATTTACATGAAAAGATGTGACACAACCAAGGCCACATAAAACTTCTGACAGCCCCATTTTTCACTTTAATTTCTTCATGCTTTGGTCTGAGAAGATAAACGCTACTGTTGAAAAGCAATGATAAATCTAAGAGATGCTTCAGTAAATATATATCATTTTATAAGTGCCTTCCACACAACTCGATCCAAATCAGACTTTGAGGGTAACGGTCATATTCTGTCAGTGCTTTATCACTACAGGTTGTATTGCTTTTTACAGTGAAGCAAAGAATGTCAACCATTCTCTGGCACAACCATTGCAGTCAAGGTACTCTGTATTCCCTTTGTTGTAGGAAAGAAGGTAGACTACTGCATACACCTTGTTGTTATAAATTATAGAAACCCATTAATGATGTGCAAATAGAAGTAAAGTAACAATGGAAAAACCTCTTTGCAAAATGTGGATAAGCCAGTCTCTAAGATAACTCAAAAATCATACAGGCAAACTGTCAACCAGATAAGAGAGAAATACATTTTGACCCTTTAGTAAACTTTGAAACAGTCATTCCTTTGCATTAATGGGTAGGAATTAATTTGCTCAACCTCAAAGCTACCAGATATGTTACTTCCCAGCACTAGAACATTTTAATTGACTATAACCAGCAGGAGAGGTGGGACATTTTAGATAGCAAAGGATGGCATTCACCAACTATGCTAAACAGGATCAAGGTCGTGACAGGGATGTTGTAGAGTTGAGGAAGGAGAACAAGAGTGAAATTCAACAAAGCAGGGTTATGGTGAACACAAAAGACGTAGGATGACAGAATGAGGTAGACATTGAAGAAATGAACAAGAGGACAGTTAAACAGGAATCAGAAAGATGAAGGGAGAAGACACGAACACTGCAAGGAAAGTCAGGGGAAACAGAGTGTGGGAGAGAAGGGAAGTGTATGACGAACAAGGAGAGGAAAAGAGATCAAGACAGAGGAGATAAAAAAGAAGAGAGTGATAAAAAGAAGCATCAAGGGACAGAGTCTTACTGCATGTAATTAACATACAGCCAGGATGGCAACGAGGCTAACTGCTGCTCAACTAATGAACAAATCAAACAAAACTCACCACTCTCTAACATCATTCTATGATACAATATTGCTCTGTTTGCCTGCGTGTTGCACTGTCGCTATCAAGGGGAACAGTAATGTGGCAACCCAAATATCCAAAACCTATTCTCTTAAAGCTTTACCCCCACCGCTACATTATCACCACTCACAAAAACATCATTAAAGCACTCATTTCTCTCTCTCTGTTTAAGACAAGCCACTGTTTCTTTCGTAATTTCTCACACATTTAGTGACAAACATGCTGAGAATCTCCATCACACTCCCCCTCTGCGTCTCCCTCTTGTTGCGTATGCCTAACAGTAGCTGAAAGGAAAAGAAAATCAAATCCTCATTCCCTAAACAAACATTTCACATACGCCATTAGGCGTTTATATCTCTAAGTCTGTCTAAACTACACTCAGGGGCATTATAAAACCTTTCAAATCAACTTTTAAAGAGACACATAACACAGGCAGGGACAAGTATTCTTCCTCTTTGGCTTTCATTAGCACTGACAGACTGTTTTAATGTGTTGAGAAACAATTTAATTTACTGCGCATTTAACAGCAACAATAACAATTAAAACTTATTTAAAAGCATCTCTCATGTACAAACATATTTGTTGTCTCTGTCTTGTTCTGTATGATGCATTTGTAATTAATTGAGGATCAGGGATACAGTCTTTGGCTATTGAAACTTCCCTGATTTACTTGTTTGTGATCAGCACACACATATTTGCACATAGGAACTTAACATGCTCATGCAAATACTATATACCATTTAAAATATATGTGCAAAGACCTATAATACATCAAAGTGAAGAGGATCATTGTAATCCTCATCTATTCTCTTCAATCTAATTAACATAACATATATATCTTCATGTCAGTAGGCAATATTAGACAGTTGCTTCTTAAAAGTGATTATATGTGATTAATAAAGGTCTATGTTCTGGAATATTCCTGTTAAAAACACACACACAAAGTAAGCAGGCATCAGTAACACTCTGCAAAACTAAACTAGGTTCCTATTATTATTTCATTATTTGCAGGAAACTAAAATGGGTCACACTGTTTTGGGGGACTTTTTCTTTTCTTTTGGTTATGTGCACGGTTTACAAAAACAGAAATATTTTGGAACCTTCAAGTTATTTGGGGAAGGCTTTTGCTGAGTAGGCATGTGACACTGTACCTTTATGAGCCTCTAGTGGACAGAAGTACTATTTATTGCACCTGTGCCCCAAGCAAAACATCACGTTTCAGCAAGGTTCATTTCTATTATTACTAATCTCTGACTTTTGTTTAATGATCTGGGTTCTGCTCTGATCATGGTAAGTGATTGGAATGTATAGACTCCAAACTACATGTCCTTACATAGTGTTTTTCTTTGCAGTGACTCCTTTTGAAGTGCAGCCACGTCCGATTATTTTTACTGTTAAATAACCCCCCCCAAAGCATGAATCAAACGCGGCACAGTTGAGTTCTGCATCCACACTTGAAGGCTGGCTCCCTGAGGGGATGTTAAGCTGTATCAATAATACATGGATAGTCATTGTTGTCACGAGGTCACAACACAGTGTCGACTTTACCTGCCGCTGCAGCAGACAAGGTGTGACAGAGAGGCGCCTGCTAAACTCCAACAAACAGGCTCTGACCTTAAATTACTTCATTCTGCTCAATTTCAAGAAGGACTCAAAGCCTAGCCTATACTGGGAGTCGTCTCAATCGGTTTAAAGCGACCTCGTTGTGTCTTAACACCTCTTTTCTTACTGCTTTGGAGATTTAATTCACATTCCCATAGAGGTGTTTTGATCTAAATATCATTCAACTACATCATTTGGTCTGAATTCAGAGAGAGCAACAATGCGTGGTGCAGCACTGCATCTGTCAACTGCAATGGGTAGATCAGACCCAATCATTTGCACCGAATCAAAACGACCAGACAACGTTTTTTTTTTTTTTTATTGCAAGAGAACGGTGCAAAACATGACAGAGACACCGTCTAAAATGAACATGGCTACAGTATGCGCTGATGAAAACCAGGTTTTCTGATCGGTCCCTTTCTTAATGACATCTTCCCCAGTGAAAACGGCTGCCTCCTTTAACTGGGCTACACCGAAACTGGATGTTACCTTACGATTACGTTTAAGGGCACCTAGCACGAGCCCCACTGCGAATAAGACCAGAGAAACAGCACGCGCTGCAGGGAATAACAATGCAACAATGGTTTAAAAGACTCCACGAGGCAAGATAAGTCTAAGGGATTCAATTAAGTACACGTCGAAACAGAGTCTTACCTCATGTGCACCTATGTGTCTGTGTCCCCCTGGCGTGGGTCCTGTTGAATAATTAGATTTCAACTTAACTCACAGTGGGAAAAAAAGAGATCCGGCCGATAATGGGTAGTCCAATGTCAACCACACCGGAGCCGCATCTGACTACTGTGCAGCCCGCGAGCTTCCTCCGTTTTCTAGTCACGCACACCTGAGCCTCTCTCCAAACACCTCTCTCCTTTCTGCCAGCCCTTATCCCCTCCGCCTCTCTACCCTTCCACTCACCTCCCTCCAAACACATGTCTGGTACTTTGAACTTTTCCAGTGTTTTCCCACATCATCCATCTTTCATCCACTTTACGCAACATATGTCCGTTAGTCCTAAACATTTATCTGTCGTCGTTTTATCGAATACCTCGACTACAATTAACTTTTTTTTTATTATTAATTTATTCCAAATATGGAATGACACAACATGGAAATAATAATTCCATGAAGTAAAATATAATAATACAGAGAAAAAATAAAAACAAGGGGAAAATTATCCACTTTTCACCCATTTTTTTTTATTTTCTTCTTCTTGTGTAGTGGCTAGCTTATGCGCACTCTAATTATTTCTACGTACATTTAGTTAACCATTACGGTACATGTAGTCTACCTTGTAAAATCTTTCTTCTTGTTTCTTCTCACTTGTATCTGTTCAGGTGAAAGTAGTTAACAACATATTCTTAACTTTGTATACTGTAACTTTGTGGCTAGGCTAAGACAAAGAACAGATCTTTGATTTCTAGGCTCATGGGGCCTGAGATCGAAAAATTAATGAATGGTATTCAATGGGAAATAAAATGCTAAAATTGTATCTGGTTTATCATGTGGCCTGAATCACACACATGTTGTACCGCATAATAATTATTGATGTGTGTTTCAACTGATTCTGTTAACCAACGGCTGATTCATTTGTGAGTAAAACCTGTTAATAATTTGGACTACATGGCTGGCGTGCATGTGACGTCACCACAGACCACACCACACCTGAGCGGAGTGTGACGTCACATACGCGACGTATTGTAAGCCCACATAAAACATAAAGTGATGTTTGCTTCCCATCAAAAATGGGTGGTCTGCCTATGCCACATCAAATATTTCTTATTAACCGCTATCATATGTACATTTCAGAGCACTTGTCAAACAGAATCAAATTTAGCTTTTTGGGGGGAAATATAGTACGATTACAACTTTATGAAACGTACATATTAGGTTAATTTTGGAACAGGTCCTATTCTGACTGTGGTTTTCAAAATCCCCTTGTCCATGATCAATCAATTTTTATCTTTAAGTGAAAGCTAATTATTATTTGTTCCATCGTCAACCAGCTACCTAAACCATGTTGGACTCAAAACTGTTGTCAAAAACCATCACTGGACTTTCATTTTTTTGTTTCTACGGTCTTTAATTCATTATTTAATAAGCTATTTAATGGACTAAATAAGAAAATAAGCACCTGAAAACAATAATTTTCATCAGAAATGATCAAGCTACCATGATTTATAAGTTGGACTTCTGTGACTCAAATCTTTTGGCACCATTTGATAAATAATGTTTTGCTTGTTTGTTTTGGGCTGTTGGTTGGTTGGTTATTTTTTGTTTTGTTCTGGATTTGTTTTTGTTTTGTTTTGTTGTTTGGGGGGGGTTACACACTGATGGATCTGATGGTGGTGGTGGTGGTGGTGGGGGGGGGGGGGGATAAAAGTAATCAATTAAGATGTGGTAATTGTGAAATTAATGATGCCCAAATAACTAGGGCACATAAATAACGGATGGCCACAAACAAATAATAAATTAGGAGATGTCTGTGCAAACAAATGAATAAATAATGTGTAGACCAGTGGTTCCTTATGTTTAATGTGTCAATAGCAAATGTATTTGGTGATAATGGAAAATAATATTGAGCCACTGAAAAATGGACCATTTTATATTGTCTGTCTCAGTGGTCCTTTTGCCATAGCTAATGTATATTGTGTTTGTGTCTCTAGCTGAAACTGTGACTGATCAATAAAAGGAAACTTATACTGGTCCAAATAACATAATTAGGAAGCATATAATCGTATTGACGGGACAAACAGCATGTGTTTTCTATTGTAGACCTACTGGAAATAATGCAACTTTATCATGAGTTGAGTTCATTTTTTAAAAAAAATTATAAGTCTAATTAATTTCCATGAATTACGTGATGGATGAATGCTGCCTCCTGTGTTTCTCTCTGTGTGTGATCAAATAGACATCAGAGGTAACGCTGTGGGCTGGGGTAACGATGCAGTGAGGGAGATCAATAACATTTGAAGTTTCATAGCGGTCACTGGAGTAAAGCACCATTAACCTATACAGCTTAGCCTGACGTCCACCTAAAAGACCCACACAGATCAAATCATTAAAGATAGAAAATCAATACAAATGTAATGGAAACATCCGCTCCTCTGCAGCCGTCTGCAGCCACACTGACACTATTGCCAGGAACCACAGGCTGTTCAATGGTTTGCAAGGAAAAGGGTTCGTGCATTTCATCTGGCAAGAACATCTACTTCACCCCACTTTTAGGCTGATACAATTGTTTTACTATTTGTGATTATTTCATACCCTAAATATCAAACGTGATGTATTTTCCATCCTGAATGCCTGCAGATCACATTGAATTCTCAGTGTCTGTTTTTCGCAACTCTGTTGTGACCTGTAAGCCAATACCCCAAACACCAAATGGTCTCAACTCTTTTTACTTCCAAAAAACCGAGTATTACCCGACATAAATCTTGCAGTAAAAGTAGAAGGATTAATCGGATTAAACATAACCATATGTGCAATTAGGTCGCTACCAGATTTCACTAAGGATTTCACTGGGGATCATTCAAAATACTAATACCGCATATAGTTCTGCATAAATATATGCTTTTCATTGGGTTACATAAATGACTTTTACAAACAGATGTCTGCATATTTCAGAATGTATGTGTTTTCATTTAATAAACAGAGATGACCACTAAAGATCCATCTCCATGCACGTACTTAGACCAATAAATGTGTTTTCCTTGCAATGCTGTTATTTTTCTTCCACGAGTGGAACAGAAAAAAGGTAAGGTATAATAGTCACATACCGTTGCTTGCAGGACAGGTGACTGTTCCTGGAGAAGCACAGCATCCCTCATACATCCATCAGAGCATCATGCTCGCGGTGGTTAATCTACTTTTTCACTATGGCAACAAATGAACTCTCTCTCTCTCTCTCTCTCTCTCTCTCTCTCTCTCTCTCTCTCTCTCTCTCTCTCTCTCTCTCTCTCTCTCTCTCTCTCTCTCTCTCTCTCTCCTGTCGCCTCCTGCTCCACGCGCTCCAATGAGAAGGCTCCACACGCGTCGCGCAGGGTCACCCTCTCTCCGCCTGGGTTTCTCTCTCCCTCTCGCTCTGTCGATGTCACACCTACCTCCAAGATACCATCTGGAGATGATAGTGATGGAGATGAGTCCGAAAGGAAGACACAGAGACTGAGGAAGAGGCGGGTATAGGATGGAGAGGGGTTTAAAAGCTTGGCTATGACAGGGCTGGATTAATTTTCCAACCAAATGCATTTGGGATTAGTAGACCATTAAAAGAGCATAGACATACTACACAACTACACAATTTCAGACGCTTTCTTTCTGTGATACACACACACACACACACACACACACACACAGACTGGATGCAGCTTTAGCTGATAGGCTGATAGCCTTACTAACCCTGACCTCTGCTGCTCCATTTTCTCACTCTGACTGTCACTTTTCTGAGCTTGTTTTATCACAGTTTAATGGTCTAAACAGACAAACATACAAGCACACATTCACACCTGATGAGGCTTTAAGTCTTAGATCTAATGTGTTTTTCATATGTGTTTTTAAGTTATATAAAAAATCACAAAAATGTCAACATTTATCCCAGAATGTGGATCATTTTCTTACAATCCACACACATGTTCAGTGCATTCATACATATGGCAACTTGATATCACTTAATCCAGCAAAATGAGTGCACAGTAAATTTTGCAGTGTTAAATCAACACTTAGAGAGTTTATTTAACTTCTTCTAGAGTGTATTTGGTCCCATTGTCTCCAAATTAACACTCCAAAATCTACAATGTGCACATATTATTCCCATCCAGTGAAATTATTGCAATCAATTAGCCCTGGTCCATCAATATCGGACCATAAACTGCAGCCTTTATCCATATATTCTCAAAGTCCCGTTGTCTGTGAAGCTCATTAACCATATACTGATGCCACTATACTTTAATTTATGACCAGCTTTCAACGCATGCCATTGATTCAAATTATTTATATGCCAGTGACTAATGACCTTGTGTTTAATACATATGAAAACACAGCTTGATTTAGAGATTAGATCAGACATTAAAAAGAGTTTGCTTGACTAAATGTTATGGGTAAATCATTGGTGCATTTTCAGATGCAGTCATTTATAATAAAATCCCTTCTCTCTCGTGGACGGAGCTTGAACACATGGGGCATTGTTGTCTGCTGTCACATCACATCTTGTCCTTGATTCTCTAAATACAGCTGTTTAGGTCTGATGTAATGTTGTAATGATCCAGGGTCACATTTCCAAGGCAATCCCCTCATTGATGTATTAGGAAGCATGCTCAAGAAGATCCTAATATATCAGAGCGATTTGTCTCCTTAGCTTTCCCTCTTTTCACACACATTGTAGACATTAATTAAGAGGAACGCTTACAACTTGACTGACTCTGATCAATTTGGATCAATAAGTGAATTAATATTGACTGAAATGAACCAAATCAATGAGTGTTAAGCTGAGTAGGTTAAATTGGAAGACTGGGTTAAAAGGTATGACATGTGGAGTTCATCCAGTTACTGCAGTGTGTGTGTGTGTGTGTGTGTGTGTGTGTGTGTGTGTGTGTGTGTGTGTGTGTGTGTGACACTGGGAATGTTAAACAAGGTGCAAGGGCTGAACTGGAGTACATCTTATAATGACACACTCCCAGTTGGACAGCAGTAGCTACAGGGACTCCTTATGTAACATACCTGCACTATGTGTTCTGTTACTTGTGTTATCATTGTGCATCACATGCATGCCAACATCCATAGGCTAAAAAAATCTCCTTTTTGCTACACTCCTCTGCGAATCATGAGCACAACAGAGTCAGTGTCACAGTCTGCAAATCAATTATTCAATGGTATTTCAAAATAACAGTGGATACCCATGGTTGCCATAGACACACAGCTGATTTACAGGGTTGTCACTTGTCTATGATATCCCCACTCTAAGTAGGACAAACAGAAAAAAAAACTATGATGCACTATATACAACATAATGCACAGCAGAGAAGAGGGGATGTCACTTAACAAAGATTCACTTCAATGATAGGATTTTTGATTCAGAACCAGAAAGAAGTTATTTGTGTGAAGTCAATTATTAGACACACCCTCTAAGGTTCTGTTCCAAATCCTGAATGCACATGGTTGTTTCAGTCACAGCATCAAAAAATAAATATATCCAATAATCATGTAGTATGGACAGCTTTCCATCTAAATGTATTGAAATAGGCACTAACATTTTAGAAAGCTGGAAAAAAAAAACATTAAACTTTATATAGGCTGTGGCTCAGTTGGTAGAACAGGTCGTCCAATGCCTGAAGGGTCAGCGGTTCGTGTCCTGGCTCCGGCTGTCCACGTGTCAATGTGTCCTTGGGCACTGAACCCTGACTTAGGCAAAAGTTTAGAAACCTATTGGTGAATGGGTGAATGTGAGTGTAATATGAAGTGTGAATGGGTGAATGTGAGGCTAATGTAAAGTGTGTGAATGAGTGAATGTGAGGGTAATATGAAGTGTGAATGGGTGAATGTGAGGCTAATGTAAAGTGTGTGAATGAGTGAATGTGAGGGTAATATGAAGTGTGAATGGGTGAATGTGAGGCTAATGTAAAGTGTGTGAATGGGTGAATGTGAGGGTAATATGAAGTGTGAATGGGTGAATGTGAGGCTAATGTAAAGTGTGTGAATGAGTGAATGTGAGGGTAATATGAAGTGTGAATGGGTGAATGTGAGGCTAATGTAAAGTGTGTGAATGAGTGAATGTGAGGGTAATATGAAGTGTGAATGGGTGAATGTGAGGCTAATGTAAAGTGTGTGAATGGGTGAATGTGAGGGTAATATGAAGTGTGAATGGGTGAATGTGAGACTAATGTAAAGTGTGTGAATGGGTGAATGTGAGGGTAATATGAAGTGTGAATGGGTGAATGTGAGGCTAATGTAAAGTGTGTGAATGGGTGAATGTGAGGGTAATATGAAGTGTGAATGGGTGAATGTGAGGCTAATGTAAAGTGTGTGAATGGGTGAATGTGAGGGTAATATGAAGTGTGAATGGGTGAATGTGAGACTAATGTAAAGTGTGTGAATGGGTGAGTGTGAGGGTAATATGAAGTGTGAATGGGTGAATGTGAGACTAATGTAAAGTGTGTGAATGGGTAAATGTGAGGGTAAAATGAAGTGTGAATGGGTGAATGTGAGACTAATGTAAAGTGTGTGAATGGGTGAATGTGAGGGTAATGTAAAGTGTGTGAATGGGTGAATGTGAGACTAATGTAAAGCACTATATAAGTGCAGTTAATTTACCATTTATTCAGGCAAATGTCTAAATGTTTACTTATTCCAATGGTTTGAAAACTCTCAGTTTTAAGTCTTAAGAACAGAAAATTATTGATTTGCCTTAATAGGAAACTATGAGTCAAATTAACTGCATATATTTGATTTGAGCTAAATGAGCACTTTTAATTCACCTGTTATCAGAGGGTGTAAGTTGCATGCCATTTATATTTCAAGTTTGGGGAAATTTTTATTTTTGAAGTTCATCAATTTAAAATAATTGCGGCAATCAATTGCCTTAATTTATTGGGTTTACAGTATAGGAGCTGGATTAACAAACTGTCCAAAAAGACAGGGTTTACACCTCAGTTTGATTTGTTATCTCCTTAATGGGACATACAATTAATACAGTTAATGTATGATATGGTCAATTAACAGTTTAGGTTTTGTAATTCAGTTATAGTATTTTAACAAATTGTGTGTTTTGCCACACATTTGGCTTGTTGGGATCTGGTCCCCTTATTTGCATTTAAATTACAGTAAATAACTGAACACTTTTGTTTTGACGTTAGATGCAGATATGCCCAAGTCTGTAAAAATGCTGAAACACACAGAAACATATGAATAAAATCAATTGATCTTATAAGCAGATATAAGGTTAATTATTGTAATGTTTTCTGTCCATATAACCCTCTGCAGTAGACAGATATTTAGTGCTGTGTTGACAAATCAAATTTCATGCAAAGAAATGCAAATTCACCCTTCTTTAAAATAGACTGTATCCTCAGATCCAGCAGGCTGTTCCAGAGTCTGGATGCATACAAACTAAAACAGCCTTCCAGTCGATGTTAGCTGTCAGCACAGGTTGACAAGCTGTCATAGTGTCTCTGACTATCCTGAAAGGCTGATAACGGCGACAGCACACAAAGTGGATATGTGGCAGCAATGAAAGAAATTTACCCAGGAGTCATGAAAAAAATACAATTTGCACAATCCCACTGAACACAGAAAATAGATAGTTTTAGTTTGCTGCTACCTATAAGAGTTTCAAGTATCATTACCATTAAAATTCATTGGCCCTGCTTGGTGCCTTGGTTTAACTGAGAAAAAAAAACTAAAATACAAAATATTATGCAAAACAATATAAAAAAAATAAAGATTCCAAATCTGCTGCCAGTTTCATTGTCTTATGCTTGAAAATGACCTATAATAGTGCATCATGAGTCATCCACCTGTTGAGTCCTTTCCTATGGAGCAGATGACATGTTTGATCCACAGGTGTAACAGCAGGCGACTCAACACAACTACAACTCCCTCTGTTTTAAAAAGCAGTTCTACAATTATCAAGCTGAGATTCACATTTTCATACTTTCTAGTGAAAACAGAAGCAAAAGCAAAGTGAAAACAAAGCCTTATCTGTGATAGAAATTAGGTTGATAAACCTGTCATATGTAGAGAGCAGCAGAAAGGTTTGAATTCATTATTCTACGACCCCCCCCCCCCCTTCTAGAATGGTGTGACAGCTGCCGTTCACTTTGAATAGATGTTCCCAGCATTTTTGGATTTTTTTCGATAACCGCCCACTGCGACACTAACGCCCGCTACCAATGGCAACGGGTTTTGTCACTTCAGTACCATATCACTCCGCAGGTAGTTTGGCCACCTTGAAAGTAAGTATTCATTACGTTGTAACAGCTATTTTATCCAATCTGTTAGAGTAGTTGCAGTAATAAGCTGTAATAACCTGTAGAATGAGCGGGATAATGTATTGCCCACACGTGACTATCGAAAAATATTCCCCTTTGGCCCCATCGGGAAATATTTTTCTGCTAGTCACGTGTGGGCAAATATCAACCGGCGACCAAAACCATCCACTAATCTAAACTGTTTAAAATCTGTTGATCCACTAATCCTATTAATATATATACTACATAATTGGTGTAAATGGAAGTTTGTCATCAGTCATGTCATGGTCATCAGTTATGACCCATTTGGACATTCAGAGGCTCTGTAGTTGCCATGGAAAAGCAATCATCTTCTACAATATGCATTCACCACTATAACCTGTGGAGTTGGAGCAATGACAGTAGATAGAGACAGTTGTTTTTACACTCAGTTATTGATATTTTATCTGAAAATTTGACTTTTTCTTCAGTTTTTTCTGATTGGATGTGATAGCACATTGTTGTCATGAACATCTATATTAAATGTAAGAAATGAAATACATGATTTACAGTGAAAAATGCAAAAATACAGAGGATAATATTATTATAAATGTGATGAATTCCTTCAGAAAGATTAAATAGAAAGGAACAAATAATTTAGGAATTGATTCAAAACTAGCACTGGGTCTTTATGGGTTAATATGAATTGAGTTTCTGTGAAAAGCAATTAATTAAATAAAGTACAGTTTAACAACACTGTGAAAGACCATTTTTGTTGATTTCAGTCAAACAGCTGTTTTTAACTCATTTTTTGGTGCATAATCCAAAAGTGATCTCAGTTTTCTCTGTCACACCAAGATTTTGAACTATAAGATCTCTGTTTTCTGAAAATATAAATATACTGTACTTAAAAGGTATGTGCTTGGTTCATAATAATTTTCAAATATTGACATGTAATGAAATATGAAAGAAGCATGACTGTAATGTTTATTTAACACTATTATATTTTTACAAAGGATATGGCTACTATAATTATATTGCAATTGTACTGCACACGTCTCACTGCACTGTCTCCATGGTAACAGCACAAACAAGTTTCTACATAACTGTAGATGAGTCCAATCATAATCAGCTGGAAAATCTTACTACAGCTAATCAGTAGAATTTTGCTTATGTGGAGGATAACACTTGAGGTGTTAGAAAAAACTGACTGCAATTTTGGAAACAGCATGACAATTTTAGTTTTAATCAGCATAAAAATCTAACTCAAAATACTGTTTTTTTTTTCCCCAGTGTAATAATCTTCTCATAATGGAAATTTATTGCTTAGAGGAACCATGCTGTAATCAGTGGTAAGTAATCACATCCTTTATACATGGACATTATAAAATTGTGAAAATACTGCATCATAATTAAGAGTGAGTAATTATTAAAAAAAAAAAGGTTTCATCATGCAAAGAAAATGAGCCAATGTCCTGTTTTAACAGTTGCATTAACATGTACATTGTATCTGATCCTTGAGGTTGAGGTCATGTGAACTATACATTGTTGTCCATGAGGTGGAATAAAATATGTTTTATCTTTTCTCATCAATAACCGTGACCATGTGATTTGTTTTTGTGTAATCTGTCTGAAAATAAAATTATTCCAGTTTTATAGACAACAATGTTGACAATGGCACAACAGTTCATGGTCTTTTTTTTATGATGCCTTACTGTACATATTTCCAAGGTCTAACAGACTTTCTACATACCTGCAGGAGTGCTACTGATGCTGCCAATGTTCTGTTGGTCCCTGTTAATAGGTTTAAATTAATCAAACTGATTTTGAAAAACATTAAGTGTAAGGAAAAGGCACGTATCATTTTAGATAATTGATCATTTCCTTTAAAGTTCAAAGAAAATTCTATCAAACTGAGATTGTGTCTTTGTATATATGAAAGGAGACTTTAACAAATGCTAACATACTGATAGACAAAGTGAGGATTATATTGCATAGCGCACAGCAAAGCATCCCTTTCTAGAAGATCATCATATGTCTGTAGTGTCACAGTCTTGTGAGAGGCACAATACTCCAAGAATTCAACTTCTCCTGAGCTCAGCTGTATTTCCAGCGTTGTTAGGATGAATTTTTCAGCCGGTTCAAGATGCATTTTCAATAGTTCAGTTGTCATAAAAACATTCCCAATGAATACATGTGGAAATAACCTGCATTTTCTTGGACATGAGAATAAAAAATTTGCCATAAAAAAGCAACTGAAGTTATCTGAAGGCAGTATATGGCTCTAACATGAAAAAGTGTTGGGCTGTAAAGATTACAGAATATCCATCCATCCATCCATCCATCCATCCATCCATCCATCCATCCATCCATCCATCCATCCATCCATCCACCCACCCATCCACCCATCCATCCATCCATCCATCCACCCACCCACCCATCCATCCACCCATCCACCCATCCACCCATCCATCCATCCATCCATCCACCCATCCACCCATCCACCCATCCACCCATCCATCCATCCATCCATCCACCCACCCACCCATCCATCCATCCATCCATCCATCCATCCATCCATCCATCCACCCACCCATCCACCCATCCATCCATCCATCCATCCACCCACCCACCCATCCATCCACCCATCCATCCATCCGCCCACCCATCCATCCATCCATTTTCTGATCCTACTTTATCCTCATTAGGGTCACAGGGGTCACATTGGGTACCACTGAGGTACAAACGCTTCAGTTTTTGTAGGCACTTCGCCAGAAACTGTTCTTTTTTTTTATTTTAATAACGTGTCACACTGCCCTCTAGTGTTTGGTCTGAATGGAAACAAAACAGTCATGAAGTAACATTTACTTGGCGTCACATGGTTGAATAAAATACCCAGAGTTATGATATTCTTGGGAAGCCCATCTGAGCATCAGAGGAGCCCTGCGGACAGCCTCATCCTGTGATGCTCATTCCCGTGCGCGCCAGTGCGTTCTTGCAGTGGGATAAGCTGCATCCCGTGCCTGACTACGGCAGCATGTGATCGGCTTGTGATGCCGAGACGTGTGTGGGTGACCTTCTGCACTGAGCCCGACTGTAACCGTGGAGTCTGCACAACCTGGAGAGGCAAAAGAGGGTTAATCTCTCTCTCTCTCTCTCTCTCTCTCTCTCTCTCTCTCTCTCTCTCTCTCTCTCTCTCTCTCTCTCTCTCTCTCTCTCTCTCTCTCTCTCTCTCTCTCTCTCTCTCTCTCTCTCTCTCTCTCTCTCTCTCTCTCTCTTTGCACATATTGTACATTCTTGTTCGGGCGGATGATGGTCACGTTGTACCATGTGGTTGACATAACACTTTCTTAAGGACTTATTGAAATCTGTAATAACCTGTTTAAAAAAATGTAATTTTAGATGAAAAAATGTCTAAATGAAATCTTTATATATGGTAATATATGACTTTCACCATATTTAGCTATATATATAAATTAGGTTACTTTAATCCAATGGTCACTTTATTGCTTCTTGAGTTCCTACCTGAGTCCTCCTACACATCCAATTAAAATGTATCCAACGTAAAAGTGGACAGAGTAAGACAAGTGACAAAAAACAAAACATATCAAATCAAACAAGCCAAATATAGGTTTAGATAATTCCCTCAGAAAAGCACTTATGTGAAAGCTATTAAAGTAAGAACCATGTATGACAACAATTGAGTACCGGTTAAATTTTTTCTATCAAGAATAAATCACATTGAGAAAATAATTTAATAAGAACAGGTGAAAATATCTTATTCTAACTTCATGGGCAGCAGTGTATACTATACACTGTATAGTATTGTCTGAAAATATTAGGATACCTTTAGCTTGTGATTTTTCAAATGAACATACATAAAGCTGTGGAAAAAAATAAGAGACCACTGCAATTTCTTGTTAAATGCATATGACAACCATTCCATTCCCGTCTGTTGAATTCCAGAAAATTCCAGAAAAGGACAAAGACCAAAAATGCCCCTGCAAGATGTGTAATATAAAATAATATTACTAAACCCATAAAGACCCAGTGTTATTTTAGTTGGTAGTTCTCAAAAGAAATATTTTCTATATTTACCCTTTATTAAATTATTTATCACATTAAACAGCTAAAACACATCAGTGGTAACATCTCAGGATTCAGACAAGATAGAATCTGGTGGGTTTTTTTCATTCACATCGTCTCACCTTCAGACATCAGATGGGTCAACATCTATGTCTCCATCATGTCACATTTTGACGCCATATCAATCATTGGTGAATGTCTATTTTTAAACAGAACTTTGATATTATTCCCCCACTGTCTTTTACACCTTTGTGAAAATTATCATCTATTTTCAGAATATATAATTTCCTCTTTTCATATCTTGCACTAGTCTAGAAAACCCTCTGTTGGTACATTTTCCTCTGTCAGTGTCAGTGCTTTTTGCAGATGACTTGCTCTTTTCTGTGTTTTTGAGTCACATGTTGCAGTGGGTGAACTCATAATATTAAATATTAGTCTATATTAAAGTACAAGTTTTTGACTAGTGCATCAGTCAGCAGCATGACAGCACACACTGATACTAAATGACAGAAAGTAGGGTATGACTTTGTCGTAGATATTGGTTTTGTGATGCAAATAAATCACTCTTTCGAACAAATGTTGTTTTAAGAAGAAAAAATGTTTCATTTTAGTTTCCCCGCAAACTTACTGTACTACTTTCCCTTTGACCGAAACCGAACCAGAACTCGGCTCACAGGACACGGTCAGGACACACGGTGTTGGCTAGAAGATGCCATACAAACTAATGTTCAAAATCTCAAATTATCCTTTTAAACTGTGGTTCAATAACCATATTTTGAATAAAAACTGTTGCAATTGTAGTCTGGTCCTCTTAATGTTTATGTGTAATGTCATGCATTATGGAAAGATGTAAAGATCTATGTCTGATGTATGCCTTGGTTCTTCCAAATTAATAAATGTTTAATAGATTGTCTGGACAAATCAGTTTAATATGAATGATCATATTGTAACTTTTTGTTTAATTGTTACTATAATTCTATTACTGTTTCATCATCATCTGAAAGTAAGTCCCCATAACACCTTTCCATATTGAGAGGTTTCAATTGTTCTTCCAATAAAATATTGACTAAATAAACTTAACACTAATTAGAGAGGAACCTGTGACTTTGGCTGAGCTGAAAATATGGCACAGTTATCCAAGAATGAAATCAAATGAACGCATAGACTTTCTAACTTTCTTATTCTAATGCAGACTCGCTCACACACTAATCCCAGACATGGAGCTACCAAGAGGAGGGGTGGTGGATTTGGAGGCAGGGGTGCACATAATTCTGCCTGAGGTATTGGAGAACAGAGGTCAGCTGGTCTTAAGACAAAATAAAAGAGGAATAAGGAATATCCTGAGCATGTGATGTAAGTGTACAGGCTTGTGTAAGTGTGTGTGTGTGTGTTGTACTGAGTGCCTGAGATCACACTCTTTCTCAGAGGGCTGGCCCTAAACCGGCTTAATGAGTTGGGGGAGAACAGGAGACTATTGGTTGAGTTTAAGAAGAAGGAGAGTAAGCAGAGGTCGGGGTTCTGTGGTCGCAAAGTAGAGGGATAAAAGCATCTAAATGCAGGTGCCTGTGGAGGGCACAGTTTTGTCTGTGTAAGTTTGGAGTAGGTTGAAAGTGCAGGTGTGTTTTTGTCAGCTTCTGGAGCTTAGAAGAAACAAGTAAAACAGCTCAGTTCATTTTTTAAATCCTTGCAACCTTTTATCTGTAAATCATCTTATCGCTGGTTCTTTTACTGCTGCTTGGTGAGACGTCCAGTTCACAGGTTGTGCTTTTTGTGAACACTAGAGGGGCTTTAACTGTCCATCATGAGGAGCCTGTGTGTGTCTGTAGTTCTACTGCAGATCCTGGGGTCTTGTATGTGCCAGTTCCCTCGTCCATGTGCCACCTCAGAGGGACTACGGACCAAAGAGTGCTGCCCTGTGTGGGATGGTGACGGATCAGCATGTGGGGCCATGTCAGGCCGAGGCTTCTGTACTGAGGTGGTGGTCTCAGAAGAGCCCCATGGACCCCAGTACCCACACAGTGGGATTGACGACAGAGAACGCTGGCCTTTAGCTTTTTTCAACCGGACTTGTCGTTGTGCTGGAAACTATGGGGGCTTTGACTGTGGGGAATGCAGGTTTGGTTACTGGGGCTCAAACTGCGCTGAGTACAGAGAGTCAGTTCGCAGAAATATCCTGACCCTGTCGACCTCTGAGCAGCAGAAGTTCCTCTCCTACCTGAACTTAGCAAAGAACACCGTCAGTCGAGACTATGTCATCGTCACAGGCACAAGAGCTGAAATGGGTGAAAATGGAGAAAATCCCATGTTCTCTGACATAAACACCTATGACCTGTTTGTCTGGATACATTACTACGTGTCCAGAGACGCTTTCCTGGGAGGACCGGGGAATGTTTGGACAGATATCGACTTTGCCCATGAGTCTTCAGCCTTTCTACCCTGGCACAGAGTCTACCTGCTTCACTGGGAGAATGAGATAAGAAAGCTGACAGGAGATTTTAATTTCACCATTCCATACTGGGACTGGAGAGATGCCCAGACCTGTGAGGTGTGCACTGATGCTCTGATGGGCGGACGTAACTCCCTCAACCCTAACCTCATCAGCCCTGCATCCATTTTCTCTTCATGGAAGGTAAGACAGTCTGATTGTCTCCTTCTGAGTTCTTCAATCTGCGTAAACTGAACAATTGTCCTTTGTCTATTAGTACGAGACTTTGACTTTTCATTCTCAAACATCCAACTGCACAGAGTGAAAATTGAGAAGAACTTGTAAAACTCTTTAAATTGTAATAGTTTACTTGACAAAACTGTTAAATAAGCCACAACAGTATGTTTGGGCTGTATTCGGAATTAAATATATTAGATATTTGCAGGTTTGTTCCCTCTGTGTGTCCTATCAATTTTCATCTCCTGTACAAAAAACATTTTACTGAACAACTCACAGTGGTTGACTATGTGTACATGTTTGTGTCTGTATGTTTAGGTGATTTGTACTCAATTAGAGGAATACAACAATCAAGAGGTACTGTGCAATGCCACAGGGGAGGGTCCACTCTTACGTAATCCTGGAAATCATGATCCCAACCGCATGGTACGACTCCCCACGACAGCTGATGTGGACTTCGTAGTGGGCCTCCCTGAATATGAGACAGGACCTATGGACAGATTTGCCAACATGAGCTTCAGAAATGTCCTTGAGGGTAGGAGGAGAACTGTAGTGCGTTGGACATGAAGTGAATTTTTTTATTTTTATTTTTTTTTTTTTATCAAAATCTTACCCTGTGTATTTTTCTCATTTCTGTTCCAAATATCTTGTCACACTTAAAATGAGACATAATCACCTAATGCAAAACTTTTCACACTGTAAACCCAAAAAAGTTAGTAGAACTAAAAAAAATTAAGGCAATTGATTGCCTCAATTATTTTAAGTTGATGAATTAAAAAAAATAAAATTTTCCAGAACTTAAAAATTAGATGGCATGCAACTTAAACCTTCTGATAACAGGTGAATTAAAAATGCTCATTTAGCTCAACTCAAATATATGCAGTTAATTTGACTCATAGTTTCCTATTAAAGCATATGTTTTCAGTTCTAAAGACTTAGAAATGAGAGTTTTCAAACCACTGGAATAAGTAAATATTTAGACAATTTGCCTGAATAAATGGACTGCACTTATATAGTTCTTTTCCACCTTCATGGTGCTCAAAGTACTTTACATTAGCCTCACATTCACCCATTCACACACACTCACACACCAGTAGATTTCTAAGGTTCTGTCAGTCCTACTGGGAGACTAAGTCAGGGTTCAGTGTCGTTGTCCAAGGACACTTTGACATGTGGACAGCTGGAGCTGGGATGCGAACAGCTGACCCTTCAGTCATTGGACGACCCGCTCTAGCAACTGAACCACAGCCACCCCTGAATAAAATGACTGTGTTTTATGATTGTAATTTTTTGGTGTGATAGATATTGGTGGTTATTTGGAGTGCTCTGTAATTGTATTTCAGCATCTCCTGATGTTGTTAATTCAGTGTAAAGTGGTTCATATCATCAGTATCTAAAGAATAACTTATTCTAAATGTTCGGGTTTACAGTGCACTTGTTTATATTTAGAATTTTGCAGGACCCAGTACTTAGTCACAGCAGCCATGGCTCAGTTGGTAGAGCAGGTCAGTCTGTTGTGTCCTTGAGCAAGACACTTCACACTCCTTGCCTCCAGTGTCACTCACACTGGTGTATGAATGAGTATGAATGTTGGGTGGTGGTCAGAGGGGCCATAGGCGCGAAATGGCAGCCACGCTTCTGTCAGTCTGCCCCAGGGCAACTGTGACTACATATGTAGTTTACCACCACCAGAGGGAGCATGTAAGAGTGAATGAATAATGGGTCACTAATGTGAAGGGCTTTGGGTGCCTTGAAAAGTGCTATATAAATCTAATCCATTATTATTATTATTATTATTATTATTATTATTATTATTATTATTATTATTATTATTATTATTATTATTATTATTATTATTATTATTATTATTATTATTATTATTATTATTATGTGGTTTTCATGGCTTTTCCATTTCATCCAGTTCACATTTGTTTTCTCTGTCACTGTTTCCATATTCTGTGTATTCTTTCATTCTTTTACAGGTTTTGCCAGTCCTACCACAGGTATGGCCATTCGAGGTCAGAGTACCATGCATAATTCTGTGCATATCTTCATGAATGGCTCCATGTCCTCAGTGCAGGGTTCAGCCAATGACCCTTTATTCCTCCTGCATCATGCTTTCATTGACAGGTACACACCAGTGCACATCTGTCTACCAATGATGAACAGAAAATACACTACTGATATAAAAAGCATCCAGTCATGTAGATGATTTATCGCTTTTTACTGTTTGTGTAATTAAACAAAACAAAATAATTTATAAATGTTGATCACATACAGGGAAGAGTAAAGCCTTGTGTCCACCATCACACAAATGACAAAAAACTTGTCAAAAAGTAGGAGTCATCATTGAACTTGAGCAAGGCCTTCATGAGAGGCATGTGTGATGTGAATGTGGTGATCCTCCATCAAAGCTGTCAAACGTTATTGAGAGTACAGTGTTCCCAGATGGATGGATGTACGGACAGAAAAACAGCATTTCTATGTTCCCCCACTGGGGTGACAGTGGACAATAGAAGGTGTATGACTGATATAACATTGAATAACATTTTTTAAAGTGAACATCAATGCAGAAAAGAGGAAATGAAAGGTTTTCCTCACTCTTTCCACATCTTGACTTGTTCTTATCACTGTCCTCCATTGTCTTTTCTAGTATCTTTGAGCGCTGGCTGAGGACCCACGAGCCTCCACGGACCCTCTACCCACAATCCAATGCTCCCATTGGCCACAACGATGGTTACTACATGGTACCATTCCTGTCTCTTTACAGAAATGGAGACTATTTCCTGTCCACCAAGGCCCTAGGATATGAATACGCTTATCTGCTTGACCCTGGTCAGTGCAAACACATTTAGTGAATCATTCATCTGTTTTGTTGTTGTTTTTTTTTCCTGAGGATAAATTCTCTTCTTCTTTACTCAGGTCAGAGGTTTGTCCAGGAGTTCCTGACACCTTACCTACAGCAGGTTCAGGAGATCTGGCCATGGCTCCTCGGGGCAGGGCTCCTCGGTGCAGTGATTGCTGCACTTATTGCTACAGTGATTGTTGTTGCGAGAAGGAACTGGAAGCGCAGCCAGAGAAGAAAGAGAGCATCAAGCTATGGAGAGAGACAACCGCTACTGCACAGCAGCTCAGAGGATGGTTCAGCTTCATATCAGACCAATCTGTAGCACAGCTGAGTTTAAGGGTGTTTACTGAGGTCTCTGACTCTGGAGAAGTTGTACTGGACACATATCTACTGTGCAGACTTCTCCTGTCAACCAAATACACAAAGAATCTAAAAATAGTATTTCAGAAATAAAAATTATTTCTGGAAGCACTGCAAAACTCAGATTTCATGAATTATTATTTAAAATGCACGTGCGAGCACACACACACACACACACACACACACACAAAATAACAGCCACAAAAATCTTTCAAGTTTTTTTTTGTCTTCTTATCAACACAAACTGATTTCTAAAATACATTTGCTGTACTTACATAGATTGTGCAAAACAAACATTTTGTGATGCTGGGTTACATAAATAAACTATTTGGATGATGGCAGAAGTTACATAGATTTTCAGTTACATACTACCAGGTCAAAAAATACATTTAAAATGAAGGTGGCCTTTTAAGGTTACACCATTGGCAGGAACTTAATCAGGAGATTGTCCCTAATATTTTAGCATTCGCTAACAGGCACAGCACACACATTATCAGTGCACTGACAAAGCAACAAATGTGATCTTATTCCTATCTTGACAACATTTTATGAACTTTGGTTTATTTATTTGTTCATATGGTGCTGGATTCAACTATGATTCTGTTTACAAGGCCCACTGTACCATCTTGCACTATAGCCTAAGTATTTAAAAAAAAAGCACATGAAGAGGTATCTTATAGTCAGGCAGATTTGGTTTTGAGTCACATTGTTTGCTTACGTGTGCTGAAAAAAACAGTGTCTGAACAGAAGAAAGCAATTCTGTCATATTCCTATAATGTCTCTACTTAAGTGTTTTTGACTGAACTTATTGGTGAGTCTGTCTGTCTGTCTGTCTGTCTGTCTGTCTGTCTGTCTGTCTATCTATCTATCTATCTATCTATCTATCTATCTATCTATCTATCTATCTATCTATCTATCTGTGTCTTTGTTAAGAGCAGGTTTAGCTCAGGAACAATTAAATGTGGGACCATCTACCTGTTAACAGCTTTCCTTAAGATGTACAGTAATCTGACTTTGATTTTCCGAAAAGTGATTAACATTGATAAAATATCCAGCACACTCTTGTGTGTTACTAGTGGTCCACTCATGAATATTTAATGGATTAGAAAATGTGTTTCATATCATGGAAACAAATGTGAATCATGAGTTTGTACACGCTGCATTAAAACCAAGCAAAATCCAAAGCATATGTGATTTTTTTTTAATCATTTCAGGGCTTATTTTTTCTGCAAACACATTGAAAAGCTTTGTCTAAAACCATACACTCATATTTTCTTATATTGTGATGTCTGTGGGTAAGGGTTTATGACTTTTTACCGGTTTCCTTAGACCTCACATTAATGTCACTGTACATTCTATCAAACTCAAACTATACTTACTATACTTTACCCATATGCTATATAAATAAGTATTTAAATTAAAATAATAAACGTGCACTGCTAAGTGATTATGGTAGTCTTTGGTCAGGAACAAAACAGTATGATTGGCTAAGCTGTAAACCTGTAACAAAATGCCTCACATTCATCAGAGTAAAAGTAAGTTCCACTTCCAGCAAGTACATTTTTAAAAAATGAATAAATTACTTTTCTTTAGATCTTGCTTTGCTCTTAAGAAAGATAATCCTGAAAACACACAACATACAGTGAAACTTGAAATGCTAAATAAAGCACATCTAATTGTTGTTTCAGTGACAAAATCCAAAAAGTATAAAAATGTTTATTGTTTGTTTGAAAGCTGACATTTCTTCTTTGTCAGTGACTTTACTTCTAAGGACACTTACATTTGTTATGAAATTACCAGAGCCCTGCATTTGCTTTTTTATGAAACACAAAATATAGTAAAGCTATAAATAGATTAATGTAATCAGATGTGTTCTGACACCTGTTGGAGGTTGAATGAAGTCGACTGCAGCATGGCACTCAGCTCTGTGGTGGCCATTTTGATTTACCCGTGTGGGTTCAGTCTAGTGTTTCTTACATGAGTTGTCTGGTTACAGTGACATTTCGGCTGTTGAAAGATGAATTCCCACTGTGTAACATTATTATCTTGTTGTGTTTGTGGTCATGGTTTTGAAGACTGTGTTGGACTTTTTTCGCATTTGACTCCCAACATGAAAACACATTTTTCTCCACAGAGGGGTGCTCCGGGGAAAAGATAAGTGGAGAATCAGTGCAGTGAAGCGTGCCTCCTCTATATGCTTGGACTGTCTTGTTTTTCTAAGAGGATGATCAGATCAAACAGTGAGGCTGAAGCTTGTTGAGTCGGCTGGTTAGGAAGGCCTGTAAAGAGCGATAGTCTCTGTGTTGCAAGCCCAGGCCTTGCCTTGCTTCACCTTCACTGACAAGGGGCCAGCGTGAATATGAAGTATAAATAATATACCAGACATTTCAAGTAACCAAAATTGGCCCAAGGACATCAAGCACCAAAGTGGATGTTATTCCTCTCAAAATGTTCTTTGTCTTTTGTTTGTTTTTTTAGTTTGTTTGAACTGGCTGAGCTCAGTCAGCTAAAAGATTCCTGGTTGAACTCAAAGGTGGTTCCAGAAGAACAGGTTGAGTTACACAGTCGTTGGAGAGTCCTGGAAATGCCTTTAGGTCCACAGCAGAACACCCCCACTCGCTTTCTGAAACACACACACACACACACTCTCACTGTAGTAACAATCACATTACATTAATCCACTTTCTACAGCTAAAGAAGTGGATTAATACATGACTCTACTCACTGTTTATTGGCTCGTCCAATCTCATCAAGCAGCACCTTCCACCTGGGTCGACCAACCTGCAGCCTCGATGCCAGAGGTCCATACTTCTCCTCAGACATGCTCTGCAGCCAAATGGGAATGGGAAAAAACTCTACTTAAGTAACACTCAATGGGCTCAACACACAGCTCCACTACTGAAGTTACGACATCTTAGGTGGGAAGTTATTACATGATTTTTACATGTACTAGGGAGGAAAATGTAACTGATATCATAATTAGGCCTGACAATCATGTTGATTGCAATGAGCTTACACAAATGTTGCCCCAGTAATATCAAGGAGAATAAAGGAGAGTTTTTACACTGTTATTACATGATCACAACACCAGGGCAAATGCAAAAGATGAACACTCCCCGTCGGGGAATTGAACCCCGGTCTCCCGCGTGACAGGCGGGGATACTCACCACTATACTAACGAGGAGATGCTGCATTAATGTAACAGTTACAAGAGTGAAAAGTGTGCGTGTTACCTAAATACATAGGTCATTGCTTGATCAATGTACTAATGACTTTTGACTGAGGACATGTACTACGAAGTGAAAATGATTGTCTATATATTTGAACCCTGCGCTGAACTGGCAATTCATACCGCCCTTTGCCTGTTACAGTTGGGATGGGCCCCCAGTGACCCACGTGACCCAAGTGAGGATAAAGCAGATTCAGAAAATGAGTGAGACAAATGTACTACAATGGAAAATATAGCCGATAATGTCATTACAGCTGCTTCCCACAGTAATATCTGTGTAATATATGTATGAATGTATGTATTATTACATGATCATAAGCAAAGAGCATGACCTCTCCCCGTCGGGGAATTGAACCCCGGTCTCCCGCGTGACAGGCGGGGATACTCACCACTATACTAACGAGGAGATGCCATATTACACTTACAGTTATTAGAGGGAAAAGTGTGGGTGCTACTTTAATTCCATATGGTCATTGTTTGATCACAAAGACCTTTGATAGGGAAGAGTCAAAACATAGTCATGACAAGTACAAGAGTAGAAAATGAAGCTGATCAAATAATTACAGCTGACGATCATGTTGATTGGAATGAGCTTAGATAATTTTTCCCCAGTAATATCTGTGTAAGTCGCAAGTCCCACAGGATTCAGATGTGAGTTGAAATGTGGTGGACGGAAGAACACTTTCCGGGTGTTACTCGGGGGCCTGAGTCCTTCTGACCGAGGCTCACCGGGGTCCAGTCTTCTCGAAGTTTGGGAAAGCAGCAGTGAAATACTGCCATGAGACCGATAGTCAACAAATACCCTTGTTGAAAAGAAAAGAACTTTGAAGAGAAAGTTCAAGAGGGTGTGAAGCTGGGTGGGGTCCGTGCAGTCTCCCTCAGCAGTCAGGGTCGGCTGCTCAGTGCTGGGAGGATCCCCTCGCGGGACCTCCCCCGTCTCACGTATATATGATAGTCAAAATGGATAATTTATAGCTTTTATTTTAAACACATTTTTATTTTGCGAGACAGGCAGCTAATCACTGCTCCCTCAATGTGCACTCCCCCTGCCGCCCGCAGTGAGCTTTCAACATTTGTCCTGCGCCACGCTGCATTGCATTGCAAGGCTCTACTGTGTATGTATTTTTCATTTTTATTGTGTCTGTATATAGTTGTCACAACAACAACTTAAGCATTCATAATTAATGTTTCTCAAGACATCAGTTGGGGTTCATACCTGCTATTTCATGTGCAGTTTCAAAAAAACAAAAAACACAATCTCCTTTATCGTGATCGTTTGGGTTTAACAACTATCTGTGTCCAGCCTAAGGAGAATGAAAGGGAGTTATTACACTGCTATTACATGATCATAAGTAAAGTCTGACACCAGGGCAAAAGGAAAACATGAATTCTCCCCGTCGGGGAATTGAACCCCGGTCTCCCGCGTGACAGGCGGGGATACTCACCACTATACTAACGAGGAGGTGCCATAATACATTTACAGACACTAGAGGGTAGGGTTGTCACGATACTAAAATTTCCAACTCGATACCGATACTAAGGATAATACTCGATACTCGATACTATTTCGATACTGGAGATGTGAGGGATTCCTCTTAAAATTTCCTCCATGGACTGCTAAAAAAAAGGTAGTGAGTGCGGGTGCAGAATAAATGCATGCCTATCTCTTGTCAAGTTAAGGTAGGCCTATCTTTTTGCTCAAGCCCTTCTGCAGTGCTAACTGCAAGCCTCTTTATGGTCGAGTGATTATGTGCGCGGGCGGCAGCGTATTGCATCATGTGACCACCGCGGACCCCTTGCGGGACTAGCACGTCAAAAATTATAGGCTGACATGCTCACGGTGGCCTCCGTGGTGGTAACGTGATACAATGCGCTACCACCTGGCTGCCGCCGGCGCGCATAATCGTTCGACTATATCGAGGCCTTTAAAAGCAAAGTTGCATCAGATGGTCGCAATCACAGACCTATAGAAATAGTGTATAGGTCTGTGGTCGCACTGGCATCATCCCGTGTGCTGTCAGAGGCAGCTGGAGAAAAAAAGAGACTTTAACTTCCAAGCCGGCATTACGGCTGTGCCAGAGCTGACGGCGTTGATGCCTGTTTAGAATTCTTAATGTTACCCGCTACAAAAAAGCGGCGACGCGCCATAAAAACAAAAATCGATTTTCCAGCAACTTAGTATCTAATTGGATACCAAGGGTCAATATCGATTTAGTATCTAAAATCGATTTTTTTGACAACCCTACTAGAGGGGAAAATGTAGGTGTGTTTGTGTTTGTTGATTGTCACTTTACTACTACTCCACACTCCACATATTTTACCTGATTGCCCTATCTCTTATCATTGTGAAAACACATTGTTGGTGACTGTGACCTTTGACCTACATTCACCACAATTTACTGGGATTTATTTTAGACCACCTTGGACCTTTTCTGAAAATGTAATTGAAATTGGTCCAGTAGTTTTCCTGTGAAATTGCTGACAGCCAAATAAACAGACAAGCTGAACCAAAAAGTTCACAAAATAGCATATAAAAGCATGTTAATTATTTAGTACCTGCAAAATCTTACTAAAACCAACTTTAGACTGCTAAAAAAAATCAACATTTGTACAGTTTCAGCATTCATAATTAATATTTGTCAATGGATCAGGCAGAATTCATACCTGCAATTTCTTGTGCATGTAAAAAAAATTGCAAGGACCTCCTTTTTCATGATGGTTTGGGTTAGAGGTCTGTGTGGGACACAATTTTGCAGTCCCGTGCCCACCCACTCCCGCATTGTGCAGTCCCGCTCGTTCCCGCAAAGAATTGTGATTTTCAGTCCCGCTCCCACCCGCACCTGCCATATTTTGTCCCGCAGGATTCTGACGTGAGTTAAAATGTGGCATATGGAAGACCGCTTGTGTCACTTGGGGGCCTGAGTCCATCTGAGTGAGGTTCAGCTCAGCTCGTGGATGGCATAAGTGCGGTAATGGCCCCCATCGCACCAGGGTCCAGTCTTCTCGGAGTCTGGTTGTTTGTTAATGCATCCCAAAGCGGCTAGTAAACTAAGGCTAAATACCAGGAGGAGACCGATAGTCAACAAGTATTTTAAGGGAAAGTTGAAAAGAACTTTGAAGAGAGAGTTCAGGAGGACGTGAAACCGTTGAGGGGTAAACGGGTGGGGTCTACGCAGTCCGCAGATTCAATCTTGGTGGGTCGCAGGGTCGGCTGCTCGGTGCTGGGAGGATCCCCTCACGGGACCTCCCCCCATCTCATGTGTATATGACAGTAAAAATGTTATCATTGATAACTTTTATTTTAAGCATATTTTATTTACCGTAATTTCCGGACTATAGAGCGCACCTGATTATAAGCCGCACCCACCACATTTTAAGAGGAAAACCGATTTTGTACATACACAAGCCGCACCTGTATATAAGCCGCATGTGCCCACATTAAAACATGTAACACAAACACAAAATTAACCCAAACCCGACTTCAAGTCCCGCCAATCAAACTAAATGTCCTTCATTAAAGTCCACAGTCCAAAAATCACAGCCGGAAAATGATACTTAAGGTTTGATGCAGACCTGCAGAGTCTGGGTCCCGTTGAAAGTAATCCAAGGAGAAAAAAAAGTGTATATTTCCAAAGGTAAGGGAGGGAAAAATATATATCCACTATTGTCCACCGCGTCCACAAACAGGTGGCTGGTCGCCTCCTCGCCTCATCTATCGCAGAGTCAGCGATAACTTTAATCTTTCGCAGAGAGTTCAGGTCAAACTCCTCCGTGCCAACGTGCAAAAAAAATCCACAGGGTCTGGTCGAGCCTCTGTCTTCTCTCACACACCGCCGCGGGTTTTTCTTTAAGCAACTTTTTACCCCCTCTTCACCTTTTTTTGTCTGTCCCTCACCTTTACCGGTCCCTACGTAAACCCGTCACCCCGCGTTTGTTCCGCCCCTCCTTTTTCATTCAGTCTTCCTCGACGCATATATTCCACCGGTCTAAATCTTACCTTTTCTACTCGAGCACCGCTGGCGGCCGTTAGAAAAATTACATAAATTGGCCGCATCACTGAATAAGCCGCAGGGTTGAAAGTTTGGGAAAAAAGTAGCGGCTTATAGTCCGGAATTTACGGTATATTTTGCGAGACTGCAGCTTATCAGTGCTCCCCCAATGTGCACTCCCCCTCCTGCCTGCAGTGAGCTTTCAAAATTTGTCCTGCACCGTACTGCTTTTGTTGGTTCCCACAGGAGTGCACGGCTCTAATTTGGGTGTAACAACTATCTGTGGCCAGCTCAAGGAGAATGAATGGGAGTTATTACACTGCTATTACATGATCACAAGTAAAGTCTGACACCAGGGCAAAAGCAAAACATGAAAACTCCCCGTCTGGGAATTGAACCCCGGTCTCCCGCGTGACAGGCGGGGATACTCACCACTATACTAACGAGGAGGTGCTACATTACACTTACAGTCACTAGAGGGGAAAGTGTGGGTGCTACTTTAATTCCATACAGTTATTACATAAGTGTTTGATCACTATGACATTTGATAGAGTAGAAGCATAATCTTTAGTGGTGAGTATTATAATCCTTTAATTTTACTACATGCATGCTCTGTATGCTTCCTGGTAACCAAAACAAGAACAAAGTTCATTCATGTTTGTATACATATGTGAGTGTGTATGGATAATTCTCGTGTGAACCTTATTGTGGATTTTTCGTGCACTGATGTTTAGCCTCTTTTTGCCTCACCCTTGTTGGTGCCTCATTCCACCTTGGACCCTCGACGTGACCCTGTTCTGCGCATCGGTAACTGTTTTTATATTTTATCTTGGTTGGACTACCTGTTATCAACCCCTGCCTGCCTCCTTTGTGATCTCCTCTCAGTGACCCGTCCCTACAGATGGCGGGTCCGGGAGAGCTTAGACACTTCTTTATTAAATTATTTGTTAATAAAAACTGTAAACCTTATTTCAAGTCCTGCATTTGGGTCCATTAAAACTCTCAGATTGTGTCAGTTTCTTTGAACTACCAACAAAACTATAGTCAAATACAATCTTTCTCTCCTTATGAATAAAGAAATAAAAGCATTTTGGACCTGTGTAAAAGGAAGATGGACAACTGAAGCTCTGTTTTCAGTCCATTAACTCAATTAGTTTTTATCAGTTGGTTTAAAACAGTGGTTGACTGGTATTTTAGTCCATATCTATTAGTGTCCTGTTTATCTTTCTTTTTTTTTCTGCCAATCCAGCTCCAGTTCCAGTGTATTCCTAAATAAAGGAAATTGTCATGTAATTTAGATGTTATGATAAAGGACAGATCTTACACCTCACTTCTTCGGTTTAATTGTCACTGAACATTGGTCGTTGTTGTGGTGTCATAAATATGCAATAAAGCAGTTCAGTCCTGTCTAGTGCAGCCAGGGAAGCTGGAAATAGCATTTGGAAGTAACCTATTTTAGTGCTGATAATTTATTTTTTAATAGCAGACTACAACATGCACAAAATATATAAATGAGACTTTTTCAAGATCATACAAATAGTCTGGTCAACACTTTTAAATAGCATGGATTTCTGCAACTGTGAAAATCATTCAAGAGTGGACTGGAAGTACATGTTCTCCATTTTCACATAAAGTCAAAAAACATGCGCTTACACTTCCTGTCCTTTTACAGACAATAGTATCCCTGAGCAGACTTTGACTTGAGTTGCTTGTTGCTTTATATAAAGACACTACAGTTCATTGAACACTTCTGAACAATAGGTCAGTAGAGTGGAAAAGTTCTCAGGAATGGGGACCCAAGTAAAAAGAAATAGACAAATGAATTACAATACAGCCGTCACTGTGCTCACTGTGACTGACCTGTGAGTTATCACATGGCTGCTTGTAAACACAGGCAGTGGGGAAAGGCATGAAAAGAATGCCTCTCCCCGTCGGGGAATCGAACCCCGGTCTCCCGCGTGACAGGCGGGGATACTCACCACTATACTAACGAGGAGTAATAGCTAATGCTTTACACAACACAAAAAATTTCTTTGCTGACATGATAAGGCCTTACAATACAGGGTAATTTACCTTGTCACATTCACCCTTTTAGACTACGTACTTAACTAACTTTTAAAATTTGAAAACTAATAACCCTTCTCCTTACAATCAAACCATTAATAATTATACATATAAACTATCAGGAAAATATTTTTTTACAGAGCTGCTTATGAATATCAGTGTTTAGAGGTTACTGTGTTATTATTAGTGTCTTTCGTCAAGTTAGGCTTTACGCATTTGTTAACAGAAGTGTGATTAAGCATATCATTCACTTAATACAATGGAATGGTATAATGGAATTGGTAGAGAAACAGAGACCATTTATATCCTCTTCACAACTAGCAATGCATCTTTGCCTCTGTAGGGGACAAAAGTGTCATCGTTTTACTTAAAAAATACTGACCAATGCAAAAGACATTCCATTAAAAAAATAAGCAAACAAATGAATAAATAAATACAAATCATTTAATAAAAAAGTTAATTAAAAAATACAACTGAAAAAACTATTACATTATGCTTTTCTCCCAATCAGCACACTTGCTTAATGTAAAACGGCAACAACTTTCAGTTTCACAGGTCTCGGGGAGATAAACAAGAGTAAATGCCACAGTTGAGTGTCTGAATTGACATCTGAAGAGCTGAAAGTTCAACATACTGTTCACCTTTTCTCTCCATGGTATGTACTGCTCTCTAGTGGTGGAAATCTAACAAATATTGATGCAATGGGGAAATGGAATGAGAAAAAAGGAAGTGTGTGTGTTACCCACCTGCAGCCTGTCTTCTTGGCTTATGTAGAGTTTCAGGTTAAAGTAGTCTGGTCTGTTCTCCTGCCAGAGCTGAAAGACAAACACAAACAGAACATTTGGTGTTGTTAATAAGACATTTATGTGTTTGGTGCAGAAAATTGATAGTAATTATGACAAGGATTGACCTTGGGGTGGAAGAGGTTAAGCCTTCTTTCAGAGTGCACAATAGACAAAAATCACAATAGACAAAATACAACAACCATGACCCATAAACATATACATTAGTAATTTAACTTTTGAATTTTTTCCAGGTCTGTTACTTTTACAGTAGCTTTGAAGACAATACTTACATGTATTTTATAATAACTTTGTATCAGTAATTTTGTTTGAGTGTTTTAAAAACTAAATGAGGGGATTAATTCATAAATACATGTCTCCATAAACAAATTAAATGGGAGCACAGGTGTTATGATAATGACACTTCCTCTCACCTTTACCCTTTGACCTTCCTTTTCCCCTTGAAACCTAGTAAAGCTTTTACCCTGAATAATGACACACAAACACAGGTGGCAACAACATTATCTTTCTTAAAGGGATTATCCGGAGTAAAAATAAGTTTAGCACATTTTTTAGATGATTGGGAGTCCATACATATAGTTGACATCAAAATCACAGTGATTTTTTCACCGACACAAAATGCTATTTTTAGAAATTTTCTAAAGTTCTAAACAGATATGTTCTAGAAATTCATAATTTTGTTGCATTCTTTTTAAAAAACATAGTCCAGTATTTCATTAGAAATTGAAACGAAGATGTATGCAAGAGCAAAGCTTAGCCTACAAACAGGTTGTTGTTTTCAAAAAAGAATGCAACAAAGTCAATTATTTCAGGCTTATACAGAGGTACATGGCTTGCCCAAATCACTTCCATGCTAACACAGTTTGGCTCAAAACTGGAAAATCTGAATTTCTCAATGTACATCCGAATGGTATGATTTTGATGTCAACTATATGTATGGACTCCCAATCATCTAAAAAATGAGCTCAACTTATTTTTACTCCAGATAATCCATTTAAACCACCATTGTCAAACACTGAAAGCAAAGATGTGCAGACCCCTTTAGGAGAAACATCTCAGGGAACAAACACAGCATCTAAAGTTGCTCACCTAACATCCAGATCAATACTGAGTCTAATCTATATTAAATAGATAATATAATATAGATTACAACACTTCAAGTCAAGTCAAGCAATCTTTATTATCAAGAGTGCATATATATACGCAGAACATGTGGAAAATGTGGTATCACCCACAGTGTGATGTGCAGTAAGAGAAAAAATTTGAATAAATGACATACAATAAAAAGGCAGCTCAACAACGGAGTAAAATGACAAAACAGAATACAAGTACTACATATTCGTGTATTCGTTTTCTGCTTTCACTGACAAAATCCCAGAGTGAACTTTGACTTAAGTTCCTTGTAAACATAGTCAGAGAGGGTAAAGGTATGAAAAGAATGCCTCACACCCATCGGGAAATTGAACCCCAGTCTCCTGTGTGGCAGGCAGGGATTCTCACCACAACACTAACAAGGAGTTTTAACAAAGTTATTACATATACAAGAGGGGAACGTGTGGGTGCTACTATAATTACTAACAAGAAGTTATTACATTATTATAACACAGGATGTAAAATTCCTTTGGTGACACGATAACATATTACAGCATGGGTTCATTTACCTTGTTATATTAGTCCTTTTTAAATACGTAGTCAATTATTATTTAAAACGTAAGTCACCACTATACTCACCACTATACCAACAAGAAAATATTACACTGCTATTAGATTATCATCATTAAGCCTGAAGCCAAGGTAAGAGCAAGAGCAACAGTAAAAAAAAAAAAGTCCTCCCGTCTTCTACATGACAGGCAGACACACTCACCGCTATACTAATGAGAAAGTGTTACACTATCATTGCATGTACTACAGTGGAAAATGTACCTTATATAGTAATTACACCTGAGAATTATGCTGTATTGAAATCAGTTAAGATCCAAAGTGTCCATTCCATTTCCAGGACAATCAAGGGAGAATGAAAAGGAGTTGTTGCACTGTTATTATAGTATCATAAGCAAATCCTGACACCAGGTTGTTTTCTGACTACGATGACATTGATGAACTGGCAATGAAGACAAAAAACTTTCTAACTCCATCAGGCATCTGAAACCACGGTCTTCTGCCAGAGGCTGGAAATTTGTTTAGCTAACACATGGTCAACTTTGTTTTCACGCCCAAAAAAGTTAACACCTATTTTTAGATGTAGCAGAGTTGTACTCTGTTGACTCTTTGAAGAGCTCATCGCCATGGAAATGGTCCAGCTGTGTCTATGAAACACATGGACACAATTAAGACTGTGGGAGGAGCTTTAACATGATTGACAGACAAACAGATCTGTTTCCTTTTGGTGAGTTCAGTGGTTTTAAAACTGCTGTAATTCGCTTATCTTTCACAGTACAGGGGGAAAAACTACATCTACTTGTCCCTCAGAACCTTCTGCCACTCATGATCAACTTTGTTTTCACCAATTATTTACAGTTTGCCCAAAAATTGCAGGAGTTTGGAGGTAGGATTTAGCATGTAGACAGGCTTTAGTCTAAGTCATCTCTGTGTGTGTCTGCGTGTGTAACTGCAGGATGGTTTACCAGACAACGGGGAAAGTCCCTTACTCACAGAAAATGGGAGGAGCTTGAACAGAAAATGGGAGGAGCTTTAATAGAACTGACTCAGTCCACAAACACTGACAAACAAATTCCACATATGAAGTGAACAGAAGCTATTTCTTCCTTTTACGTCACACCAGTCATGACTGGCACACAGGTTATATTTCCTTCAGGAAATGTATGGACTGTTATGTTGTGTGGACTGTATGTATACACTGTTATTACATGATCACAAGTAAAGTCCAACACCAGGGCAAATGCAAAAGATGAACACTCCCCGTCGGGGAATTGAACCCCGGTCTCCCGCGTGACAGGCGGGGATACTCACCACTATACTAACGAGGAGGTGCTGCATCACTCAAACTGTTACTAAAGCGAAAAGTGTGCGTGTTACTTAAATACATAGGTCATTGCTTGACCAATGTACTCATGACTTTTGATAGAAGACATGTACTACAAACTGAAAATGATTGTCTATATATTTCAACCCTGCGATGAACTGGCGATTCATACCGCCCTTTGCCCGTTATTGTTGGGATGGGCCCCCAGTGACCCCAGTGAGGATAAAGCAGATTCAGAAAATGAGTGAGACAAATGGAAAATATAGCTGATAAAGTCATTACAGCTGTTTCCCACAGTAATATCTGTGTAATATATGTATGCATGTATGTATTATTACATGATCATAAGCAAAGTCTGACATTAGGGCAAAAGCAAAACATGACCTCTCCCCGTCGGGGAATTGAACCCCGGTCTCCCGCGTGACAGGCGGGGATACTCACCACTATACTAACGAGGAGGTGCTACACCTCATCTACAGTTACTGGAGCGCAAAGTGTGGGTGCTACTTTAATTCCATATGGTTATTGTTTGATCACAAAGACCTTAGATAGGGAAGAGTCAAAACATAGTCATGACAAGTACAAGAGTGGAAAATGAAGCTGATCAAATAATTACAGCTGAGTATCATGTTGATTGGAATGAGCTTGGATCACCCCCCCCCCCCAGTAATACCTGTGTCTGTAGTTTTTGTTTTTATTATGTCTGTATATAGTTGTCATGATTTTTGTCTCGTCTCGTCTCGTCATCTGAAACCGTTTTATCCTCACTAGGGTCACAGGGGTCTGTGGGGGCCTAATCCAATGGGTGAAGGCGGGGTACACCCTGTATGAGTCACCAGTTCATTATAGGGCTGAACATTCATAAACAATCACTGTCACAGACACACCTATGGGTAATCAACAAATTCAATTATCAGTGCATGTCTTTGGATGGTGGGAGGAAATCACAATAACCGGAGAAAACCCACACAGACACAGGGAAAACATGCTAACTCCACACAGAAAGGTCTGGTTTTGGAATTGAACCAGGGTCATGATTTTTGTGTTTATATGTTTGTTATTACAGGATCATAAGTGAAGTCTCTCCATTGGGGATTTGAACCCTGGTCTCCCAGATGACAGGCAAGGATACTCACCACTATACTAAGAAGGAGGTGATCTATCAGGTGGTCTCCTAGATGCCTATTAGATGATCTGTCACTGCTGAAACAAAAAGCCAGTTTGTAGCCACGCCCTTAATCTTTTCCCCATACACTGGCACATACCTGCTGATCCTCCACCAGATGAGCAATAATTTTACATCAGTCTAAAGTAAATATCTGAAAAATGTCTAAGGATCAGCCTGTTTTTAAGAGTTGTCACTACCGAAACACATAATTTTGGCCAATCTACAAAATAGCATATAAAAGCATGTTACATGATCCAATCAGAAGGATCTCCTTGTTTATGATGATTTATGCTTAACCTCTATCCAGCCCAAGGAGAATGAAAGGGAATTATTACGTGATCATAAGTAAATTCTCCCCGTCGGGGATACTCACCACTATACTAACGAGGAGGTGCTACAACACACCTACAGTTACTGGGGTGGAAACTGTGGGTGGTACTTTAATTACATACAGTTATTACATAAGTGTTTGATCACTATAACTTGTGATAGGGTAGAAGCATAATCTTTAGTGGGAATTACTTTGAATGTACTACATGCTCCACATGCTTCCTGATGACCAGAACAAGAACAAGTTAATTTGTGCATGTGTGTGTGTGTGTGTGTGTGTGTGTGTGTGTGTGTGTGAGTGTGTTGTCTGTTTGCCAGCAACTTTATACAAAAACAATAATTAATGCTTCTCAACACATTGGTCAGGATTTGAACCTGCCATTTCACGTGTATTTTCAAAAAAACAAAAACATGATACTCATGTTTATTGTGATAGATTGGGCACTACCACTTTTTTCTGCTAGTGTCCCACTGACAGGTTGGGATATTCACAAGTATACTAATGAGGAGTTGGCATATTGTGATTACATGCACTAGAATGGATAATGCAGTGATCAGCATACTAATCAATTAAAAGTGTAACTGTGGTTCATACGAAAACAAACAAGCGATTCATAATATCAAGTAATTATGCATTAATGAAAACATACCACTATCATACCACATATTATAGGCCATTTATATTCTCTAATTGTCTCACTGTAAATACTGGACCTTTAAATGTAAACGGAACACAAATGTGGCAGTGTGGACAAGATGAAAACCTTGTCCTGTAAAGTAGGTGAGATTTTATGTCCAATGGATTTAAATCTGAGGGATTTTTATACTTGAGAACATTTTCCAAATATTTGTTCACTTAGCGCTGTAAGGAATCTGTTCTTACTAAAGTAACATTTATTTAAATAGTCATCCCAAATTGAACCCACTCTTCCATATCCACATACAAACCTTGCCTCTCTTTTTCACCTATTTTTCATTAACCATAAAATCCTTGTTGCTGACCTTATGATGCAGGGCACACAGCAGCTCAGCAAACCAGTAGAAGGACTGGAGCTCCCTGCAGACCCATACAAAGTACAACCTCTGCAGCCTGAAACCAGTCCAGTCATCACTGGGAGCACAAAAGAGAACACATGTTCAATATTTGTTAACATGTGAGAGTTTTGCTTAACTATGTCCTACAGAGTGAACGATGATAGACAGGTGCAGCTTCAAACTCACAGCAGAGCATGCAGCACACAGGCAAATGGTGTGACTCCTATCCCACCAGCCACACAAAGGCTGACGTCATAGTTGAACACTTCTTCTGATGGACTTCCAAATGGACCGTCCACATAAATGCTGAAAACAGACAAAATGCAGTGGACAAAATTACAAAAGTTATTTGAGGAATGAAACTGACAAATATATAAAACATCCAAGTAATATTTGCTCTTACCAATCAAATACAAACATGAACACCCTGCATTTGAACCCGATATCTGGACACAGGCCATATATTTATAAAGAGACAGTCAGAAATCCCCACATATGCACACACACACATTCATTAAGTGTTTTATAAGTATCACATTACCCATGAAACTCAAAATCAAGCCCAGTAAATGGTTGGTAATGCTGGCAGTCTTTGCACACCCTTAACACCTAACACTGAGCCAAAGGACCCTTGGCTTAAAGCAGCTGTCACATATTCAGTGTTGTGCTGTGTTACACTTACACTTATTAGAAAATGATCCATCATTGCCAACATGGGTGAGCCAAAAAGTAATATATTGGCTTCATGGCTTTGTAATTATTAGTTTCTGAAATGTAATGGTCACCCCCCTGTTTCCACATCACTACGCTGCAATTAATTTGCATGGAAAAGATACAGCAACACACAAAATGATTTATTTATTATTTTCTATCAAATATAAGATGACCTTTAAAGGGGACATATCATGACCACTTTTCACAAGTTAACACAGTTCCCTGGTGTCTCAGTGATGTGTCTGTGTCATGCTTTGGTCAAAATACCACGCTGATGAAGAGATACAGCAGCCTCTTCAACCTGGAGAAACAACCCTTTTTAAAACGCTTGGTTTTAGTGTCTCATGCTTTCTCATGCAAATGAGCCAGAGCTGAATCCACCCCTCTGTTCCGCATGATGTGAGGGGAGGAAAAAGAAAAAAAAAAGTTGAGGGAGACAAAAAAAAATCTAAGAAATAAAATCAGCTGGAAAGAATCAAAGTGGACTGAGTCCTGAGTTTTACAACCCTGATGCACGTTCGAATCCTGTGAAGTTACACTTCAGCCACACTTGCATTTGTCGAATTTCTGGTGGCAGTTCAAAAAGGAGAAATATAGTACTGCCTGGCACTTTGTGTGTATTTCCAACAGCAGGGAGACTCTGAACTAATGCCAAAAATATCCAAACCATGATTTTGATCCTCTATCCCCCTTAAAACACTGCAAACACTGAAGTCCAGTACCACAATCACAACTTCCTGCCACACTGCACTGTTTGCAACATTTCACACCCGACATATACATGTTACTCTGACTCAGAGTAACCAACCGGACTCACACTGGGACTAGCAATAGAGAATAATGGCGGATCTCTGAGTCCGAACAGAGTTGTCTGTGACAAGTAGGTAGGGTTAGCTGAGCTGGTGGGGTATGCAAATTAATCTACGCCTGAAATTTGCGAAGCTCAGCCAATCCAAAACTAAGCATTTTCATCCCCCTCCAACAACAAATGGATCAGGAGAAAAGGAGCGTGGATGTTTTTTTAAATATAATTTAAGGGTCTCTTCACACACAGACAGCACATATTTCTGTTGTAAAAACATCAAAAAGACCATTTTACATGATATGTCCCCTTTAAATAAAATGAAAGCTGCCTCCATAGTCTGATTGAAAATGACACATGAACTGAGAGGATGAGGTTTAATGGTTTGCTTCTCTCTGCTTTACTCACTCACAGAACAAACTCAAACATCACGTTTCCCTCTCACTATCTGCATCTATCTCTGTCAAACACAGAGCAGGAAGAGCAGAGGGGTCAGAGGTTTTGACCTCTGACCCCTCTGTGATTCTGAGCCTTCATGAGAAATTATGTCAGCCACATCACTCAGTCACACAGAAATACACACTTTGGGTATCTCCTCTGTTGCACCACAGGAAGGATCTCCACGTCTATCTTTGGTTGAGGAAGTAACAGCTGTGTGAAGCGCTCTGAGAGGAGAGGAGAGGAGAGGAGAGGAGAGGAGAGGAGAGGAGAGGAGAGGAGAGGAGAGGAGAGGAGAGGAGAGGAGAGGAGAGGAGAGGAGAGGAGAGGAGAGGAGAGGAGAGGAGAGGACAGGGGAGGGGAGGGGAGGGGAGGAGAGGAGAGGAGAGGAGAGGAGAGGAGAGGAGAGGAGAGGAGAGGAGAGGAGAGGAGAGGAGAGGAGAGGAGAGGAGAGGAGAGGAGAGGAGAGGAGAGGAGAGGAGAGGAGAGAGGAGAGCTTTGATTTCATTATTTTTCATCTAACCATTATCACACAGTACACATTATCAAAAAATAATACAAACATACAGCTGTATAAAAATTACTAGGCTATATACTGTACAGTTGAGGTGGGTTTTTTTTATACATTTCTACATCATTTGACAGCATGCAATCACAGTAGATTTAAGGGCCAAGACAAACAAACTGACTTCCCTTCCTGTTTTCTGAATTAATCTGTGTGAATATTTTACAGTAGCAAGTGGAAATGTTTGAGCATTTGTCACAGGCTCCCAAAAGGCCACAGTTTCCTGTAGAAAGTGAACCCCCTCCTGGGTCTTCTGCATACCAGGGCAAACGATGCCGTCAAACTTAAAAACTACAAGACAAAGGGTAGTGTTTTGCCAAAGGAATGACGTCACTGAATTTTCCAGCTTACTCACATGTACACAGTGTAGTGTACGGTGTGGTGTTTATATTTCATCTGAAGTTGCAGTAAAGGAATAGTGGTTTTGGAGTTTATCTATTTAACTGAAGTCTAACCAAAAAAAGAGTTGGGCTATCATAATTGGAGCAAACTGTGCTTTCTGTTCAACCAAACAATAATAAGTGTAAGAAGGAAGCCTACAAGTCAAAATGCATGCAAAAAAAGAGCAACACAGGCATTTCTCAAACACTTTTTGGAAATGTGGTGTTCTCAGAGAAGGACAAAACAAAACTATCTCCATCCTGTTACATCTGATAGGGAACAGAATCTATGTTGAGGTTTGTTTGTTTTTTTTCCCTTTGTTTCTGCACATCCACCCAAGTCAGCATCCTTATACATGTGCAAGTGTGTGAACCCACCAGTCCAGTCTCCCACAACTCTAAGATGGATGCCAAAAGTTTCCTTGTTCTCTGTGGGACACTGTGAGAAGTTAGAGAACACACAGTGAGTCACAGTGACAGAAAAAGATTGCACAAAGGAAGTCAAACTCCACTGATGTTAGTACAAGAAAACATATATATATATATATATATATATATATATATATATATATATATAATACAATACATGTGTCAACAAAACAAACACACAAGCCAGCACCTATACGTATAGTACATAACCACAAGTCTTTTCATTAACAATGCACACACACACACACACACACACACACACACCCTTCCTGTTGGCAGGCGGTGTTACTAGCCTCAGGGGTCTGTCTGCTCTCTGTCACTGTGATTCTCTGCCTTCCTCCTCAAAGCTCAATAACACACCAGGCTCAGGCATGCACACAGTGTGTATCTGTGTGAGTGACCGACTGTGTGTCTACGAGCACATCACTGTATGCTGTCTAGAATTAGCTTCTTTGTCATCTATTCCTTTCTAAAAAAGGTCAGCCAAATCAAAAAAAAAAAAAAAAATGTGTAAGTAATGTCAAGTAGACTGTGGCTGGAGGAGAGAGCTGTCAGTCAACTGCCAACTAGTAGAAAAGGGGGCGGGATGATGAGAGGGATATAAAGAAATGCATGTTCTTTGCCAGGGGTAATAAAGTTTCCAAAACATATGTGCGTGGTTATTTGAATGTTTATGCGTATTTGCATTGTGTCATAAGTGAGGAATGTGTTGCACGGAGAGTTACATAAACCTCTTACCGTCGTTAGCGTGAAAGGATGGTTCTCAAATGAAGAGACACCTGGACAATTTAGAAGAATATACTGAGAGGGAGACAGACAGGCAAGGTGGAGTGACAGGAAGATGACAAAGAGAAAAAAGAAAAACAGGAGGATTAAAGAGGGGGAGAGTGAGGAGATGAAGAGGGAGGGAGAATCAGAGGCAGAGACTCCAATATCCTCTAATCTTGGATATTTGATCCTCTTTGAATTCACAATAAACAACATTTCCAATCCTGAAATGTCCATTCATGTGTCACGTCACAATTAAACAGAGATATGACAAAGGTACATTTTGTGTCCTCACCTGTCCAGGACGAGCTTGGAAGTTTTTCTTAAGCATACGCAACTCTATTACATCGCAGGGGTGTTTGACGATTGTTACTATGGTAACAGGGTCACTGCTCCGGATGTAGCGATAGAAACGTTCTGCACAGTAGAGACAGAGGGGAGCGGACACCCAAATCCATGTCTATATAGACAAAGAACACACAAGGGACCAGTCAATGTTAAACAGTTTATTATAATACAAAAAAGTAATTCTAACGCCAGCTTTACTAATCACAGGATCTGTATCTTTCATTTCAATTCCATTTCTTGCAACTTTATATGTCCAATACATATCAGAAACAAAATGTGTTGTTTTTACTCATTTGTGTGCTATATTTAATTACTTCTGAGAATGTATCCAGATTTTTTGTGATAAACTGATGGAAGAAATGTAAATAAAAAATAGTCTCATGTAATATTGATTAATTAAACCCATTAAAAGCCCCTTGGTGTAACTTGTACATTTTCTGAGCTCATGAAAAGTTGAGGGTTTTTTTGATACATGGCTCTAACAGGAGACTGACACTACAAATACATCATGATCTTATAGGCTGTGAAGTACTACTGTAGCTCAAACGAATCAACACTATATAGTGTAGTGAAATGATATCAGTCTAAAACATCTAAAGCAGTAAAATGCAACACATACACACACTAAAGCAGGGGTCTCCAACCTGTTCCACAAAGGGCCGGTGTGGCTGCAGGTTTTTGTTCCAACCAAGCAGCAACACACCAGACTTCAATCAATTAATCAACTGATCTCAGTCTTCAGAGAGTCAATTGGTCAAACTGTGAACTCTTGGTTGGTTGGAACAAAAACCTGCAGCCACACCGGCCCTTTGTGGAACAGGTTGGAGACCCCTGCACTAAAGCAACAGTTAAATGAATCCAAAACATCATCGTAGAACAGTTACTGTGACTATTTTACTACTCAATGCCAGATTTTTTAGTACAATTTGCTGATAATGTTTGCACACTTTTACGCAAGCAAAGAATTCAGATCACTTTATTTATCCCCAAGGAGCAATTCTGTTTGCAGACATGGGTTGCAGCAAAGGACAGGACATTAAATACAAGTCACATTCCACAATACACACAGATCTATGGGCTGTCCAGGACACATGAAGAGTCCAGCCATAAGAATTTCAGTGTAGAACTATTACTCTGAGTATTAATACTGTTATTTAAATTGAAGGCCCGGATATCTTTTCAATCATTGGTGATTTTTTTTTCCCTTCATGTAATTGCTCAAAATCACCATCTGTATGTTACGACAATGAATGCAGCTTTTGCCCTGATGTAGGAAGTTTAGGAATCTCATATAGCTTCAAGTAAACCAGCAGATTCAGGAGATCATCTATGTTCAATCTCTCTACCTTTGAATCGTTGTGTGTGGTGTTTGCTTTTTTCTTCTTTTGGCACTTACCTGAAGGGTACTAATTGCTCACAGCTTCAGTAAAGCCTGCAGAGCACAATCAGGTTTAAAGGGGATTTTATGGAACCGTCTTGTTGCTTAACGACCGTGCGCAAACATATAATCACACATGTGAGAAGAAACACACACAAACACAGACCTTCATGTAGAAAGAGGATGCCTGCCCCTCCCTAACAGTGCTACACCTCTAATAAATGGGGCCCACTCCCTGGAACACTTCCCATGTCCTCTGCACACGTGCATTGTACTTAACCCTGACACACTCCCATCAAAGCACAGCCACACACACAAAGTTACACACTTTCTTTCGCAGAAACTTTAACACCAATAAACTTAAATGCCAAAACACATTTGATACACATACACCACCCACTCACATACACACAGACCTGGGGGTAGTGGGGCTGGAAGTGAGCCTCCTCACTGCATCTCCTTTTTCCGTCCTCACTCTGCTCCGACTCCTCCTCTTGTTCTGCTGAGCTGCTCTGGTTCATTCTGAAGCACCCAGGAGGGTGAGTCATGATGTTGGTCTGATATTTTAGAGCTCCACTAGACAAAGAAGAAGTGCACTGATGTTTTTTTTTTTTTAACAAATACATAATTTTGTTTCAATTACACAGCGCAATAGGCCCTAGCACATTAGCACATAAACATGCAGGCCAGAGTTCATTGGACATGTAATCGCAGTAATGATGGTCCATGTTGAGGCTTGAAAAAAGTTGGAACATTGCCTGGCTTCCTGTGCATGCTGGGATAGTTTCCAGCTCCTATTTAGAAGGATAAGGTTGATGAAATATGAACTAATAACAAAGTACCAGGAAGAGTAACATGTTAGTACATTTGTCTACCTGTCAATCAAATTGAGTAAGATTTTCATGTCTGTCTGCAAGTAAAATACAGCAAAATAAAGTTTGTGATAGATAATATGAAGCAATCTTTTCAACATTGGAAGAGAAAGCATAAATAATGTGGCGGTCAAACCACAGAAAGTTTTTTGAAGTGTAGTTGAAGCTGCAGATTACAAGTACATGTTAATCTGGAAGAGTGCCTTATATTTGCTGACATTTGAAGACAGCAGAGCGCATAGTGTTTTAGAAGAAATAGATTAAGGTGTACAGTACATCAACAAAACAAAGACCGCAAAAAAAAAAGAGAAAAAAAAATACACAGATGGTCAGAAACTTACCCAACCATGTGCACCATGAGGATGATGTAGAAGATAATAAAAAGGTTGTGTGTGTACCAGAAGATTTCATAGTTGGATGCCCTGAAAACAAAGATACAATGACAAGATACATAGATATTAGTGGTGAAACAAAGTCTGTGGTTAAAGAGTTATATCAATCTAGTAATATGACACATGAACACATAACAATGAAAGGCACAACACTGAGCACAGACAACAAAAGAAGAGAGCACGGTCAGAGTTTGTTCAGGACCAGACTCCCAGGCTCCCCGCCCAAAGCCAGAGCAAGCAGCACATAAGAGGTCAGTGTGAGAGGGGTCAATACTCACAACGCCCCCTATAAACTCTGCAATCAATGAAAATCAAACAAACTGTCACATGCAACATCTTTAGAAGAAGTCCAACCCTTCTTACTGTACGTCATCACAAGACCTCAAATGGCATTGTGTCATAATTCAATTGAATCGAGCTGAAATTAAATTAAGGATATTGGGACAATAAACTGAAGCCAAAAGGATGTTTAACAACCTAGACTGAGAAATGTAGGTTCCTTTACTTAAATTAATGACATCGAGTAACAACAACAGCTAAAATCGCCCACATTTTTTACAGTGAGTTTGATGTTTATTTATGTAGATTTATTTATGTGGGTTATTTATTACCTTAACTTTTCAAGTTCCTAACCCCCCCCCACCCCACCCCACCCCCTGCCTTGACGGAGGCCTATGCTGTCAGTGTGCTTTTCTAGTATTATTCTGCACCATTAACGCCCGCTGCCAATGACAACGAGTTTTGTCACTTCAGATTCACGGTACCATATCACTCCACTGGTAGTTCGCCCACTTTGAAAGTCAATTTTCACTATGTTGTAATTTTATCCAGTCTGTTACACGTGACTGTCAGAAAAATGTTTCCCAACGGGGCCGAACAGCTCCCCGACTCCGAAGGCGAAGGGGTATTGTTCCACCACGAAAGGGGAATATTTTTGGATAGTCACGCTTGTGCAATACATTATCCCTTACTAATACCGTGTTAATAACTTAATATATAAGTCGCTCCGGAGTATAAGTCCCACCCCTGGCCAAGCTATGAAAAAAAAAACTGTGACTTATACTCCGAAAAATACGGTAAGTGTTTCTTTGTTGTTGTGATGTAGTCATAATGCCTTTTAACCAAACTCAATCTAAAAGTCTGGAAAAAACACTTATCCTGTGTTTAACTGCAAAAGGAAGCAAAGAGAGCACACAGACACGCTTCAAGTCTCATGCACCTGCAAGGGTTAACAAACAACAAGCACAGTGGGTGACCCACTATGACCCGAGTAATGACAGAACTGAGAGTGGAACACTTAGCGGGGATTTGCTCTTTGACATACCTCTGTTAGCATGCCTGCTTATCGTCTCCATCTAAGAGCCCCCTCTCTCTCACACACACACACATGCACAACAGGTGAGTCATGAGGCACATATACATACATGTACAGAGACAGATGCAGGGGGCACAAACCCACATACAAAGCAATATAGGCATGAACAGGCAAATACACACTGTGATGGAAATGACTGATTGCAGTATGTTGTTGAGACCTACCGTACACAATAAGAGGACGATGTGAACATCAAAAAGAGGATGATAACCAACAGGACACCGGTTACCCCTGGGACTGAAGAGAAACAGGCAATGAGAGAGCACAAACTAAACATCAATTTACAGCTCAGCAATAACACGAACACAACATGACTTCTTGTTCTCATTTCACAGGTGACCCAGTAAAAACACAGCCAAATATAACAGCCTCCTGTCTACATAAAAATAAATACCAAAATAATGTTCTTACTTGTGGTTAAAATGATCAGCTTGGGGTCCTGGAAAGACAACACAAAAAAATATTATGTGAGTCGACTTGTGTACTGTTTTATACACTGCTGGAATAAAGAATGGAAAGGAAAACTGCGAGACTTGGTGGTGTATCAATAAAAGTAAAATGTAAGCAGATGTTGCCAGCCAGCGTCAATGGAAAGCATTAAAACTCTACCTAAAAGGACGCTGGATGTGGCGAGATTATGTTAGCTGCTAATTTGTGCATTTATGACAACATCTATTTGTATTTAGCATGTAAAACGTTTTCAATAATTCAGGACATATGTAGGCAAAGGAGAATTGTACAGTCGTGGGAACAGTTATATTAATAGTATATTAATTAATAATATTAATAGTTATATTAAGTATTAGACCACCCTTGGTTTCTTCAATTTCTTGTTCATTTTAATGCCTGGCACAACTTAAGATACATTTGTTTGGACAAATACAGTCACAACAAAAATAGCTCATGAGAGTTTAATTTCAGAGCTGATATCTGGCCATTTTTCATGGTTTTCTTGATAATAACCAAAATCACTTCAGTTCTTACATAACTAGCTATGGCGTTGTACTGACAAAACAGTACTTTGGGGCATTTCATGTTTTTTTTACTTTCTTTACCATTGTTTTTCATAACTTTTGATGGTATATTAATTTTTTTCACAAGTGTGTTGGGTATAGCCATTGCAGATCTGCAGAGCAGCGGCTTTCATTCAATTACTGAACACATTCAGCGCTCAAATCCTTTACTTTACTCTGTCCAGACAAGAGAAACTAATATATGCGCAAATAGTACTAGATTTGAACTATTCCCACAATAAAGACACAAAAGAGGTCTTAAACAAGGCCAGGTCTAGCAAGGAAGTCACTAATCTGGCACCGCCATATCCATGTTGCATTGTTTTCATCACTCGTCACCTTAACTTCACTTGGAGTGTTAATCTGCGAGTGAAGAGTGAGAACTGTAAGATGATGACTTGGCCAATGCTGTGGGACACTGGAAACTGTGAGTATATTTAATGTCTCATTAAGGACTTTGAAATAATTTCTGCAAAGTCCTTACATATTAATACTTGGTTTTGCATTGTTGTCAGTTTAGATTAGGGTCATAGAAGCAGCTGTGACAGTTTATGTTAAGGGGAAAATGAAGGTGTTAATTCAGTGCTTGCGTCTCACCTCTCCTCTGTAGCGAGCAAAATTAAGTGCAGGGAAGTCATCTGAGTAGCTGACACTGAAGTTGACAACATTCGCCAGGTGGGCAGAAACATGCACAACTACAGAAGAAAAGAGGTGGTTACATAACACTGATTAAAACCATACACACTTTTACACGCAGATACGAGCAGACATATGTGCAGGACCTGCTTTCTGCTCCACACACATTTAATTACAAAGGTCAGAATGAACTGCCAGCAGACACTCACACAAACCTTTCTTTGTCCATTCAGCGAAAAGTCAGCAAAACATCCTCCTGACTCATTCACACACTCCTCCTTGACATCATAGGCTAAACACGCAGCCGTTCGACAGCTGATGGAATTAGAGGGCGTAATCATGAGACACAAGGGTCCTTTTTTTTCTCACCCACATCCTTTCTAACTCCCACTGCTTCCCGCCACCCCCTCCTCTGTCTTCATTATCATTTGTTCTCTCCCAAAATTGAAACGCTGCTATTAGAGCTTGAGAGCTTCTTCTATAGGGACTGAAGTGTTCCAGTTCTTCCTCTTCCACTTAGATGGACACTCTATGAATATAACATTTAAGTCAGAGTAAACGTGAGTGAATAAGGGGCTCTTGAATAACATTGTCATCTTTAATGTAATACTATTAAAGCTGTATATAAACACTGAGGGGGAAAATACAGGAAATTAAGAGGAGCAGGGCTGCAGTATAAGAGCTCATATTCAGTGTTTTACGTTCAGTCATATATATGGAGAATCCCTTTCAAAACAAACTTTTATCCCTCCTGTATATGCTATGTTGAATTAGAAAGTAGATTAAAATAACAAAGAAGAGTAAGGATCGCAATAATCTCCTGAGGAGTCGAAAGTAAACTGCACATGGTTTGCAGAGGCTACAGTCATACCAAGTGTTGCATACCACACCTAATCAGCTGCATAGTTGATTCAGTTCTGCTGAGAATGCATGTCATGTTTGTGAGAGTTGTGTTACTGTAAAGACACACTAGATCTCAGCGAAAACTCCCAACAAAGACGAATAGGAGGAAGAGGCCTGTAAATCTGAGAGCCAGGGGACATGCAGCTGCTGGCTCCCATGATGTCATGAGAAGAGACTCACAAGAACACAAACGCACAACTAGACACCAAACAAACACACACCAGCAGCCGGAAAAACATCCCAGCTGGTACCCCAGGAATGCTGAGCCAGCCTGAGTCCTTTTCTGCACCCTCCAGACACACACACAGTGTCATCACAGCGATGATACCAGCAGATTTATGAGCTGTGGTGTTAAGTGCTTTTTACCAGAGAAGATGCAGATGGCAACTCCACATGCCACATGAAAGGTCTTGCTCTTGTCTAGTAGCCTGCGTGTCTTTCTGCTTGATACCTGCAGGAGTGTGAAAGACAACAGGGTTATTTTTAAGTCTGGGAAAGATGACGCGGCTGCTCTACAGCTTATCAATTTCCCTCCAAATAATTATGTATTACACCAATGAAGTTCCAAATATGTAACTCTTTTTTATTATCTGTATGCATTTTAGCATCAAATGTTCCAATTCAGCTGACAGAAACTCCACTGATATGGCATATCCATGAACTGATATGAAAAAAATTCTTTATAGCTTCTAATTGTTTGTTTTTTAATTGTTTCTGCTTTTGTTTCTAATCAAATAATATTCTGTTGCTAGACCTGTCGCGATGATTTGACTGCTATCATTTTGCATAACTGCATAATTAATCATCTGTGGAGACACTTAGCCAATGCATTTTTCTAATATTGAATCCTTTCGATAAGCACCTATTCACATTCATTGGGATTTAACCCCATGAATTTAAACATGAAACCAAATTGCTGATGTACACACAATCCTACAAGCCAAACCAAAATGTAATTTCCAGTTATGTATTCTACTGTACAGTATATGTATTATTAAAGTGTTATCATGCTCATATTATAACAGTGACAGAAAGTTGACAATTAACTAAGCCATTAAATTTCATTTTTGTACCAGTATCTGACTCTTTCTATAATAAACATGACATTTCCATGCATCAGTTACTGAATTTGTCCTCCATTCTCTTTCTTACCGTGTGTGTTCCTCGGAAAAATGTGAGAAGGGAGCGACACATGGGCAACAGTACCAAACTGCAGTTCAGGTTCAGCACTGAAGCAGACGCCCGGCTGATGCACAGCCCTAGCTGGGGAAGACATACACATACATACATAGCAATGAATGTAAAGTGATCAGGGTCTGCAGGATTACGATGCACACTTTGAGCTGTTCCTGTTCAGCTTTTGGATTATGTGTACTGAAGCTTGAGGCATGACTTCTGCCACATACGGAAATCTAACACCATCTTTATCCTTCTAAGGAGGAAAAACTACGGTCTGTCTGCTTTAGGGGTCTCTGCTCAGAATGAGTCTTTAAATAAAATAATGTTTGGGTGTTTCTTGGTCAATCTGAAATAAATGCAGTTACTCTTTTTTATTATTTACTGTTAGTGTTTTATTAATTTTTAATACTGTTATTACTGTTTTCCAATGTTACTGTTGCTATTCTTGAAACATACATTCAACAATTTTCTCTAATTACTATGTTCGTGTACATGAATTTGCATCAAATATTTTATTGTCTTGTTCCGATACATATCATTAGACTGCTCTCTGATAGACTACATTCTACTTATTCTTTGATTCGCCATTAGTTTGTGACTATTGCCAGGAGATAAAATAACAGGGGACAGAAAGTTTCCCCAACATCACAGAAAGCTGTGTTGTCTGAGAATCTGACAGCAAAGGTGATGATCATTTTAAAACAGATTAGATGCAACTATTTGTTGTTCGGTGATCAGGGTTGTTTTTCAAACGATGAACTCTGGATGTACTTAGGATCAGTGACTTTAAACACTTTCTTGGCAGCATCTGCGCACACGGCAGGTGCCATCTCTTCTGATTTTACCCCCGAGAAAATAAAACATGTAAGTGTGAAGGATGAAAGTATAACAGAATAATAAAAAGAGAAAGTTCACAGGGAGGCTGCAGACTAATGTGGTCATAGGTTTTAGGTG